>CM046665.1:112426284-112893784 GCA_025594165.1 Tamias sibiricus | reverse complement strand
CCTTACGTGAGTCCTGGCATGGGAATGAATGTCAGTGTGACTGATCTCTCGTGATTGATAAGAACCTTTTGAGTGCCTTACACAATGGTTTTCTTGTGTGTTTATTGTCAAAGTGGTGAGAGGCATCCCGTATCTTGAAGACTTTTCTTTCAGCCAAGAATTCTTAAATATGCGGAGTTCATCTTGAATTGTAAGGAATGATTAATTAAAAAAACAGCATCCTTTTCTACTCGAATTACAGACGAAGCGTGGTGGACATGCACAGCTAACACGGAAGTACTAGAATTTAACCGAAGTCTTTGTACAGACAACAAACCCGTTTCTGCAGCCACTATTGTTAGTCTCTTGATTCATAATGACTTAAGCACACTTGACATCAACTGCATCAAGATGTGACATGTTTTATAAGAAAAAAAAAAAAAAAAACATTTAAAATAAAAAAAAAATATTTTTAGGTATTTTCACAAACAAACTGGCTTTTAAATAAATTTGCTTCCATATTGGTCGGATAAGACAAAAAACAATGAGTGGGAAGTGATTTAAAAAAAAGGCTTTAGGTATCAGTTCCATATTTTTCAAAGCCAAAAAATGTAAATGCTAAGGGAAGAAAACAAAGAGAAGATTCCAATCTTGTAATTTAATATTGTTATTAAAACTTTAATGTATCCTATTCTTTAACATTTGGTGTTAATATAAAATTACTTGGCAATGCTTGACATTTGAAATAAACATTTTTCTATTGTTTTATTTGCAAGTGGTCCAATTAATTTTGCTTAGCTACAGTTTGGTCATAAATTAAAGTGAATTTAAAGACACTACTAAGTTGTTAGGTTCCCAGAGAAAATTTTCCCCCTTTCAAGAGGCCAGGTGATTTTTTTTTTTTTCAAGTATGAACTTGTCCCCAAATAATATCTGAATTTGTTTTTGATGTTTTACTATACATAATGAAATGTTTCTTAATACAAAAGCATTTAATCTATATAGATAAATGCAACTAGATTTAAAAAGCTAATATTAAGAAACAAATACCAGAATTTGTGAGGTTTCATTTTAAAGTGTTTGAGCTTGCAGAAGAGTTGTATTAGTTGTAAATGAAGTCAGAAATGCCTTGGAAGTAGCTTTTTAGATAGTTGCCCATTGACCAAATTCCATAAACTAAATAAAGTTTTCAGTTTTAAAAGTACAAGCACTATCATAAACCCTATATATAGTGAATAATTTAAACACTTTTGAGTCACCCACAATATAGTTTTACCCATTCCTATCAATAAAACAACCCTAATATATTATTATTTTTTATTTATTCCTCAGGTGGAATGGCTATTTTAATATGCCCAGTGTGGATATCACATTTCTGTAACTAAACAGCTTATAATTCTCTGGCTAATAAGTCTTAACAACCTATCTTTCCCTTCATAAAATACCTTTTATTTCCATTAAAGCCCTCCAAAATTAAATTAATTTAGGGTTGTAAACAATCATTTACATTCAATAGTTACTTTTAATAATTATATTCTTGTTATTTCTTCAAATAAACCTCTGTTTGGCACTTGGTATTTTACCAATTGCCTTTAAAACTTTTTTTTTTTTTAATATTTCACCAAAGGGAAGGGAATTGTAGGATTTAACAGTAACCACTGCATTGAACATGGTGGCATGTGGTATCACGATATTCTTCACTAAATTTTGCTGTCCCTGATCACAAATTCCAAGATAATATAGTATAATTTTTAGTGCATTTCTCCTCACTAGGAATGTTGGAGGTGCATTTTAAGTTTTCATAATAAATGCTAGAATGACCAAATTGCAGACTAATTGTTTCCATATTGTACTTAAAAATGAGTTTTTAAAAAACAAAAAGAGACGACTATATACAATTAATGCTATTTATTGTACCTCTGGGCCTATTGTTCCAAAAATTGAGCTTATCAATTTTTCTCTGTCAAGCTTGAACTAATGTAAATAATTGAAATAATGTAAAGTTATATTTTCATGTTTTTATAGATACAACATGAGAAGAATACATAATGTAAGAGTATTTCAACTATGGATAATGTTGATTGGATAATGCACATCTCAGTTACAAACAGTAATTATAGTTTAATATCCATGTAACGGTGCATCAATATATTGCTATATAAATGTGTCTGTGTGCATATAAGTGAAAAGTGGACAAACAAGAGTGATGACAGATGTCTAAAGGTTTTTTTATTCATTTTATATAAAACCTGTTATGGAAAGACCAAAATGTTTATGAACTATTCTTATGTAAATTTACAACTGTCCTTTACTGTACTTTTTTGTTTACAGTATAGTATACCTTATTTTCTGCTGTGTTAAGTGGGTGTCAAGCTCCAAGGAGACATACACTTTCTACAACTTCTATTGAAGATATTGGGATTTCCAATTTTTCAGTGTACTCTGTCAGAAAATGCTTTTGATTTTATTTTTAAATCTAACATCAGATGGCTTTTTCGGAGTGTTGTAAAAATACAATCATACATAAAACATGTTCTTAAAAAAGTCAAAGATCTTTATTTTTATCTTATTTTTACTTAGTAGTACTTCAAGCTAATAACAAGAAACAAAAAAGTTTATTTAGCATTATTCTCAAACAAATTCAACTGTTTCTAGTGAAGGAACATCTTAGTTTTTATGTTGGCTAAGTACAAATATAATACAATATAGGTATCTATTTTGTAAGTCAGATGTTTGACAATTCTGATAATCCACACCTGCAGTTATTCAGTGCTTTGGGCATATGTAGAACTATGGCTATTAACTGCCTTACTCATTTTATGATAGAACCACTATTGATAAAATACTATGCGTTGCTATCACTAGCGATCCCAGTGTGTGTTGTCAGTTCATCTGCTGTGACACTCATTAAAGAGCAGAAAGGTGACTTTCTTTACAAATTTCATGATTTGTTTCAAACATTGTGTCCATTTACTGTTTTACTGAAAGAATGTTAATGAAAACTAAAATACTTGCCATTTAAAAGATTTTTTTAAACAAAGCTGATCATTTTAGTATTTAGCCAATCTTAGCTACATATAATCTAAAAATTATTAAAACATTTTAGTTCTTCAAAATGGCATATTAACTTTTCAAATATTGTGAATTTAAATACCTTGAATGTTGAAAACATGAGTATACTGGGGTATCTGCTTAAAAGCAGTTATCTTCACTTTCAGATCTAACAATAGTATAAATATCTTGGTTGTCATGAGCAAATGAGGAGAAGAATTAACAATATAATAACCTTACAGGATGACTTCCAGTACAATAGTATTTAAAAGAAAAAAAGTTGTTGAAATTCTTTAAGAATACAAGTAACTTTTTCCTTTTATTCCATTCTATCTCATCACATCCTTGAGGTACTTATCTAGCAAATGTGAACAAATAACTCCACTATCACTTTTAATTTGGAATGTACTTCTGAGCATTTAAATGTGTTTTCTGATGATTATGTGTTTTCTGTTATATAAAAGGAAGTGTAATTCAGGCAATTATGCTTTTTCCTTTAATTCAAGTTAAATAAGTAGATGTTTTGATTCAATTAATTGCAAAAGCAGTCTATATTAACAACTTTAATTGGTAATATGCATATTTTTAATAACATAATATTAACTTTGGAGAGTTTGTTGATTAAGTTTCACAAACTTTCTGTGAATGAACTCTCCAATAAGATTATTGAAGGAACTACCAGAAAGATATAAATACCCTTAGATATAGAGTAAATAAGCAAGGAGTTCTGATTCTTGAAATCAGTTTATTTTAAATGACCAACAGGAAAGAATGGGTAAGTATAAATGAATCATCGGGAAGCTTTGAGTAAAAATTTGGGGTGCATTAAATGGTTTGCAAAAGTATCAAATTTTAAAAAAGTCATTTAATGTGGTCTTTTTGCTAAATCATGCCACTGGAAATTTTAGTAGATACTAATCAGTAAATTTACTTCATCATTTCTACTTCAAAACAACAAATCATGGCATATGGCACTGTAAGTACATGAAGGTTCAAATGCATTATATAAACATGATGACATTGAAACCCAAACACAGATCTCCTTAGATCCAGTGAAAACAGGGAAGTGCCTAGAGTAGATCTGGATCATTAAGAATCTGTGCTTGTGTTTTATGTCCTGTCTCTATTCATTTTCTTCTGGTCTAACCAGTTTACATTTTTTTCTTGCCCTTAAGTACATCTGCCATTTTTCATATATTAGACTTCAGATTGCATCTCATTTCTAAGTTTCATTCATCTTGCTTTCCCCCCCCCCCCCCCTCTTCATGTAATCCCATCTATTTCTGGCTTGTCTTTTATGAGAGATTTTGCTTTGAGGGCACTTGCAATGCCTTTCATTTTGTCAAAGACAGGGCTGACAAGTTTCAAAGTCTTCTTAATAACTGTAATAAATGACTAGGAATATCTTGAGTGAAATATAAATTTCCTGCTAAGTTCTATTTCTGCATCACCCACATCTTCTGATCCAGTACCTGCCAAATTTGCTATATTCCTTCATGTACTTAAGGAGCCTCACAATTTATAATTTCTGAAGGAAACAGGAGACTCTTTGATGAAGCAGGAAGAGTGAGAACTCTATTTCTTACTGTTTACTTTTTGGAAATCCTTTTTAAAACCATTTTACAATAAGCACAAGCCAATTCTCTTTTTATTTCTACTCTTAAGCACTTCTAGATTGTTCTTTAAATTGCCTTTTGTCCCATTAGGTGTAAGATAATTTTTCTATTTCAGAGATAAAGTCGTTTTTGCATACACATACACCTACCATTAGTTCATTGGATATGCCTGAACTCACTGAATGAATTTGGTCATTTTTCTTTCTTTTTTTGTTTCCTTTCAGGTTAATGTGGCAGTTTCATTTTACTGTAAATTGGAATGTGGGGGAGTGGATTAAACTCTTGGGAGGTAGTCAAAACCAAGATTCTAGCTTTATCTTCCCTTTTTCTCCCTCCTGTCTTTGTCTTTCTTCTCAACTGGAGTATGTGGATACTAAGATGGTGTCACTGGAATGATGAAAGGAAATTTGATATGATTTTTAAAGACCACACAACATTTTCTCTTTTTAAAAGAATGGTTTGAAGAATTGGGTTCATGCATTGGCATGCCACTTGATGCAGAAAGTACTTGGTATTTAATTGCAAATGTGTTTCATCATTTCAAAACATCAGTAAAACAGTTCTAGCCTGTTAACTTTCATTTAGAAATTCATTTATGCATTGATTCCATCTAACCCAGTTTTATTGAATGTATTCTTCAATAAGTATATAATCAAGGTAAGGGCTAAATTTGAAGTCTCTATTTTGAAGATTAAATATTATATTTTCTTTAAAGCACATACTTTCTTGATCCCAATCACTTAGAAAGAACATGATTACTTGGATTACTCTGTAACAATTGAAAGTTATATATTTCTATCCAAGAATTTTTAACTGAAGATGTTCAAACTTTCATTTAGAACTGAAGTCTGCTAACATTCAACAGTCTTCTCAAATACACATTCATATTTTGCTCTGAAAACATTCTTAGATTGTATAAATTGTGCTCATCTGTGAATTGGTCATTGAATCAATATTTCTATATTCCTAGAGTCAATGTAAATTCATTAACAAACAACACAGTTTGATAATTTAAATATCTGCCACCTCCATATCTAACATGTGTCTAAAACCTATTTTTTTGGATAAGAGTTAATTCAGTTAACAAAATATTTTGTGTCACCTCCTAAATAGCATGTTCCATTCAAAGTGCTATGAAAGTTACAGAAACAAGCTGGTAATTTCTCAACCCAATTCAGAATTAATAAATTAATAAAAGTGGTTAAAATGAATATCATATTTACCATTGTTTACTTGATTTCCTTTACATTAAATCACATCTGAACCCAGTGAAGGTAGTTGATTTCAAATGAGAAAGGTTTGTGGGAAATTTTTACTTTTACTGAACTTCCCCAAAATAGAAAAAAAAGTGTTTGTATTAAGAATGTTGCTATTACAGCCATTATATTTTAATTATCAGCCATTATATTGTCAATATTAATAGGCAAGAAAAAACATTTGGTAAGCATCAGGATCAAAATCAATTATAAATTAATGGGTGCGTATTTTATTTATTATTTTTTATTTGACTCATTTGACTCTTGGTACAATTTAGTAGTTTTTTAATTAGTAATATTTTTTATTAGCATCCAATGGTCAAACATTCTATAGTATTAAAATTTTATTGGCTTATTGGAATTTTATGATTTAAGCTTTTTTGATATATTTGATGCCTATCCAAAGCACTTTGTATAAATTTACAGATTTCAAAGGAAACAGTCTCATGAAAATGACTTGCAAGTTTCTTGAAACTACTATGTAGAAAATGGAAGTCTGCAGTATTATGAGCTTTATGTTCTTATTCTGCCTCTGCCTTCTTTCCCTCAACCTCCAGATTAGACTTTGTTTGGCTGGTTAACTAATTAGAATAGCTTTCCTGAAGTCTAATCCATGGCTTACAATCATATGTAACAGTTAATTTTACATGATTTTTAGATCACACAGCACACTGATCTCTGGACTTCCTTCTTGCAAATGTGCCTTAGTTCTCCATGAGGGTCAATGTGGACGATCAGTGTGCAGCTGTCATCTTTATTTGGGGCTCTTTTAAAATTCAATGCATTTTTGGATTTATAACTATATTTAGTCTGTACCTTAAAAGGCTTTTAAGTCCGTTTTATGTGCATTATCTTGTCAGCTATTTGTGTTAAAGAGATAAACATTTCTTTGTTCACTTTTATTTAATGTTGTTTGTGTTTCTGTTTGTGTATGTTCATGTGTGTATTAAAAAATTTCACACCCTTTGCAGCATTTATTCTGATAATTATTTATCACTTTGTTAACATACCTTCTGAATTTTTAAAAATTTAAATAATGGTAAATGATTTACAGTGAATTATTATGAATATTTTAAAAGGGTTTTCAAAAGAAATCAAGTAACTATCTAGGTTGGGCATATGTAAGTCAGAGTCAGAGTATACTCAAGCCCAGAATTACTGTTTGCTACTTTCATTTGAAATTTATGTAAGTATTTGATTATTCAAAATTAAATTTCTAAGATTTATAGTTGATAGCATCTCCACATGGGAAAGACTTTTGGAGTCATGTTTACCACTGTGTCTCATCTTTTGCATTTTATTCATCACAAAACAATAACTCATGGAGAATAAAATTGAGCTTCAATTTCAGAAACGGTGTTTAGAAAATTAGAAATAACTATGTACTCCAAGTATCTGAACTACACTTTCTCACATCAAAGGATAACAAGTTACAGATAAAATTTCCAAAGTGTCATGATCATCTTCAGGACACCATTCTCCCTGGTGGTATTCTTACTTAGAAAGGCTAAGTTATTGGTCACTGGTATATAGTTAATAAAGGACAATTCAGGATTATAATCCCAGGCTAATTTCCTATTTTAAACCTTTTCTTTTTTTTTCCCCACCAGATAGAATTGCTTTGTTCTCATACAAAGTATTATATATTAGAATTCCAATTATATTATATAATACATACTATGTAATATATAATTAATATATACATATTTATGCATATAATAGTTTAAAAATAATAACAACTTTTGAATTAAGGTGCACTTCTGCACTTGAATTTATATCCAGAAACTTTTCTTACCCTGGATGGGACATATTGCATACAAATAGCTTAAGAAGTATCATGATAGTAAATAGAAATCCAATGCTAAATGTTCTCATTTTATACACACACACACACACACAAATGACATTTATTTTTACTGATACCTTGAATATTTACAATAAAAAGATAATCACTTTAATAATTAGTAGTAAAGACACATCTATTTTGCTTAATGAGTACACTAAACCCATTGTTGAAAAAGTTGGTCTTATAAATACAAACACAAGTTCTAATTCATACTAATTTGCTATTAAAAATATAAGTTTTCAAATACAAATATGAAAAACAAATGATAATGTTGAGGATGTAATATCAATATGCATTGATACTTCTTTATTTTTAAGTTTAAAAAGATAATTTTAGCCCTATTATATTGTAAAATAATAACATATAGTTTATGGCTTATATAAAGTTTCTGCACACCAAAGTTTAACATTATTATATAGCAATAAGTAAATTTTAAAATACATTCATGTCTGATTCTTAGATTTATACTCATTATACTTTATTCTATTATTCTTACTGCCACAGTATCTTTTCCACCATAATGGCAAAAGAAGTTTTCCACAAGTGTAAAACTTATTTTATCTTGAAAAACATACTTTTTTTTTTTACTGTTTTTACTTCCCTGTTTCACCCTTGTCTTTTAAATAATGTGCCCTATCCATCTAGAAAGCTCTCATTTATAGGCATCAATGTGAAAATGATTTCTTGGTCTTTTTATTTTCCCCTTTTCATTATTAGTCCCTGCAAAAATCTTTCCCATATGTAGTTGAGTAAAAGCCCAGTAATCTGTCAAATACCATGCAGATTTATCCTGTCCTGTGATCCCTTAACCTGGATCTCTCCCACTGTACACTAGGCAAAGCTGATTAAACATATTTGTTGTTGCTATTGTTCAAATGTTGAATGTAGGTGAAATCTGTCTAATATAACATTGTGGCTTACTCTAGGGTTTGCTTAAACGTCACGTTCTCTTGTGCAATGCAAGCATCATGAGGCTGGGATAAACATATCTATCTTATTAATCTCTTATGAAGCTTTTTTTTTTTTAGTCGTAGATGGACACAATAATTTTATTTTATTTGTTTCTATTTTTATGTGGTGCTGGGGAGTGAACCCAGTGCCTCACACATGCTAGGCAAGCACTCTACTACTGAGCCACAACTCCAGCCCCCTCTTATTAATCTTTTAGTGCTTAACACTTTTTGAAAATAATGATGATAGTTTATAGCTACAAAGCTCATAGTATGTGCCAGGAATCACATTATAAAAAACATACTATTACTGTCATTCATTCTCATTTTATAAAAATGGAATCTGAGACATTAAAAAACAGAGAGGTTAAACAATTTTCACAGAGTCACATAGTAAGAGGTAGAAAGGGTTTTATACTTGGGCATGCTTGCTGCCGAGTTAGTGATGCTCAATTGAAATAGGTCACAATACAATGCTGTGTAGTAAAAAAGGTTCTAAAATTATGAATTGAGGTAACCAACAGACAGGTGCCCAGGACATAGATTTATATCAAGCCCTCAAACATCACTGGAAAACATCAGTGAATATGTAATGAAGCACAGAAAGAATATTTAGTTGAATCCCCACGGTTGGTTGAAAAGACTTATATTTAGTTGAATCCCCATGTATGGTTGGAAAGACTTATATGTCTCTTAGACTAGAGTGAGATTCCTAAAAGATATGCTCCAGAAAGATATGATCCGGTAATGATGGAGAGTTGCCAAACTGCCATCAAAAGAGAGTATGTGACACTATCTGCACAGCTTTTGTTTTGTTGACTGTGAAGTCTGGGTAGAATTACTAAGGAGATGGGAGCTAAACTACAAACAGTTCACTCCCTACAGTTCACTCCCTTCTCTACAGAAACTATTTTTATAGTACATTACTTTCACACATTGCTGCTTTTAAAAATCATATTATATATCCAGATTCCTAAAAAATCACATTTTATTAATTTTGTTTAGCAAATTTTTGAATGACTTCCTTTCAAAAAAGGGATGTGTTATTTCAATTTCTTCTTAGGTCCCTATACCAAATAAATTCTTACTGTCCATATCTGATTAAGATATTCCCTGGTGACATTTTTCCTTCTATCTCAACTCTTTTCAAAGTGTTCTGCTTCTTCGTTTCTCTCTGGAAAACCACTTTTACAATGGATATATCATCATAGAGTGCCATTGGTGCTGAATTTCTCAAATGTGTGTGGATGGCTTTATTTCTTCCTCAGGTCCAGAACCTGGTTAAATATATATTCATATGGACAGTTGAATATACATTCCAGTAGATGGTTGACTATATCATATGTAGGAATCTATGTATGATATATACATATAATATATTCAACTGCCCATTGGATTTACTAGTACTAATGTCATTAATATGACTAATAATGGCTATTAATCTAATCATGTATTTATTTACTCATTGAATATTTACTGAGCACATATTATGTGGCATTGTACTATGTAACACATGGCACTACTGTCACTGTTTCATCTGTTTGGTATAAAAAAGCAAGCTGTTCAAGGTTTTCTACACATTTCTTTACTTTCACTTGTCCCATACATATGCCTCAGTTCCTTTGCTATCACCTTGTTACATTCCTCATTCTGACGAAATGTAGATGAAAATTATTTGCTAATATATTCAACAAATATTAAGCACCTACTTACATATGGGGTATGTATATTATATTGTAAAGATACGGTCTGGAATAAAATAGAGTTCTTCCCCTCTTAAAACTTCTGGCATGACTGGTAAAAGCAATTTTGCCCAAGTAATCAAAAAAAAAAAAAAAAAAAAAAGAATGGAAGAAAGAAAAAAGAAAGAAAGTTATAAAGAAGAAGAATGTGCCATAGGGAAGAGGAGGGACTGATCTTGTCTGAGTGGTATCTGTAAAGTGATATTTAAACTGAGACTTAGAGGACAGGCTGCAGCAGTGGAAAAGGAGAAAATGTGTTGGAGGAAGAACATTTCAGAAGTACAGAAGACATTGCTTAGCAAATCTGAGGAACAAGAAAATACCAGATAAGTCTGAAATATAGGGAGACACACTGGAGCAATGTCTCTTGCTCCACTTGCTTTGGCAGGATCTATCTATCTGCACCTCTTCCTGCTATTTCATCAGCAGTCAGGGTTATATTGTCCTCTTTCCAGAGCATAGCATTTGCTTAAACAATGGTGTGATTCATTTGATCCTTTCAGCAATGGCAATAGATAGGAGTCATCATTACAAATATCACTGTGAAGAGATGATAACGAACATACTCTTATTCAGATAGTTAGGTAGCTTCAAACACTGATCATGTTATTATGGCTGCTCTACTCCAATGAGTTAATAGCATGATTGGAACTACATATTACTTTCATACTCTGGTCAGAAAATGCCTTATGCATCTTTCTTAAATGTCATCTTGTGTTTACCCTAGAATAGATTTTTGTTCGCCAGACTAGATCAGAACATCTCTCCCCAGTGAATTTCTCTTTCTTGTCTTTAAAAAGATCAAATGATTCTTTATGTCTTCCCTTAGGGTGAAAAAAAATTCAAGTGGAGATCATTTCTCTATTTCTTTTAAGCTGTGTTTATTAAAAAATTCTAAATGAAATATATTCAGATAATATAAACTCCTGGAGAAGCTCCTAGAAAAATCCCATGATAAGACATTTAAAATGTAAGCACATTAAGAGGGTGCTAGATTTCAGCATTTTCAGGCACTCTTGTCTGTTCCTAGGCTGCTTGCTTGGTACTGCAATGCTGCTTTCACCTTAAGTTGAAGGTCCCCTATGTCTTCTCTCAAATATTATCTTTGCCATTGGAATGTAGGATTCAGACCACAATAACCCTTGAAAAAGACATATTAGTTCTGAAAATCAAGGAGCATCTGACATGTTGAACTGAGGCTACTGAGGTCATGTCAGTATCTGCTCAAACCATAAATTGATTTTAATAATTAGATCTATTTTAAGTGTCAAATGTATAAGCTGCTACTACTAGTTATCCATATTTATAGTGTGCAATTTGTACTTGGTGAAAATGAAAGATGTTTATAAAAATCAACAAGTAGGGAAGAGAAGAAGTTGTTTGGATTCTCTATTCTTTAAATATTTGGTTTTCCAGATATAAGAATTTCCTTCTTCATCAAAACTTCCCTATTTATGCTTACAATGGTAATGTTCTTCTGATTCTATTATGTTCATTCATTCACTAATAAATTCACACTCACAAGTATCTATTAAGTGTCTGTTATGCATCAAGGCAATTGATGTCTATTGGTGGAGGAAATCATGTAAAAAGAGTGTTGTGATGTATTTTATGTAATCCTTCATCTACCAACTATTTATTGATCACCTATTAGCATCATTGTTCCAGGTTCAGGAGATACATAGGTGAACAAAAAAAGTACTTATTCTCATTGAGATTAGTCTGTTATGGTAAACTGACAATATATAAGTGGAAAGAGACATGCGTGTCAGGATATGATGAGGACTATAAAGTAAAATATAGCAAGGCAAAGAAATAGAGATGGATGGGGATATTGCTTTTTGATAGGATGGTCAGGGAAGACTTGCTATGTTGAAATACATATAAAAGTTGAGAAGAAATACAAGTGAAATTAGAAAGTTTTGCAAAGATCTGGGTGAACAAAGCAGCAAGCAGAGACACAGAGAAGTATGAAAAGAGGATAAAAATCACAGATAATTTAAGAAAGCAAGTCAGTAGTTAGAAACAGGATAAGCAGTAATGATGGTTTTGATCTTCTAGAGTTTTGGGTCATGTTAAGGGCTTTGTATGTGATTCAAGTGGGATAGATGCCAATGGAGAATTTGGGACAAGGAAGAATTTGGGACATAATTGAATCTATGTATTAAAATTGACTATAGTTCAAAAAATAGTAACAACTAATCATTACTTGATGCTTATTACATGCCAACCCTATGCAAAGCACTTATCTTGATTAATTTATACCATCCTCAGATTAACTCTACAAGCATATTATATTATCCCCCTTATTTACCACATAAGGAAACTTGGATGCAGAAATTGGCTCTCACTTGATAACAGAACTGGTGACATTTGAGATGGTAATTGCAAACAGCAAGACTGAGAACAGAGAATGGGTGTCCAAAGGTGGTCGCTTGGTTGCTTTCCCAAGAAAATAGACTGCAGAGTAGTATGAGCAATACCAGGGAGTTCAGTTAGAAGTCATATGAGGATTCCAGATGAGAGGTGATACCTGGAGTAGGATGAGGTGGATTAATTAGAGAGAAACCTTGAAGAAAAATCTTAAAAGATATGATAATGGATTATATAGAAAGTGTAAGTTCACACTAGGTAAATAGTGGTGCTATTAACTGAGTTGTTGATTTAAGAAATGAGAGAGGGCAGGAGAGGGGTTTTTGTTTGCTTGTTTCATGTTTGATTTTGTTTTGTATTTAGGTAGAGGTGGAAAATCAGAAAGTTTATTTTAGTAATAGAAGTTTGAAATAACTGCTAGCCAAAAAACTGTGAAGTTAGCATTTGGATGTGCTCAACTTGTGATATAAAATTTGAGATTCATCAGCATATAGATGGTATTTTTAAAGCTATGGGATTGTTTAAAATGTCACCAAGGAGGTCTAAGTGCTGATTCCTGGATACACTAATGTAAGGAGGAATCAGGGGAGAACATAGAGAAGGAAGAGCCATGAGGTTGGAAGAAAATCTGCAAAGTTTGGTGTCCTATCAGTAGAAGGTGTGATAGAGTATCAGAGAGGATAGAGTTTTGGAGCCCAAAAGCAGGTAATTCCTGGGATGAACCAGGAAAGCTGCATGTGATCACACTAAGAGAAGCCAAGTTCATGTCCTTCAGATGATTACCCCCCACCAAAAAAAAAAAAATAATAAAAAATAAAATAAATGCTTATTGAATATCATCATTGCACTACTCAGGGAGTACTATAAACAAGGACAAAGATGTAAAGGTATAGTGTAGCCGTTCAGAATTAAAAAGTTCAAGAAACCACTGCTTACTGTCATGGTCCTCAAATCAGAGTTTTGCAAATTTCTAGTTTTTTAAGTCTCTCGGAAACCAGAAGAGCACATTCCCCTGCTCATCTGAAAGACAGTGGGTGCTTTGCTATTAAAGTCACCAGATGGAATGTCTGGCTGTAAGTGTTTTGTTCCCTTCAAACAATGAACACAATCAACAATGAAAATGAAACTCAATCACACTAATGATGGTTAAGCTGAGTATTAGCAACAATTTGACTTAAAAGGGAATGAGCCATGGTTAAGAGTATGAGATTTGAAAGCCAGGTTCAAATCAAATAGGTGATTTAATAACCTAGTGATAACTAATAACCCACTATGTGATAGTTGGGGATTTACTTTCCCCTTTTCCTGCGTCAGAAAAATGGAGAAAATAATAGCACCTATTTCTTAGCATGTTAGAGATTACATGATATAATGTATTAAGGTACATAATACAGTGCTCAGTTTAAGGTAAGAGCTCAACCTTTGTTACCTTGTGTTCTACCATGTCAGTTTATGATATGTCTTTATATCATTAGTCTGTGGAAACATTATTTTCAGAGCTTATGAATCAATACATTTCTGTACTTATTTTCTTTTCACCAAGCATGAAGATAATTTCTAAATTTATGATACTATTTCTTCAAACACAATTCTACATAAATCATTGCTGACACTTTTGATTGACATATCTTTGTTCAGTACACTTGCTTCTATTCTAGACCTACATCTGTATGTATAAAACAAAATTATGACTTCACAGTCATAGCTATTGGTTTTTTTTTTTTAAATTCATTTACAGATTTTTTTTCCACCCAAACTTTTCCATGAAGAACCATGTCATTGTAACATTCCTTTGTTCTATGTTTCCATATATTCTTAGGGATAATGTAAAAAGCAAAGCCAGCTGCACTTTTTAAAGCTCCTTTTATAATACGCATCTGAGACAACCACCACAAGCCATTCACTCCATGAAGGAAGTTTGTTTGCTTGTTCCCCTGCAACAAATTTCAGGAAGTCTTACATGCCAAATTTATTTCCTTTAGGTAAATATCTTATTATTTGGAATGCAGGTTATGAGGGTTTTTTCTATTCCATTTTATTGTTTTTAGGTGACTTATTGTTCAAGGAACAAAGACTCCCTTTTTCTTGCCAAGGTTAAGTTGAATTAATCTCTTTATAATAGCTGTTGAAAAATGTGGAAATTAAACAACCAGGAAGGTATCACTCAGAAAAGGTGTTTTGTTACTGAAGTTTTTTTTTTAAGCATAACTCCTTTATTATGATTTCTTTTAATTTTTGCCAAAGATAATTTAATCAGATATTATCTTCCCCTCCTCTCTCTCTTTAGATGGGGAGACAAAGACAGCCTTGTTGAAGGCCAGGGTCTATGTATGGATCTGACATGATCACTGATTGCTTAGAGTAAGGTGATCCACAAGCTACACATTTACTTACAATTCTTTCTGTGTCTATTTTAGGCGCTTGAAGGTCTTGACTTCTATGAAGTCTCATACAGAGACAATAATTACCAATTACCATTAAAAGTTAAGGGTTGACCTAATGACAGATATCAGATATGATTTTTGGACTCTTAAAAGCCTTAGCAATAGAAAGAAATATGGCTTTTGGTGAAGAATATCTATAAAAATTTTAAAAACACATATGGTCTGTTTAAAAATGAAGAAATTATTTCAAAAATATATCTGCTGCTAAAAGTATATATCCAACTCAAAATCTAAAGTTTTGAATTTTGTTTTCAAAACACTGTGTAGTGGCAGGATATTTTTTCTGTTTGGAAACAATTCTATATTCAGATATTTTAATGATTGCAATGCGACTCAGTGAATAGGTCTTGTATAGGAGTTAAACAGCACCAAGGAGGAAGTAAGAAAGCTGATTTTGGCAAGAATTTAAAAATTTATGTCAAATGCAAAGTGCTACTTTGAGCCCCCTTATGTTGAAATTCTCAAATGCAATCTGGGCTTTCTAGAATGAATCAGCTCTTTTGATGGTAGGCTGACAACAGATATCCATGCCTGTTCTAATTTTTGCTTACCAGATGCTCTGAAGTGTTGCTTGTATTTCTGGGTCTTTGTTTTATAAAGATTATCAAAACAGTCTAGAAAAATTTTAAAGGTGCCTTGTTACTAAGCACAGTGATATTGTAGAAATAAATAGGCTATTCTTTAGATTTGAATCCTGACATTCCCTCATTTGTGATCTTGGGCAATTTCCCTCTCTCTATCCACCATCCCTTGTATCATCTGTGACATCAGGATTTTAATGCATATTTGGCAATCTTTCCATGAGAAATCAGTAAGGCCTTGTGTGGCACTAATATGAACTAAGCTAAATATTGACGCGTTATTTTTACTCCTTATTCCCTCTGATCTGCCAATTCTTAGGTTCATCAGATTAGGAAGTAATAACAGCTCTATCTTCAAAATATTTTCCAAATCTACCCAGCTCACTCATGATGTCTCCTTGGTATGACTAGTCCAACAGCCATCATTTCTCCACTGAAGTACCAAATTAGCCTCCTGAGGGGTGACTCTGTTTCCACTCTTGCTTCCTCAGTTCTGTCACTGCATACATAATCTCCAGAGAGGCCAGAGGGATCTCTTAAAACTACAGATACGATAACATTTACCTTCTGCTCATCTTACACAGAATAAATCCAATCTTTCTCTCATGGCCTACAAGGTCCCGCATCTCCTTGCCTGGCCTGAAGTTCAGACTCCTCCACAATCATTTCCCATTTCTTGCTCTAATCCTGTCATCCTGGCCTCTTGCTGCATTTTCTAGAGGAGCCAAGCTGTGCTCGCCTTAGGGCCTTGGCCTAAACTGTTCCCTTTGCTTGAAGACAACTTGCCACAGATGCCCCTTCAAGCTTCTTCTTGTCATTTAGGTTTTAGTTTCCCTTAGCTTCTAATTTAGAGAGCTACCCCTCTGGTCATTCTCCTTTAAATTTACCCTGTTTTATTTTCTTCCCTACAGTTACCACTGTCTGACAAAACCGTATTCCTTTACAATTTGCTGTCTCTCTCTGCTTCTGGAATGGAGAATTACAAGGGGCTGGTTTATCTCATTTACCATTGCATTTCCAATCCAAAGGATAGTATCTTACAGATAGTAAGTACTCAAAAAAATTCAGGATTAATAAACACATAAATCCTCTGTTGTATTAGACACTTAACAAGTGTTCATTTGAAAGCATTGCCATAGGTCGTCTATGCAACATTCAGCCAGTGATTCGACTTCTGGTGGAAGCAGCATAAGTGTTTCAGGCAGATCAAATATCTCTATGAAGCCGGGCGCGGTGGCGCATGCCTGTAATCCCAGCACTTTGGGAGGCTGAGGCAGGAGGATCGAGAGTTCAAAGCCAGCCTCAGCAATGGCGAGGCACTTAGCAACTCAGTGAGACCCTGACTCCCTGTCTCTAATAAAATACAAAAAAGGGCTGGGGATGTGGCCCAGTGGTCGAGTGCCCCTGAGTTCAATCCCTGGTACCAAAAAAAAAAAAAAAAAAAAAAAAAAAAAAAAAAAAAAAAAAAATCTCTATGAAGAAATTGAAAAATAACTTCAGTGTTGACATTATTCCTTAGCACTTATTAGGTGTGTTATTCATAGGTCTATATCATGATTACTTCATATTATAAAATAGATGGTTATCAAGAATGAGAAAGCATAATAATGTTTATGCTCAGTAAAATATTTTGACTGGTATTTTATTAATGTTAATTATATATTTATTTGACCAAAAATGCAAGTAGTGCGGCAGGATGGGAAAATACTTGGGAGTTATGGAGTTAGGAGAACAGTATTTATTAAGCACTTAACTTTAGGGTTGGTATGAGGCATGAAAAGTGGTGAAAATGTGGCCCTTGCTCTCCAAGCAGCTTTTGAACTCATTCTGTTACTAAATATATGATCCTGTTTATTAAAAAATTGAATTATTAATTTTGGAGAAAAATACTCTCTGATCCAATATTCCCTAATATTCCCTGTGGTATGAAACAAGTAGGAATTTCCCTTCCTTTTAAAATAAAAGAGAGCACTATTCTCCAAATGTTTTTTAAAATTTTCTCAGCCATTTTACCCTAAATAAATGTATATATATGAAAGTTATATATGTGTACATATACATATGTGCATGTATATTTATATACATACATATGAAAGAGAATATAGCTTCTGACATCTCAGTGAAATTTTTGTGAAACACTACATGTTCCGAATGCCAAGGGGAATGGTCTATTCATGAGATAGCTTTTACCTGTCACTAGTCATGATTAAGGACAATTTACAACAGCATAACAGAAATTCTGGTCTTCCTACTAGTCAGCTAAGGTTGACACATAAAGGAACCTAAAAACCAAAAAAATTCAAAAGAACTGGGATACAAGAACTGCAATACAGTGCTCAGAATATTTAAATGAATGCATATGTGCACCTGTGTATATACACATGTACACACATTTTTGTGTGTCCCTACACACATACCCACATTTTTGCCATTACTATGTTTGGCCTGATGTTAAACTGTTCTTACATTACTGGAATAAATTCTGCTTTGTAATGGTGTATTACATTTTTATATATTGTTGAATCAGTTTTGTCAAAATTCTGTATAAATTTTTGCATCTCTGTTCACTGGTAATATTAGTCTATACTAGTCTAAAATATTTTATTTTTTTAATTGTCTATTTCAGATTCAGAAAAATTTTATTCTCAGATTATTTGTTCAAATTTCTGGAAGAAATGTTATATAACTGACACATGAGACACTATTTTTCTCATTCTTGATGGTGGTAGGTTGGTAGTTTGCCTCTTCCCCATGCATCTGCCTAAAGGTTATCAATTTTACTGATTTCCTAAAAAATTAATAGTTTCTAATTTCATAAATATCCAACAATTTTATGTTTTTAGTTCTTTAGTTACTATTTTGATCTTCATTATTTCTGCTCTTCTGCTACTTTTAGCTTCATTTGCTCTTTTAATGGTCTCTTCAACTGGAGTCTGAAATACTTAATTTTTGAACTTTCTTCCATATTTCCTGATTAAAATTTCCAAGTACCATTTAACTCTATCACACAAATATTTGACATGTTGCATTGCTACTTTTATTCAATAAAAAACACTTTCTCTTTTTTCTTTTGATTCCTTTTTGATTCACTGATTGTTTAGAAGTGTGCTAGTTTCCAAATTTTAGTGAGTAGTTTAGATATCTTTTTGTTAGTGATTGCAATTTAATTCCTTTGTGACCTAAGTACATGCTTGGTGTGACCTGAACACTTTTAAATGTATTGAGATTTATTTTACAGGTAAGGTCAGAATTTGGTCTACCATGCAGAAATATACTGAGTGTAATTGAAAAGAAATGTTTATTCTGTAGTTAATGAGTAGAATGATATACAAATATCAATAAGACTAAGGTAGTTAATGATATTATTCAAGTCTATATTTTTACTGATTCTCTGTTCAGTTGTTCTTTCAGTTATTGAGATGATGGTTTAGAAACCTTTATCACTGTTGATTTTCTATTTCTTATTTTAGATCTATATGTTTCCTTCTCATGTCTTCCGAATTTCTTTCATTGGTGCATAAATATTATTTTGTCTCTTCATGAATTGACTCTCTTCATCCCTGGTCATAAATTTTCCTCCAAAATCTACTGTGTTTGATATTAATATAAACACCCTAGTTTCCTTTAATTACTATTAACATGCATATATTCCCCATACTTTATTTTTAACTTACTTGTGTCATTAAAGTGGACTCACTATAGGCAGCATCTAGTTTCAGCTTCACTTTTTAAATCCAGTTTGATAATCTCTGCTATTTAATTATTTAGGCATTTAATAAGTGTATTGGTGTGGTTGGTTTAAATCTACCATCTTGATATATACTTTACATTTGTTACATCTGTTATGTTCTTTAGAGCATGACATTTTTCTTTATAATATAGAATGTGGCAATCATAAATGAAATCTTATGAAATGAAAATGTATGATTCCATTTTATTTCCTTTTTGATTTCTGAGATACAACTTTTAATTGTAGTGGTTACCTGATGTTTATAGAACACATCTTTAGCTTACTAATCTACCTTCAAGTGATAATATACTGTTCTGCTCTTTCTTGTTTGGGTAGATTCAAATTTGCATCTGGCGTCATTTTGCTTCCTTTTAAAGTATATCTTTTAACAGATATTGCAATGAAGTTCTGATGGTAATAAATCATTTCTGCTTTTATTTGTCTTGAAACACCATTGCTTTGCTTTCCTTTTAGAAAGCTATTTTTTCTGGGTTCAAAATTCTAAGTTTGTGATATCACTTCAACACCCTGAAGATACTATTCCATCCTGTCTTATAATCTGCATTGTTTCTCATGAGAAATTTGACACTGTTATCTTTGTTCCTCTACATGAAATATGCCTTTTAATGCTTTAAAAAATTTCTCTATCATTTATTTAAAACATTTATTATGATATGTGTCTGTAAAGCTCATAACTTTTGTGGTTGGGTTTCTTGAGTAACTTGGATATCAGTTTATAATTTTCATCAAACTTGGAAAAATGTTGGCCATTAATTGTAAAATAATTTTTTCTGTTCCCCTATATTTATTTTTTGGACACAGCTTTTGGTACTTTAAGTTTTCCCAGTTTGTTTCAGTTTTTTATTCTCTGTTTCAATTTGATGTAACTTTTGCTGTGTATTCAACTTGCTAACATATTCTTCTGTGATATCTGAGGTTAATTTTACTCAGTGAATTTTCATTTTAGATACTATAGATTTTGTCTATAGAGTTCAGTTTGGATCCTTTAAAAGAACCTCTTCCATTTCTTTGCTTAACATGTTTGCTCTCCTCTAAACCTTCTTGAATACATGAAATAGTTATTTTTTTAATGTTCTTGTTTGCTAATTCTAAAATCTGTCATTACTGTTTCAGTTCTAATTGCCTGATCTTTTGTCTCCTTATGAGTTATACTATTTTGCTTCTTTAAATTCTTTTTTTTTTTTCTTTTTGTTTTTGGTACCATGGTGGAATTGAACTCAAGGGCACTCAACTACTGAGCCACATTCCCAGACCTATTTTGTATTTTATTTAGAGACAGGGTCTCACTGAGTTAGTTGCTTAGTGCGCACTCACCATTGCTAAGGCTGGCTTTGAACTCAAGATCCTCCTGTCTCAGCCTCTTGAGCTGCTGGGATTATAGGCATGTG
The DNA here is from genome assembly GCA_025594165.1 of Tamias sibiricus. NCBI lineage: Eukaryota > Metazoa > Chordata > Mammalia > Rodentia > Sciuridae > Tamias > Tamias sibiricus. Next base: position 112,872,807 of record CM046665.1, on the reverse strand, counting down.
CCATTGAGCCTGACCTCTTTAAATTCTTTTGATGTGTTCTTCCTAATATTATCAAATGCCAACATTGTGAATTTTACCCTGTTGAATACTGAATAATTATTTATTTGTTTATTTATTGTAAAATATACTTGAGCTTTGTTCTGTGACACAGTTATTTGAAATCAGTTTGGTCTTCTGGGATCTTGCTTTTAAGCTTCTTTTGGCATGACCAGAGTGCCATTTAATTTATAGTTAATTGTCATCACATTATTAAAGCAAGACCTTTCTTAGTACTCTAACTAATGCCACATGAATTATAAGGTATTCCACTTCAGCTTTTTCAAATAGCCACTGTCCTTGACCCTGGGTGATCTTCAGGCTCTAGTTTCTCTAGTACCTTTGGGTTCTTCTTTCTGGTCTTGAGTAGTTTCTTCATGTATGGGTGCTGATCAATACTCAAATGAACACATTTACATTCCATGCTGTGACTCAGGCTAGCAGTGGACAGCTGGCCCAGATATCTACAGAGGAACTCTGCAGCTATCTGGAGTCTTCTCTCTGGACAGTTCCCTTCCCTCTAGTACTCATCTGACAAACAGCCACCTGGGTTCTTCTGGTTTTTCAGTTCCATTTCCTCATCTCAGAGAAGCTGGTCTGTGTGTGTGTGAGTTCACAGTATTTACAATGATTCCTCCAAAATTTTCCAGTCAGTACACTGTCATCCATTTATTTTCTATCTTTCAGGAATAAATATCCTTTATTCTCCCATGTCAAATATCTTATGAACTGACTTTTATATTTCATTCAGGGTTTTCAACTTTTAAGCCAGAAAGTTCATTCAAATCTTAGATTGGAATATCAACTCCAAAGTTTACTTTTAAGCCGGGTGCGGTGGCGCACGCCTGTAATCCCAGCACTTTGGGAGGCTGAGGCAGGAGGATCGCAAGTTCAAAGCCAGCCTCAGCAATGGCGAGGCACTTAGTAACGCAGTGAGACCCTGTCTCTAATAAAATACAAAAAAGGGCTGGGGATGTGGCCCAGTGGTCGAGTGCCCCTGAGTTCAATCCCTGGTACCAAAAAAAAAAAAAAAAAAAAAAACAAAGTTCACTTTTTTTAAAATTATTTTTTATTCTAAGATGTTACAAATGACAACAGAATACATTACATTTCATATTACACATATATAGAGCACTTTTTTACAAATTTCTGGTTGTATGCAAAGTATATTCACACCATTCGTGACTTCATATATGCATTTAGGGTAATGATATCCATCTCATTCTACCATCTTTTTTTTTTTTCCTTCACCCTTTTGCCTCCTCCCTTCCCCTCCCTCCCCATTGGCCATTCTAGTATTCCTCTAATCCTCCTGTGCTTCCCATCCCAACCCGACTGTGAAAAGTTCACTTTTAATAGAATACTTTGAACCATTAGCAAAAACCGTTGGACATAAATACTCTGAAGATTCCATGATAGTAAGTAATGTAATAAATATCCACTCATGATATTCCCAGATAGTAGGAACCTAAGAAAAATAGATTACAAATTAAAAAAGACATTTCTAAGTAGCAAGGGAAGAAAGCTTGGGAAAGTAACCAATAGAATTGTTGGGGGAAAAAAAGGCATTTTGTAAATACAGCCAGACTTAAGAAGACACAATTGGCACAAGCAACAAGGATGGACTGCAAAATCTGCTGTGTGAGAAGGAGACAGACACTAGCAATGAAGGAGGTGTATTTAGTGTTTTCCCTCAGCACACATGGAGGTGGCAGCTTCACCATGGTTAGCTGGCTTCCACTGGCATATGTCATTCTTTTCTCTTCCTTCTTGGCATTCTTCAACTATGCTCAGATGAACACTGGGAATCGGGCTTCCCGGAACAGCTGGTTCAGACAGCGGCAGCCATAGTTGACAGATAGCTGAAGCGAGGAGTTGTGTACATGGCCCCTGCTGTTTTCTCTTTCATGATGACTTTTTAAAAATGTTAGTGGGGCACATTCACTGCATTGGGTACATTGAAAACTATAAATATCTTCAAAGAAAGAAATTGTGTGTCAAAAGGATTATTTGTCCTATAATCAGTTTTATTCTCTTACACCAACCTACCATCTTGTGGGAAGATCTTAAATCCTGCATGGATTGGGTTGCTTCTCTCTCATATTTTAACAGTTAATATTGTGATCTTTCCTTTATTTTCTCCCTAGATATCATTAGGGATCTAATTTCCTGTTATTTTAATTATTACCTGCTTTTAAAATTCCAGACCTTGGTTGTTTGAAGTATAATCAGTATTGTCACATTTTTTTTCTTTGTGGGAACTCAGTAGTCAGTTTAAAGAAAATATTTATTCTATGAAGATGGTAATATGGTTAATTATGTTTTGCTTCAAGTTGAAGAGACAGGAAAGATACTTCTTCCTGAAGTCAAGTCTATTACCAGAATGATCAAGAAACAAGTGGGAATCTTTATCACCTCTCAAGTAAGATGGAGGTAGCCCTTGCTGAAAAATATGTTTAATTCATATATACTAACAATAATAATTGTGTCACAAATGTATTAACTTAAGTAGAGAGAGTCTTTGAGTTTAAATCCTATTCCCATATTCAGTGTTTTAGTTGCCTGTGATAGCTTCTCTTAATGTACACATTTTATAGCATAGGTTCCCATATGCTTTCAATGGATATGACATAATATGAATACTACATAGGAGTCAATGCTAGGAAGATGACTAAATTTTATATTTTAGCTATATCTATTTCCTCAGCTTTCTCTTTTTCCCCCTAATTGTCTAATAATGATTCTGATTGGGGGTTCATATGGAAACACCAAAATTATATGACTTTTCAAACATATTTAAGAAGTTCAATGATTTGTCCAATTTCTGTAAAAAATTCAATAGTCTGCTGATAAACTGGTTTGTCATGGGGGGGAAGACTTATTTGACAATTTCTTTGTGTAAATACTGCTACTAAGGCTTATTTCAAACTCCCTACTACTTAACTACTACATGACAAAGTTTCTGAATTGCTACTTACTGCCATTATTTTAAGTTTACACAGTATATCACCTACTAGTTACTAAAAAAAATTTGGACTAGAAGAAATCAGATCTTATTATAAAACCTAATTAAATATCTATTGGAAGTCTCAGATATATATACAGTAACTATTATAATTTTTCCATCACTCACTAGCTTCTTACAAGATGGATATAATCACATTCTACCATATATGCTCTGTCCCTGTGAAATCTGCTTTACATATACTTCTAATTGCTTTATCTATTTCTCTCTCTCTGTCTTTCTCTCTCTTTCACTCTCAACGGACCATTTATGTTTTCCAAAATTTCACTTATAGTCTTCTAGATTATAAATGATCCTTTTGGATTTCCTTTCTAATTAAATTTTATTTTTAAAGCCTCAGACTTTTGAGTAATATTATACTTAACATTAAAAAATCTATTTCAATGAGGCATTAAATCACAATTTTATTACTTAGGAATATATCCAGGATGTGGAAATGTGTTTTTAATAAAACATCAAATTCTAATTTGGTCAGAAAAAGTAATACCCACCCCAAATTGGACATTAAAATAAATTCGATAATAGAGTTTATTTTTTACATAAAGTTATTTTCTAGAGTTATTCAAATATGGCAAAAATGTAAGTTGAGAAAATTTAATTGCAGTAACTGATAATGTCCTTAACAACTTATGTTGTTGTTTTTGTTCTAACTTGGCATAGACAAAATATATTAAGGCTTATGGCAGAGATTTGGGCCCTTCATGGGAAACACGATTAAATCCTACTTAAATAAGTGATCTGAACAGAAGGCTCAGTCTTTCATCTGGTGCTAGTGGGAACCTTTTCATTTTTCAGGGAAGCAGCAAAGCACAGTGGAAAGAAGCCAGAATCTAATCAGAAATATAAGGGTTCACACTCCATTTCCATGATTTTCTTACTTTCTCACAAAATCACTGAAAATGAGTTTTCTCATTGCATCAGGAAAAGTGAATGGATATAGTTTTTAAAGAAATAAGCATATATGGATTTTTTATGTATTATTTGCCTTCTAGCTGTACTAATATTGGGTGAATATCCTTTCATCTAGCTATATTAAAGAGAAAGGATCTGAATCTACCCACTCCCAACACAAAATAATGCCCCAAACAAAACACAACCAAAACCCAAACGATCTGGTAGTTACCGTGACTGGTGAAAAGAAATTATCATTACTCATACTATTTTTAAATGTATGTTTTAGATGAATCTCATTAGAAGATTCTCATGGGGAACAATGCTGTATTCTCTGGTTCTTTCTATACATTCACATGAATTATGTACACCAAGTTGGTGAAGTCTTTCATCTTTACTGTATTAGACTCAGTTACCTGAGTACCAAAGCAAGTCACCCTACTTTCTCAGTGGGTTTCACATTATTTTCTAGAGCAAAATGTTTTCTTTCTTCACCTTTATTATGATGTTGACTCTTATGTTTCTCTGGCACACTCTAAAGAAAGATGAAAACTGGAAGGAAGGATGAGAGAAACATATAAAGTACACAAATTCACCCTCCATGTTAAGAATTCCTTTTGGATATATAGAGTCTGAGGCCTGTGTTGTTAGATTACACTGGAGAATGAATTGCAAGGCCATAGGAGATTAAGCAACATAATGTACAGAATTAGATGCTAATTACTTCTGATAGGAAAAGTAAAAAGAACTAGCCAAATACAAAAGAAAAAAAGAAAGAGAAGAAAATACCTTTGTGCCAGTAATTAAGAGAATCGAATCCAGGGTAATTATCTAATAAGAAAAGCCCATATTACTATGTTCCACTGTAATTTTGAAGAAAGCACAGGATTTAAGATTAGAGGTTAGAGTTTACTTTCCACTTGGAGTTAAAAGGTTTGCACTCAGAGCTTGCACAAGTTGGGGAACTAGTCCGGAGCTTTTGAATAAAATCTGGAAACCTTAACGTCTAATCCATATACAATGTATATTTCTAAAAGATAGAAAAATCAACAAAAGATAATTTCTCCCTAGTACAAAGTTAAAAAAAAAAAAAAAAAAAAGAGGCCACATCACACCAAGTTGTGTCCTTGTTGATGTGGAATCATCAAGCAAACAAATTATCATAGGTAGGTTTATAATTAATTAAGCCACCTTAATTTTCATAATCCAGGTCAAAAAAGACTAATATAAACATGAGGCCTTCTTCAAGAATACTTCACATTTAAGGAAAAAAAAATGAAGAAGAAGAAGTTGATCTCACATGAGGAAATGATTTAACATAAAAAATTAACCAAAACATTGATCAGGAAATGAAAGTCCATGGCCCAATTTGGTCTGAGGATTGTTTACATTTATTTATTTATTTTACAGCCATTAGTTAGGAATGGTCTTTTAATTTTTAGAATTTTATTTTTTTTATAAAATAAAAAAAATTTTTATTTTTTATTTTTAAGTATGTGAAACAGGACAAATGTAACACATGACACCTAAAATATTTGCTATCTGACTCTTTTCAGAAGAAAAAAGTTTCTGACCCCATTTTAAAATGTGTTTTTTGATAATCTTAGAATTTTCTGGAACTTGGACTCTTATTTGTTAACACAGAAAAAGTCCTTAACAAAATCCAACACCTATCTATTATAAGAATGCTTAGAAAAATAGGAATACAAAAGAACTCCCTCAATTTAATAAAGATCATTTAAAAAAATAATATTATAAAAGACTCTATGCTTTCCCTCTATGATTGTGAACAAGACAAAGATATCCATACTCATAACTCTTTTTCAAGATAATTCTGGAAGTTTATAACCAATAAAGCAAGAAAAAGAACCATTAGGTATATAGCATTGAAAGAAAGAATGAAATTCTATTTGCAGATAACATGAATTTGCAGATAACATGACTATGTAGAAAATCCCAAATAATTTATAAAACAAAACAAAACTTCTATAACTTATAAATGAGTTTAATAAGGAAAGAAGAATTACATGCAAAAATTGATATTTCTATATAACACATGAAAAACAAATTAAAAGGATCATATAATTTACAATTTCTCAAAATATGAAAAACTTTGCTATTAATCTAACAAAATGTGTACAGGATTTACATGCTGAAAACTTTACAATGGCAAAGGAAAAGATCAAGAAGATATAAATAAATGGTGAGATATGTGATATTCATGAATTAGAGAGGTCAATATAGTAAAGGTCTTAATTCCCCACAAACTGATACATAGGGTTAATACAATTCCTGTAGAAAAGTCATGCCAATATTTTCTGTAGAATAGGCAAAATATTAAAATGTGAAATTTGAAAAAGGAGTGTAAAGTTGCAGAAATCAGTTACTTGATTTCAAGATGTGTTTTATTGTTACAGTGATCATGACTTTGTGGTGTTGGAGGAATAGAAATATCAGTGAAATGGAATAGAAAATTCAGAAATAGATCCATAAAAATATATTCAACTGATTTCAATAAAGGTGGAAAATAAATGCAACGGAAGAAAGATATCCTTTCCAACAAGTGGTGCTGGAATAACTGAATACTCCTTGACAAAAAAAGAAAGAAAAAGAAAGAGAGAGAGAAAGAAAGAAGGGAGGAAATAATCAAAAGAACCCTAATCCATGTCTCACACTTTTTAGAAAATTTAAAATTTGAATCATAGAATTAACCATAAAGTGTAAAACTGTGAAGTTTTTAACTCAAAAGTACGGTCTATAATTTTTTTTAAATTGCAAATTGAACTTCATCAAAATTTAAAACTTTGGTATGTAATAACCCTACTAAAAAGCTAGAAAGCAGAAGAAAATATATATAAATCACATATTGACAAAGGTCTGTTATATAGAACATATAAAAAGTTCTAAAAATTCAGCAATAAGAAGATAGACAATATAATTAGAAAACAGGCAAAATACAGTAAGAAACATTTCAATGAAAAGGCTATATAGTTGGAAATAAAGATAAAAAGATTCTCAATGTCATTGATAACTAGGGAATTGCAAATTAAAACAATAATGAAATACCAGTATACACCTACTGGAATGGCTTAAATAAAAATTATTGACTACATCAAATACTCACAAGGATTTACTAAAACTTGGTCATTTATACTCAGCGGGCAGCTATGTAAAACAATATGCTCTATTTAATAACATTGGCAGTTTCTTAAAATAAACATGTAACTACTATGGGACCCAGCAATTGTACCCCTAGGCTTTTATCTACCAAGATGAATATTAATCTTTACAATAAACTCTGTACATGAATGTTTATAGCAGATCTATTTGTAATAATCCAAAACTGCAAATAATTTACCTGACCTTCATTCAGGGAGTGGTTAAACAAACTATGGCACATTTCTATGGGATACTAGTCAGTAATAAAATAAAATAATTTTTTTTTTTTTTTTTTTTTTTTTTTTTTGGTACCAGGGATTGAACTCAGGGGGACTTGACTACTGAGCCATATCTCCAGCCCCATTTTGTATTTTGTTTAGAGACAGGTCACTAAGCTGCTTAGTGCCTCACCTTTGCTGAGGCTAGCTTTGAATTCACAATCCTCCTGTCTCAGCCTTCCAAACCACTGGGATTATAGGATGCTTGGCTAGAACATACTTTTGATACCTACAAGAACCTGGATGAATTATAAGGGTATTGTGCTGAGTAAAATTAAGTCAATCTAAAGGTTTTTAGGTTATATGATCCCATGAATATAGGACTCTTGTTAGTGGATACACAGAGTTAAGAAGAAGGTGAAGCAGAAGGGAAATAAATATGGCTGAAAAGGGTAAAATGAGAGATGCTTGTGGCAATGAAACATTTTAACTTTGTCAATGTCACTATTCTGGTTCTGATACCATTCTATAGTTTTCAAGAAATTACCATTGGGGAATGTTGGGTAAATCTCTAACAACTGCACAGGAATCTAAAATTATTTCAAAAGAGAAAGTTTAGCAAAACAAGTTAAATAATTCTCTTTAAGCTGCCTTTTCTAAACCTTAGGAGAAAAGAAAGTTAATAGGATGTTCAAAAATCGATAATCAAGAAAGATATTGAAATAGATATTTGCTTTTAGTCGTAAAAGCAGGTCAGAGGAAACCTAGGCTGTAGAACGGAGAGAAAAATTTACAAGACACACTAAATTTTTGTATGAGTAGAAAGGAATCCTATAAAGCCTTATGAGATATTGAAGGGCTGGCTTGTTCTTCAAAGAAACAAACGGACCAAGTAGACAGATACTTTTGTGAATGATTTGAGAACAGTCTGCAATCTCATTAGGACTTGAATGAAGGTGACCTCCTGAGGCTCATTCTAGTTCCATGGGTTTTATGTCTAAAATCTTTTGGTTTTACTATAGAAAAAAAATAATAAAAAGAATGGCTAATATAATTAATCTTGGAACAAGACCAAATAGCATTTCAGTGACAAAAACTAATGATTTTTGAAAGGTCTGACATGAAACAAAAAAAAAAAAAAAAAAGGGTTTATATGCATAACCATAAATGGGGACATTGAAATATAAAATATATAGTGACTTTTTTTCTAGAAAAAGATTACTACTAAGATTTCCTGTAAAATATTCACTTTTACTGACAATCCAATTCAAGAAATATTTTAAATATTCTTACTATGTGATAGAGCTTTTTTGCTAGGAGCTGCAGGGCAGTGAATATAAAAAATAATGAACAACAGCATCAATAAAATGAAAAAAAAAAAAAAAAAACTGTCTTTGTGCCCAGGGATGTCAAAACATATAAATAAAAAGCTATAAAAGAACATAAGAAAACAAATGCTCAATGCTAATTTAAAAAAATATACTCCTTAAGGACAGCTAAGAACCAATATATTTTTATTGGTTCTCCCACTCTTCTCATGAGAAGACTCCCTCAATACATTACTTTCACAAGAATCCTGGTCTCTGTTCTTAAGGCATTCAATCTATGAAAGGACGTAGAGTATTCTAGAAATGTCAAGGATACTGAAGATGAGAAACATGGGTGTGATAAGTACATGGCAAATGTACTTGGGAAGGTAGTTTATAGGTGGACTACAACTTCTTTAAAATTCATGGAAGGATATGGGATGTATTTTTATAATAAGATTTTTGGTGAAGGGGATACTATCAAATCACCAATAATTAAGAAAAGTATAAAAGATATATAAATGATAGAATCCAAAGGAAAGAGATTGTGGCCAAATTAATCAAATAAGAAATCCATTTAGGTTGCATCAATAGCATTGGACTAGAGAGAAGGCTGATTAAATTCATAATGAGCCTCTGGGATACTGTACACTTAAAGATAAAGGAGCCCAGGATAGGGGGAGGAAGTTGTAGTCACTAGTGGAGAGAAGGAACTGGGGGAAAATACTGAATGCCGATTTGGACAGAATTTTGGTGAGTGGGATTTCAGTTGGCAAATCAATTTGTAGATGTAAATACAGGAAGCATCAAAATAAGAGGACATTGAAATTATACAATGGACAAGATTGCCACCATGAAAGTGCTTAATGAGAAAGCTATACTTTTTTTTAATGCTTAAATTAAGGAACTTGTGGAGAAAAAAATTAATTAAAAGAATATGGGGGCTGGGGTCATGGCTCAGTGGTAGAGCACTTGCCTGGCATGTGTGAGGCACTGGGTTTGATTCTGAGTACTGGGTTTGATTCTGAGTACCACATATAAGTAAATAAAATAAAGGTCCATCAACAACTAAATAATATAATAATAATAATGATGATGATGATGATGATGATGATGATGATGTTAGAAAATAGTATATATCTGAAGATATTTATGTAGATATTTATAGTTTATGGAATAAAGGTGCTGTCTGATGTCTGATGTTGCAGAGATAAAAATGCTATTCTTTGCATTTGGCCCCTTGATCTTTGCTTGCATTTTACAAGTAATAATAGGGAAGAAACTTGTTTTATGTTGTTAAATACTTTAGGCTATTTTTTCAGTAGAGTTGACAACAAATGCAAAGGAAATAGTATAGCCAATTGCAATGGAAGGGAGAAGAATTGAAAATTTTAAACTACTTGTGACTTAAACATGTTTCTAACAACCAGTGGAGATAATTTATGGCAACAAAAGACATCTCATACTTCAAAATCCATTATCAGATGTAAAATATCTATAGCTGACATAGAGGTCTCTACATCTGACTGTTTTAATCTCAAGTATGTAACATATCAGGGAGTCTTCAGTATCTGGCTGCCATTTTCATTTCCAGAAGAAACAGAGAGAAGATGAATTTTGCACAGCAGAAATAGCTAACTAAATTCCTTTCCACAAATGATCTCTATGAAACTCCAGATTAGGATAAACAGTATGTGTGTGTTTCTTTGATACATGGTTGGTCAAACCCACAGATGTAGAATCCATGGACATAGAGGCCAACAGAACTTATTTCTTGGTTACTTGATGTATATACATCTTCCTTCATTATGAAACAGAGAATAAATCAATATTGTCATTATATTCTCACTGCATACATAGGTCTTATTACACATAAGACAATGAAAAATGTGTATATAAATGGATCTTTAAAATAGGGCCTTAAGTGAAATCAAATATAACCATAATATATCATATGCAGATATATAAACATATATGTGTATATTCATCTACGTCTATACATACACTATCAACCTACCATTCATAGTCTATTACAAGAAACACATATACACATGAATGTTTTTTCCATCTGTTCATCATGTAGATAAAATCATTACTTTGATTTTAGCTTATTAGAAATTTCACTCACACTGAAACAAAATTGAAGTAATATCTAACACCAAATTTTTTTTTTAATTTGGCAAATAAATTTAAATTATGTATGTGTATTCTATTCCAATAAAAATATATTTCTGAGCTTCTATTTTGCACATTGGTTTTATTAATTTATCACTTATTTTCTCAAAATATAAATCATGTTATTCTCCCACTCTGAACTTTTCCATGACTTTCTATTGCATTATAGATAAAAATTTCAACTCCCAATTTCAACCCATAAATCCTTTAGGTTCTTTACACTCTCTCAAGCATCAACTCATACCAACTCAATAATCAATATATCCCAATATCCAAGCACCATTTTCTAGGCTCAAAGTTCTTCTTGCTACTCATGCAATATACCAAATTCTTCCCTATTTCAGGGACTTCACGTAGGCTGTATCCACTCTCTAAAACATTCTTTTATCTACTATTTAACAGAGCTACATTCCTTAAGTGTCAGTTGAAATGTTACTTCTTCAAAGAAGCTTCTCAATCTAATTTCCCCTCTAATTCTTTCTCATACAACTCTAACTTTTCTTCACATATTTTAATAAATTTTAAACATATAAACATTTTAGCATTTGTGGGGACTCTAGTGAATATCAAAACCCTCATATGCTTAAGTCCTTTTTATATAAAATGTTGTATACTTGTATATAAAGTATGCATAACTCCCATATACGTCAAATCATCTGTAGATTATTTATAATACCCAATACAATGTAAATGCTATGTAAATAGCTATTATATTGTATCATTTAGGAATGACAAGAAAAAAGTCTCTATCTGTTCAGTACAGACACATTTTTCTTGGATACATGGTTGGCCGAATCCACAGATATAGAATCCATGGACATAGAGGCCAACAGAATTTATTTCTTGGTTACTTGATATATAAACATCTTTGTTCATCATGAAACAGAATAAATCAATATTGTCATTATATTCTCACTGCAAACATAGGTCTTATTACATATAAGACAGTGAAAAATGTGTATACAAATGAATCTTTATAATAGGGTCTTATGTGAAGTCAAATATAACCATAATACATCATATGCAGATGTATATACATACATGTGTATCTTCATCTGTCTATACATACAATTCAACCTACCATTCATAGTCTACTACAAGAAACTTAGAGAACAGTTATGAGACCTTGTTAGAGCTATAATCTGACTCCTGCATGAGAAGGAATAAGTTTTATTTCTCTACAGAGGGGAAAATGTTTAAATTAAAGCTGATGCTTGCAAAAACAATGTCTGAGGTGTGTGTATAGCACACAGTTATATGACAGTAGAATGTCATTATGTCTCCAAAGTGGTAATGAAAAGGGCTTGAGATAAAAGGTCATTTTGATTTTGCTTTGACAAAAAAAGACAAGTATGGATAAGACATGGATGAGAATTTTTCAGAAACTAATGGTACACTCAACAGCAGGCAATCACATAAAGAAATGACTTGATGTGTGAATGAAAACAGGAGAATTTGTGCCTTTAGGGTGCTGCCTCTTAGATTCTAATCTTATACAACTATCAATAATCTACTGCCTAAAGTAGATATCCCCAAACCATATTTGCATTCCAAACACAGAGATGATTATTTGTTTTTAAATGTAAGCAGTTGGAAATTGGTTCTATCTCCGCATTATGGGTACAATTGTTACTGTTACATAGTTAAATGGTAATAATATTCTGTTTCAGATAAAGGAAGCTTCATTATGTAGAGGGAGATGAACATCTGCTCTTTCTCCTTAGGAAACCACAAATAAGAAAGTGAAAAGCAATGGGAAGTGTTTAAGTTTATACCACTGATGCTATACAATAACAGCAGTTGTAAGAGTTAATCTTCTGATAACTTATGGAGAAAAGAGGAACATTTTTTTCCCCTTTGGCATAAGTTCTAGCTGGGGGTAAGGTGAAAGAAAATCTGCCTATAAGCTGAGAAAATGTAGGAAAAATATGGTGTTATGTACACCTAATGTAGAATTATAATGACTACTGAAGAAGTCAGTTTTTAATATCCTGTACTTTAGTCAGGATGAAGAATCTGCCAGTTTTAATGTAGGTTAACTAAATTTCTAATTATCCAGGAGATTTTTTTTCTTCATCAGAGCCCTAATTCTTGTAGTGTAATTAGATTTAAATGCATAATATTGATTTAATAGTAATTAAATCTGTGTGACTGTTAGACTGCTTATATTTGTTATCAAATTTAGACAAAAGAGTTTCAAGCTAATTGCTCTCTTCAGATCACCTAGATTATGGTATAAATTAAGAATAGAGGAAAAACCTTAATAAATAAGCATCCCTAAATCAGAGAAGAAAAAGAAACCGTGTTTTTAGATATTTGATTTGTAAAAAATTCTATATGTAACTGACATTATGCAGTATTTTTCTTTCTGTATTTGCCATATTTGGCTTATCATAATGTCCTCTAAGCTCATTTATTTCCTCAAAAATGGTAAGATATCATCCTTTTAAAAGGCTCAATAATATTCTAACACGCACACACACACACACACACACACACACACACACACACACACACACCTACCTATTTCTTTAGCCATTCATCTGCCAGGGGACTTCTCAATTGATTCCATATCCTAATTATTGTGAATAATGCTTCAATAAAAATGGGAGCTCAGATATTTCTCCATCATTCTGATTTCATTTCCTTTGGATACATATCCAAAAGAGGGATTGCTGGATTCTTTGGTAGTTTTATTTGAAATATCCTGAGAAATTTCCATACTATTTTCCATAATAGCCATTACTGATTTACAATCTTACCAACAGTGTGCAAGGGTTTCCATTTCTCCACACACTCACCACTCTCACTATCCCTTGACTTTTTGATTATAACTATTGTAGCCATTGGGGTCATTGTGGTTTTGAGTTGCATTCCATTAATAATGTTGAACACATTTTCATAGACCTGGCTGATAGCTACCAGGGGTAGAATGGAGGAGAAATGGTACAGGATGCAGTTGTGTGGGATCAATAAGTCTAGAGACCTAATGTATCTAATTTACAACATGAGGACCATAGCTAATGGTGTTATATGCTGAAAATTAACTGCAAGTATGGTTTAGGTGTTCTTAAACACATATGTGCATGCACACACACATAATACAAGGTAAGTATATAATATGACAGTAGTAATAATTTCACCATGCATGTATATATCAAAATATACTGGGAACTTAGGCATTTACTGAAATAAAGACATCATATGGCACTTAAAAAAAAACAGTTTTTCATATAGAATTAGTCTATGAGGTTGAAGAATACTAATATCAAAATCCCACAGTACTGGTAATTTCTTTTTCAAATGTCTTTTTAAAAAATAACTCCAAAACTCTTTTATAATTCAGATGTTGATACCATGGTCTTTTTATTCTATAACATAATGTGAAATATGTACTTCCAGAAATGTTGTAAGACTATGTTCTATTACATATGAATACCATTCTATTCAGTGTTTCTCAAAATGTGAGTGGTTTGGGGAATCCTTGTTTTAGAATTATTTAAGCTGTTTGTTTAAAATTCAGATTTCCAGGTCCAAGGAAGACTTAATCCAAATATATCTTCCCAGTAAATTTTGTTTTAACCAGAGTTTTGTCATTGTTATATAATCATTTTAAACTTCATGAGTTATTTTAATCAAATGTTTTTAAAGCAGATCATTTTATTTGATTTGCAATAACCCTCTGAAGTTTTTATTTTAACATGTATTATAATTCTTTTTCATTATTAGATAACAGATAACTTTGAACTTTGATAAATATATTATTTGCATTACAAATGACAGTGGAAACTCAGCCTATATTATAAGGAAAAGGGACCATTGGCCAAGTCAGATGCCCTTAACTATAACAGGTGAAAGTGTTCGTTTTCAAAGATTATTCCTGCCTACTTAAATTTAGTCTACAAATAATTCGTATATCCAAACATATTGGTTGGGTTAAAATAGTGTTCCATTTCTCTGGATTTATGCTGAACAACTTTAGGGTGGATGCAGACCCTCTAAATTTTTTTCTAAATAGATCCAGGGTGCTAGGAAATTCTTTTTTGTGCTCTGAGGATTTATGAAGCTTCAGCTTCTTTATGGCATTACTCATGGTTTTGCTCTGATGAACCAGGATGAAATATGCTGCCACTGTCTGTGGGTAACAACTGTAACTGGTGTCAGCCTAAAGATACCTCCAACTTCCCAATTTTGAGAGCACTGCCTAACATTTTCAAAACAAGTCTGTTATTGCCAAAGATGTTGGCATCAATATTGTGCTTTTATTCTCTTGTCATCCTCACAGAAGAGACAGTAAAGAAAACACAGTTACTGACTTTTTTGTTCTGACCCTGTACATTAATGAAGGACTAGAGAAGTATAACAGACACAACTCTGACATCCTCGTTGTCATTGAAGCAATCGCCTGTGCTGTCATTCTCCCTGTTATGTTATTTCTTAGGAATCCCTACCTCCTTTGTTCAAATACTATACTGATGTATATATAACCAATTTCATGGATTCCATATTTTTTTTCAAATTTGCAGCAGTGTAATATAAATATGTATATATGTATATATATACACATATGCATATTTGTATATATATTACACATACCTATATTACAATTATTTTAAATTTATAGATTGATAAGTTATATAACCAATACATGAATTACCATAGAACATTTCCATTTCTTCAAAAAGTTCTTTTGTCAATATTACCAGTTAAGCCACATCACCTATCCCTAGTCTTGCCCTTTAATGACTGATTTTCTTTTTAATCATTATAGATTTTCCTTTTCAATAATTTTACATAAAAATGGAATCAAATTGCATGGTGCCTTGAAGCAGGTCCAGAATTTCCTTGATACTCTTCCCTTTGACTTAATGTGGATTGGATTTACTAACTAGATCATAATGAACACAAATGTGGTAGAACTGATGCTATTTTCCTGTTGACTAGGTAATGGACAGTTTTCTCACTCATCATTCTCTGAGGAAAACTGAGGAAGATACCCACACAGAAAGTATAGAGAGTGTCCTAGTTCATTTGTGTTGCTACATCACAATATCACAAACTAGCTATTTTATGAAAACATAATTCTGGAGGCTGGTAATTCCCTAGATTTAGACAATGACTGAATTGGTTAACCAAAGACAAGTGCATTCATCAGAGGGGAGGAACATGCAGCAGAATGGAGAAGGTGTCAAAAGAATCAACTTTGTCCTTCAAACCCCTTTACAAGGGCACCTAGTCTCATTCATGAGGGGGGAATCCTTGCGGCCTAATCTCCACCCCTTAACGATAATCATATTTGCAGTATGTGAATTTTGGAAGGGACACATTCAAAGCATAGCAGGGAGAAATGGGCCTTACACAAAAATCAATACAAAGTTTTCAGTCATGTGACAACTGAAATTGGAATTGGATCCTATCAAGGACTATGAAGAGGTTGAAAATTTTTCCTGTCTTTTGCCCTATTTTTACCTTTCTTACAAGTTAACAAGTCAGTCTGCCTCAAGTTCATGGTTGCTGGAAAAATACATGATCTCCTGTGCCAGAGACAAATACATGATCTCCTGTGCCAGAGACAAAAGACAATTTATTATTCACAGCCATGGCAGCAATGGGTTATTTGCTCTGGTTACCTTAACCTCAAGTTTTAGGGATGGGGATATATGATGCCTAAATACACAGAAGGGATTGTGAAAAGGGAGGAACATCAAATTTAGGAAAAGTCCCATTTTTTACAATGGGGTTTTCTTCCATTTATTTACTTTTAGGCCATTTGTGTATACAAAATTAGGATAGGTTCTTATAGATAGCATATAATTTGTTGTTTTAAAAATTACATGTGCCAATTGTTACTTTATGTCTGGAATGTTTAAACAAATTATATTTTAATTAACAATATGGCTAAGTTTAAAGCCACCATTTTTCTATTTGATTTCCATTTGATGTTTGGTTTGTTTTTCTTCTTTATCTAACAACATTTGCATCAATTTAGTTTTTAATTACTCCTTTTTTCTCTCCATTATTTGATTTTTTTCCATTCTCTCTCTCCGTCTATCATTTCTATGTCTCTCCTTCTTTCACTGGTGATATTAACCCACTTTTAAATAAGAATATTACACATTGTGTACACCAAAAGAAACTCAACTACAAACTTTTTTTTGTTGTTGTTGTTTTCCTATTTCATTCTTTTGACTGTTGTTGGAAAATGTCTCCATGTCTTAACCTGGCAAGAATGTAGGACTCCACTTGCAAGTTCTTCTCTCAGCTAACACTGCCTCTGCTGCTTCTTGTCCTGTGTCTGAAAACGCTTTAATTTATTTTGTTTCAAGTCCTCCATTTTTTTTTAACATGGGAAAATAAATGGTCACTTTTACTTCATAGAAGGAATAGTCTTGCTACACAGAAGAATACTTTCAGTATATATAGAATATCAGTTCTGAATAAAAGAATGAAAATCTCCAGTGAATTTTATAGGAAAATCAATACTGATCTAATACAAATGGTTTCTATTTAAAATATTGTGCTCATAATTCCTTTTTATCTATATACTTTTCTAATCATATGGTTCACGTATATTTAATCACCGAAATTTCTTTGGCCAATATTAGGCATTCAATTAAAATTATTTGAGAGTTTTTTTTTTTTCTTTTTAGCAAATATTACATTGTCTACTAGAAGTACTCAGTATTTCCATATAACATACAAATTTTCTACTTGGGTTATACATGATCAAATATATAAATGAAAACAAATTATTATTTGTATTTTTTAAGAAGAAATACTATTTATTAAAAAAATTATTGAATATTACTATTTTGTGTTCATCTGAGTTGATACTGTTCACTCTTATATTATTGTTTCTCTATATTTATATATTTTTTAGTCACTTTAAAAGGTTACTTATTTGGTAACTATATGATATGGCTCAGTTGAACTATAAATTCAGTTACTGAACATACAAATCATTTTTAAATAGCAAGACAAAAATAAGAATGTATATATCTGGTGTTTTAAAATGTAAAATATTATTTTTCAGGCAACTCTTATAAGCAAAGTTTTCACTATTACTCTGATAAACATTTTCTTAAAAATTTTAATCATTGTTCACATAGTTAGACTAAGGCCTTGGAATATAATTTAATTTTCAAAATAATGATAATAATGATTTTTCCTTCCCATTGAGATGCATGTAATGCATCTTAAAAGTAAAATAATAATCTTTTTGTGACTTTACTTTCAGCTAATGTTCTGGCTTATGCCTTGATATCTTATACCATAATTTTGGCTTTGTAGCCAGTAGATGATACTACTAATTCATATAATCTGTCTCCTCAGTTATATATTATGAAAGACACATTGAGGGGAGAAAGGGAGACAGTGGGGGAGGGAGGGAGGGAGGGAGAGACAGAAGGGGGGAGGAGGGAGGGAAAGGGAGAGGAGAATACCCTTGTGGAGAAATCCAGAATTGCTATGCTTTCAGGGCCCAGTTAAAAGTGCTAAATATTAATTTGTACTTATAACCATCTGCTTCTTGGTGGAGTTTTGCTGTGGGTATTATTTGGTATAGTAACTGTTTTCATTCCAACTTAAGAAACATTGTGACCAAGGCAATTGGTTGGGTTATTCTTTTGTAAAAGGAGGAGAAAATGTGTAAGGACACAGGTAAATTTGTACACACAAAAACTGGGAATCTTATGGGTTGTATTTTCTTTGGAAAATAGCATAATGGATCATCTCCTAATTGGAGAGGAAACAGGACTAAATCTCAGTCTGAAAACAGAAATTCTAGGACTAAAGATACTCTAACATCTCCAGCTCCAAAGCTAAATTTGTCTGAGCCTGAATTAATAACCTCCTTCGGTCTTCTTGTGAGTTCATTGAAACAAAAGGATAACAACAAGGGGGAAATTCAGAAGAATCCTTTTAAAAAGAGCTCAAAGAAAGAGAAACCATTCAGGAAATGAAAAGCTTTGTTCAAAAGATATAAACAGAATCAGGAAAATGAGAGTAGATAGACCAGAAGCAACAAGAAGAGTTGATGTACTGGGAATAAAATATTTTTTAGCAATGAGGATGTTCTTACCACAAGAGAAGTTTCCAGCAACAGAAGAAGAAAAAAGATTTTTAACATTTGAGAATGAAAACATTCAAATAACATCATAAATTGTACTTTTAAATGATTAAGTATAATTGATATAAAAATGCTATATATTTAATGTATACAACTTGCTGAGTTTAGAGCTAAATATGGAGCACTTTAAAACTATTCTTTCAACAAAATGTACAAAATCATTTGGAATAGAAGTGCCAAAGTTTCTTTTCTTAATATTTAAAAAGATTTTGGGGTAAGAATAAGAAACGCATGCGTCATTAAAAGAGTATTCAAAGAAGTTGAACAGGAAAACAAATGGACAATAATTATTTGAAAACATAAATGCATAACAGTAATAACATGATAAATGAAATGGAAATAATACCACTATTTGCTCAATAAAGTTACACAAAAATTATAAAAAATAAATTTTATATACTAACTATTGTGTATGAAATTTATATACTTCTAGGGATATGTGAAAGATAATTTAAAGTTTAAAATGTCTAACATAATTCCTAATGGTATTAGTTAGGTACTTTTAGATTTTATATTAAGAATATCATCAGAAATAAACTATTCAAACTTTTTATATACCACAAAGATATTTGTTATCTCCAGATTATGCATAAAAATGTACAACTGGAAATGACCTAAATATCTAAAAACAGGGGAGGGGTCATCAAATGTCTGTTTAAGGGAGTGTTAACTATCTATAACAATTATGCCTTAAGAGACTATTCCCAATATCAATCATAGTTTTTAGTAAGTTTGAGAAAACTTGACATAAACATGGTATGAAGTAATATTTCATATAATTTCACTTTGGTAAAAACATTAACATATAAACACTGAGAATAAATATTTAGTAGTTATATCAAAGAATTAGGCTTTACTGTTGACATAGTCTTTGCTTTTCATATTTTCAATTGAAATGTGCATTCCTTATTTTAGTTATAAAACAATTTCCTTGAAATAAAATAAATGTTATGGAGGAGAAAATTAAATTTGCTTGGTGGATTAAATGATGATTTAGAATTGAGTTGCACTGCTTTTAAAGGTAGTGTTCATCTCAGTATTTTTGTATTTGAGTTGGAAGTAACCAGGGGAAGATGAGAGCTGATGATGTAGGAATGCATATTTTATACACTTAAAGGCAACCAGAATTTTACCTTTGTACTGATCACTGCTCTTTTATTTTACATCCAAAGATACATAGATTCTTTTCATTACTTCTCTGAAGAATGACATTTTTGCTATTTCTGTTTCTTAGCTTAATGTCTTTTTCAATTCCTTCCAAAATTCAGACTAAAAATTTCCTGAATTCAATTAGGCTCAGATTGTGTTAGCTTTCTCAAAAGCACTGGGGACAATCAGCTGAAGAAAGAGACAAGGTTTATTTTGGCACATAGTTTCAGAGGTATCAGTGCATATCAGTTGGCCCATTGCTTTAGGGCTTATGAGGAGGCACCACATCATGGTGGGAATGCATAGCACAGAAAATTGCTCACCTCTTGGCAGCCAGGATATAAAGAGACAGAAAGGGGCTAGGGTCCCAATACCCCATCAAGCGCTTTCCTCCAATGACCTAACTTCTTCCACTAGGCCCCACCTCTCAAAGGTTCTAGTACCTCCTGATAGTGCCATGGTAGGGACCAAGCTTTTAACACATGGACCTTTAGGAGACATCCCAGATCCAAACTACAGCACAGACAAAGCCAAAACAACCAAATCAAAAACCTCCCTAACAACTCTAAAAGATCCACTTAGGACTAGAACTTAATCTTATAGTTAACACACCTTATCAGCAACTATTTAATCATACTATGGGTTTTTACTGATTAGCTTCAAATTTCCATCTGCTACTTAGAATAATGGAGTAAAGCTAGCTCTGTCACCTTGTTAAGCTTTCTTGATTTTAATGTTTTCCTTTTATAAAGAAGGAATTGGGCTGGAGCATCTTTAGTATGTAGCAGAATCACCTGATGATGCTATTGCTGCTATTCCAGGGACCATACTGTGAGAATTACTGAATTATTGCTCTTTTAGATTTCCTAGAGCTCAAAAATTGAATATATGTGTATGTTTAATTCAGAGCACAAGTATAATAGAAGGTCAAGTAAAAATGCTTTAGACTCATTTACACAGCTAGACCAATCTCCCTAATCCTTTCTATATCAAATTTGTAGCATTTATAATTATAGTATTCCTTACAGTGGAAGAAAGAAATTATTCCACAAAGAAGAAAATAAGTAACTTTAATAATTTGCTTTGGGTCATTTAATAGATGTCTTAGTCTGTTTGAGCTGCTATAACTTAATACCTGAGCTGGGTAATTTAGAAAGAACATAAATTTATTTTCTCAAGGGACTAGAAGCTGGGAAGTATAAGACCAAAGTGCTGGCAGATTTGGTATTTCATAAGAGTCTGTTTCAAGATAGCATCTGAAAGTTTCCATCCTTCAGAGAGGAGAAACATTGCCCCATTACATGGCAGAAAATGGAAGGGCAGCAAAAAGATGAATTACCTCTTTTACACTTTATAAAAAGCACCTAATTTCATTCATGATGGAAAAGTACTCATGACCTGTTTGTCTCTTTAAGGCCTCACCTCTCAATATTCTCACCTTGGCAGCACCGAATTTTTGGAGAGACACATTAAAAGTATTACATTCAGTTCCAACCATTCACCCCAATTCACAGCCTTCTAAAATGCAAAACTCACTCATTCCATCCCAAGAGTCTTAACTCATTCTATCACCAACTTTACAACTTTAAGTGTAAAGCTTCACGTTAATATAATGGGTGAGACTGAAGGTATAACTCTTCTTGAGGTTACTCCCTCTAGTTGTGGGCCTGTAAAATCAAATGACTTATGTGCTTCCAAGATACAGTGATGGGACAGGCAGAGGACAGACATTTCCATTTCCAAGGAGAGAAATAGTTAAGAAGGAAGGGGTAACAAGTCCCAAGTAAGTCCAAAATCTAACAAGACAAATAGCATTTAATCTTGAAAATAAACTTTGATTTCATGTCCTGCTTTCTGGACACATTGGGGTGGAGGTGGAGCCCGCAGGCTTTGGCTGTCCAATCCCCATGGCTTTGCTGGGTATATTCCATGCTTTCTTTCTCTTGCTTTAAAATTACCTGCCTGCAGCTTCCCCAAGATGGTACCGAATACTAGAGTCTATGCCAGCGTGGGACCTCAGGGCTGGCCCTGTGCCCACAGTCCCATTAGACTGTCCATATGGAGAATCTCTGCCCCACTGTTCCCCTGGGAATTGACTTAGTTGGTGCTCTCTACTCCCCTCTACCTTATGCCTGTGGTAGTGCTCTGCTGGGACTTTGAGGTTGTTTGAGACATTCATTGATATGTAGGTTGAAATAGCAATGCTTCCCTAGCTTGTGTACTCTGTGAGCCTGAACAATTCACACCACATGGAAGCCATTAAGGTTGATAGTTTATGAACTCCAGCAGAGGTGGCCAAGGACTGTTGCACTGGAATGTAGGAACAGAGACCTCGGGGACCCAGGGCAGTGAGCACCAGGTTCTAAGAATACCCTATGCTTTTCCCATGAATCAATTAGGCTCTCAAGGCCTTACCACTCTGGGCACTGACAGCACCAAGATCTCTAAAATGCCTTTATGATCATAATCCCCTCAATCTCGATGAATAGCACTTGGCTTCCTTCTATCTATACTAATCTCTATCACATTTCTGGCCCACATCCTTAATTTTTTTCTCCTAAACAAACTTTTTTGTTTGTTTACAGAGCTAAGTTGAGAATTTTCCAAATATTCTGCTTGGTTTTTAATTAGAATTTTGTTTTTAAAACTATTAATCTTTTTTTACATTTTACTAAAAGCAGATAAGAGAAATCATGGAGTACCCTGAACACTTTGCTGCTGAGAGATCTATTCCATCCAGCATTCCAGTTCATCACTCCTAATTTTGCCATCCCAAAAGTCTTAGGACTTAGACGTAATTCAGCCAAGTTCCTTTCAGGTTTATAACTGAAAGCTCGATCTGATCCGAAAATGCAGCAGGCAACCGACGACCGTTTATTCAGCGAGGTAACAGGCTGGCTACAGCCCTGGGGTGGCTGTAGCGATTGGGGAAAGAAATGTCGGGGTTTTTAAGGGGTACTGGACGGGGGAGTGGGTGGAGAGGTATTCGGTGGGGAGAGCTGGGGTGTCCTTTGCTCATTGGGGCTAGGTTACATTACCAGGTGGGGAGGATAGTGAGGCCCCCAGGGATTGGTCATGCCACCTTCCGCCACCCCAAATGTCACTAGCGGGGAGCCCGCCAGTTTTCGAGCCCGCCAGTTTTCTCCCGGAAGAGAAGCACCTGAACGGCCATCTTTTACCAACAATAAAAATAATGGTCTTTTCTCTAGCTTCCAATATCTTGTTCCTCCTTTTGTGTCTAAGATTGCATCCACATTTCTACTAACATTCTGTTCCTAACCATTTACATAATCTCTTAAAAAATGAGGCTTTCATATATATATTTCTTTCACTCCTGAGACTTCACCAGAATTTCCCTGAATGCTCTGTTCACAAAAATATAGGTTTCTCCAGTATTCACTTCAAACCAGTTCCAGCATCTAGTTTTGGAACTGGATACATATATATATATATGCATATATATATATATATATATATATATATGTATATATATATATATATATATATTCCTCATTTTTTTAAGAGAACTTCTGCATTTTTCCATATTTTTATAGCAACAACCCACTTCTGGTACCCATTTGTATCTTTGTCCATTTGTACTGCCATAATGAAACTTTCAAGTTTGTGTAATTTATAAAGAACAGAAATTTATTTCTTACAGTTCTGAAGTTTGAGAAATCCAGGATCAAAGTGTCAGCCTCTGGTGTCTGGGGAAGGCCCTTTTCTGCATTCTCACATGACAGCATGCTGAAAAGCAAACCAGGAGGAACCTCCTCCAGCCTTTTAAAGGCACCTAATTCAATTCATGTGGGAGGAATCCTCATGGCTTAGTTATCTCTTAAAGCCTCACCTCTTAATACTATTGAATTGACAACACCTGAATTTTGGAAAGCACACATTCAAACCGTAGCATTAGATAATGTACCTAAAAAAACCACAGAGTTTCAAATGACATATATATATATATATATATATATATATATATATATATATATATATATATCTGGGTAGTGCTTGCTACAGTGTTACCACTTGGGACTCCAATTTGTTGTGTGTATGTGTGCGCTCTTGGGTACATTTCAGATTTCTTATTTTGTTTACTTATTTATTTATTATTGTGGTACTGAGGATTAAACCAAGAGGCGTTCTAATCATAAAACTAGGATATAGACTTACCATAATCTTTTAAATTACTCAAAGTATTTTTTTTTACAAAAATAAGTCTTTTTGCTTTTCTTTTCCCGTTCTTTTAGTTAGCACATCTATTTGCATGTTTATAAATATTAAAAACATACTACAAACGACAGACTAAACATCCGGGGTGTGGAGAAGGAACAAAATGAAAGAAATTGCAAAGATTTTGCTTATTCATATCACATCAAAGTAATAATCAAAGGCAACCCACGTTGCCTTTGATTATTAAAATAGTTAAAAAGAAACAAAAGAAGAAAGCACAGAACAGACATAAGACCTATGCCCCAGGGAAGAGGCAAAAATAAACAAAAGGTGACAGACCATTTAGGTAGTTAAATGGCTGTTCCTGGCCTCTGAAATGGCTCTCTTTGTTTCTACTGGGACTGAAAGGTCATTTTAATATATCTTTACTATAAAACAAAGAACGTTTCCCTGGGTGGTTAGGAAACAACAGCAATGCGTTTCAGGGAACCATTTTGGAGCTGTTCAGTAAATAATGCTCTTAGCTCCCCAGAGCACTTCTAAGCCAAGTGGGATTTGAAATAACACACCTACAGAGTATATTCATCATCTAGGTTTCCTACTCAAATGCCAGTGCATAATGGAATATGCTAACACAATTTGGCAGGGAAAAAAGAGAGTGCAGCTTTCTCCTCACATGATTTCCAAAGAATCTTGTGGGACTGAAACTGCATGACAGCCATTAGAAGAAACAAAAGTCATGCAGCTTAAGCACATTGTCACAGTTAGCAAAGGCAGGAGCCAGTGTTTACTTGTCAGAGAAAGGTTTTGTGCAGACCTTCAATTCCACCACACAAAGAGTGAAAACACATATCAAGGATAAAGAAAAGTAAAAATCAAGCAGTGCTCTCCTTTTCACATGCCAGTTTCAATATAAAAACCACGACAACAACAACAACAACAAAACATCCAAACCAGAGATTTCACAAGTACTAAGTGGTTTTCATAGTGCAATTGCCCCAGATTTATAGCTGACATTTATTACATTATGAGTGTTTGTTAGCGGAAAGAACTCTATTTTAAATTTTAGAAAAAAAAAGCCAAACCCAA
Source organism: Tamias sibiricus (assembly GCA_025594165.1). Taxonomy (NCBI): domain Eukaryota; kingdom Metazoa; phylum Chordata; class Mammalia; order Rodentia; family Sciuridae; genus Tamias; species Tamias sibiricus. Next base: position 112,847,454 of record CM046665.1, on the reverse strand, counting down.
CAATTGTCATTTCCTTCAGTTGTTCTCCACTTTGGTTTTTAAATTTATGTTCTGCTCCTTCTGTTCAGAATCTGCATATCTCAGATGGACTATTATTCTCTATAGAGTATTTCTTTCCAAACTTGAATAAGTACAGTGTTTATACATATAGGATATAGGTAAGAATTTCATAATCTTAAACTACCAATTTTATCTTCATGAACATTGAGTTCAGACATAACTAGTGGGATCCAAAAGTCCTTTGTGTTGACAGTGTAGTCCATGAACCAGTAGCATCAGTATCACCTGGGAGCTTGTTAGGATAAGCATCTGTATTTTAACAAGCTCCCAGGTGTTCATGCTCACATTAAAGTTTGAGTAGCATTGCTCTATACAAATGTAATCTAGGGAAATGTGGTATTGGAGTTAGAGATTGTTAGGGTCCAGTCTCACTAATTTTTTCCCCATGAACCACAAAGAGCCAGTCAGTAATGTAATACACAAACGAGTTTATTGAGCCAGCTTGCTGGGGTCAAGCTCTCCCGCCAGACACGCAGGAAGTGCAAGACCCCCCCCACACACACAAAGAAAAGCCTCAGGTTATATAGCATTATCTATGTCATTGCCCACTGCGCTCGAATTTCACCCTGAACAAAGAGAAGCCTTGGATTACCTACATCCTTGTTGGAGCAAATAGCCCAAGCCCGCGAAATTCAAATAGCCCCCCTTGGGGCTCAACATCTCAACTCGCCTGGGGGTGGGGTTTCTATCCTAACATTCCAGCCCGCCTGGGGGCGGGGGTTACTATCCTAACAAGATCAAGTTTAACTGAGCATCTATATTTTGTTTGTAAACACACAGTATAAGAAATATTATGAAATACATCTAATTTTTAGTTTTTGAAAATGTGTTTCTTTAAATGAGCTTATTGATTTAATTCAATTTTAAACTGCTTTTCTTTCAGAAAATACAAGTTACATTTTTATCTATGAAGATAGTTTTGATTATTGATGTATAAAAATAGTGGTACTCTTTTTCTACAGTGGTGTTTGATCTTTAATAGCCGTTACTATTATTCTCTTGCAATACTGAAAACTGGAGTCACATTTAGCTTTGTCCCAGATTCATCTGCAGGTTCTCTACTTTATGAGCTTATTACCATACTCCGTTCTATTGTAGTGGCACCCCCCCTCCTCCACAGAAAATCTTAACTAAGCTTCTCCATGGCTGATTTTAGGACTGTCAGCAAAAGAGTCTCTACAAAAAAGTTCAATGTAGATAAACTTCCTATTTTCCTGTTGCTCTATTACTTGGCCACTGGCCTAGAAGAAATCAGCACTCCAGGTGCTGGACACCCCTTTACTTGTTTTTCACAAACATGTATCCAGTATAGTAGTTTGTAGAAGTGTGTTTGCAAATGCAAAGTGTGATAATAAAAAGGACAAATTCTTTAACAAGGCCTCTGGCCTTGAGCTGGAGATTCACAGAGATGTCTACATTTCTAAGATAAGTTACCAATTGGGCTCCATGGTAACAGCTGGCAGGGGGGAGGAAAGAAAGGGGAGAAGAAGCTTTCCCCTTCTCAGGTGTTGTCCTTGAAGGGTTAACTTGCCCAGACAGTGAAAGAAAAAAAGCTGCTTTTCTGTAAACTGTGAACTTCTGAGCCCCTCCCCTGACTTGCTGTGTATAAAATTCTGAAACTATCTGAACTCAGGGCTCAGGGGGATTAATTGGTTACAGTGAGAGCTATACCCCCTGAACCCAGCTGCAGCTAAATAAAACTGTTTCCTGTTATCTTCAGTGCCTTGCCTCGACTGTCCCCACAACATTATAGTTTAAACAACTAGAGTGTCATCTCTGTTTTCAAACTATGTTGGCCACACAAAATAAAACCAATCATAAAGGACGAATGCTGGTGTCTGCTACAGGACTGTGTTAGTCATTTTTCTGTCACTATATGAGATACCTGCGATAATTAGCTTAAGAAGAAAAGGTTCAATTTGAATCACAGCCCCATCACAGCAGGTGTGTGTGTTGAGCATTCACAAGCCAGGGATCAAAGGCAGCAGGAAGCCTTTAACACATGGGCTTTTGAGGGACGTCCAATACCCAAACCATAGCAAGAGCCACTTTTCATATTTAGATTGATGTTGAATTTTTCATATTTAGATTGATGTTGAATTGCTACTCTTCATGGCATCCATTCTAACTCAACTGTGCCAGTCTCATGACCCCATATTCATTAATGAAGTAACTTCTGGAGCAGTTAATCAGGGCTCTGAGATTTAAATGAATATTTAGGTGTTACCAGGATTCTTACATAGCTAAAATGATCTGGGCTTAATCCTTCCCTAGCCTGAGGAAAGCTTGATGTTCAGCAGTGAAGAGTTTAGCAGCCAGAATCAGATTTGCGTGGAGCTTGCAGAGAGCTTGGTGCTTGGACATGGTGCTCTGGCTGCAGCCTGGGTCAATGTTTTTGGTAGGACATTTTGGTATGCTGCCTTACAGTAGATGTCAAAAAATGGAAACAATATGGAATATTTCAATATTTCCATTTGTAGAGCTGATAGATAACTTATATGCCCATGGGGAGAATTAGGAATTGTCAAAGAAAACAATTTCCACAAATTTAAAGACTGAATTAGCTTTTATCAGTGGTTTACAAATCAGGTAGCATCCCCTCTATAAAACAGGAATTTCAAGGAGTAGAAAAATGCTGAAGAAGAAGAAACAGGAAACAAAAAAACTGATTAGGTTTCCCAAGCTATCCATGGGTTGTGATGGGTTTGTGTGTGTGTGTGTGTGTGTGTGAGCTATGCAGATTTGAGCTTATGAGGGGACTGGTCTGGCGTTGTGCGCTGATCAGGCTGTGCGATGCAAATGTGCCTTTCCTCTCGCTCTGCCTGTGATCCCACATAGCATCTGAGATGGGTGTGACATGCCAAGATGTCACAAAGAAAATGCAAGGAAATCAATCTGCTGACCTCAAGACATCACCAAGCAAGACTTCACCCTTCGAAATCCTACCCCTTGCCTTATTTGGGTGAACTATTCTATCAAATGTCTTCTCCCCAATAAATAGGGGGGTTTCGGGTGTGCTCGCTCTCTTGCTCTTTCCAGCCTTGCCCAGCGTGGAGCTTACCGCTAAAGTTGCAGAGCCATTCCTGACCCCTGAAAAGGTATTTTGTGTTTGTGTGGTCTTTTCATTGCCAGCCCAGTTCACACGGAGTGACCCTGATTCCTTCGCCTTTGCTGGACATGGGCAATAATTAGGCCTTTCACTGTTACCTTCATTGTAGGGTTAAGCAGGACATCCTTATCATGCCAGCTCAGGTTGTGAATTTCCTGTTTTTGTAAAATTGGCCTATTTTACAGTTCAGAAAGACTATATAGTACCAAGCATCAGGGATTTTATTCTGGTTTGGTCTTGTGTATTGGAATCAAGACCAGGAGCATGAATGCAAGAACCATTTAATACAAAGGCATCTCATAAATTTCACCTAACAAAGCAAAGAGGTTCAATGACAGATTGCAGAGTAAGCTCAGGCTTGCTGTTATTTCAGAAGAAGCCAAACATAAATCTGCATGTATACCATGAATAGTAGGTAGAAATGACAACAAAACTCCAGTTCCCGATGAAACAGTATTGCTGGAGAAGGGAGACCAACTAGAACTTGATAAATAAGTCAATAAAATTTTTCAGTAGATTTGATCGTAGAAACCAAGACTATTGGGAAATGAAACACTCTATGAATTTAAAACACTGAAATTTCAAAGACAGCAAAAAATGCAAAGAAATGAAACTCATGAGAAAAAAGGTATAAGCTTTGTAAAATGGATCCATGGGAAAAAAGAGGAAATAATAGGAAACTTACAGAGAAAAACTTAAAAATTGGAGGAGAAGAAAATTTCTCATCTTAAGTAGGATTGATGCTTAGTCTGATAAAATTTATGAAGCCAATAATTATAAAGATAATGCCATAAGCTTTCAGATCAAAGAGAGCTTCTTAAACAGAAATCAAAGTGTTAGTTGGAAATCAGGCTTCTTATTAGCAACACTGCAAGCAAGAATATTATAGAAGGGAATCGCTGCCAAGTAAAAATTCTCTTTCTGACCAAAATATCATTTATGAGACAGAGGAAGAAGGTATAGATTTACTTGTGGAGGAATTTAGAGACTATATCACTCATAGAGAAAAATACCCAAATAAAGCACATAGTAAATAAATCCATAGGCATTTCAATATGGAACAGATGAAGCTGAGAGGAAGTACTGGTGAACTAGGAATGCATCTAAGTCATGATGAATGACTGGGAGGGTGTAATATAACATTGCTAAGGATGCCTGATAGAGATGAAGCCTAACACAAGGAAAAATATAATCAAAGTTAAAGTGTAATCAAGTAATTGGCATAATCTAGTAAGTGGTAGAAAGGGATATGTAAAAGCATTACAAGGAAACAGAAAAAGAAAGCCTTGTGGCAGGCAAAATATTTGGTATTTTACTTTCATGTAACAGTGATATGTTCATTAATTCATCAAATATTTCCTCGGTGTCTACTATGTACCAGACACTTGCATTATTAACAGAGAGAAAAAGATGCTTATTCTGTTATGTATACACTTGATCATGATATATGCAAACAACTTAATTAGTAATGGAATTAAAAACAACAAAAGAAATTCCTCATTTACATGGGAAAGAGGAAAAGATGAATGATAATTTCATTGGCTAGGAAAATTTAAAGATTCAAAAATGAGGAACTAGCAGCATAAATCAGAAAAAGTAAAATTTCCATTATAAATTTTAAACTATTAAGATGGTGAATTCTAATATTAAAAACACTGGTTCATATTCATTTTTTATACTTATGGTTATATAAGTATATGAACTTTGTAATAATTCGTAGAGAAGTGCACTTCCAATTTGCCACCTTTTTGTATGTATATTCTACTTGCACGAAAGTAAACAGAGAAATACATAGATACAAATGTTTAAATAGTGGCAGAATTTTCTAGTTTATTTTCCATTTTTCAATTGCTGTATATTTGGGTTGTTTTGTTTTCATTGGTGTTTATGCAACCATTCATGCCATGGACAACTTTGCCCAGATATCTGAGCAAATCTTTTAACTCTTTCCTAAAGCATAAATTGGTTTAATTCAACCCTAGGATGAAAAGTTTAATTGAGTGGATCCAATACAAACAAGAATTCTGTTAAATATATCAAGGTCTTTCCAAGAGAATTTTCATCATTACAAATTACATAATACTTATAATAAATGACTATGTTACTTTTATGTATTTCCTATACTATGTATTGTGATTTTATAGTTTACTCCTACTTATAAAAAATTTGCTAAAAACATCATGCTATGTTAGCCTCATAACATTGTCTTACATTTCCCATGACTCTTGATTTAATCTTTTTCTTTCATGCACTATTTAATCTTGCCATTTCGTTCATCATAGTTCTACACACACACACACACACACACACACACACACATATAGCTTTGGTGTGGAATAGACCATACTATGTAGCTTTATATAAATACACACTATGTTGTCCATACAACAGATTCACCTAACAATGCATTTCTCAGGAATTTTCCTGTTCAGTGACTTATGACTGTACAAGGATTATGAAAAGTAAGCAGATGGTTACAATAAAATATTCCAAGGGATGTTCAATGTGGATGAAATATGATGAAAGAAAAAGCATAATAACTGCACCACATAAAAATAAAATAAAGATATTGTGTCCACCTAAAAAACTAAAAATAAAATTTAAAAAATTTTAAAAAAGATACCTCAACAAAGTATCATCCAGAAAATGGCAGAAATGAGGAAGTAAAGACACTCAAAAAGATAGGAAAATAGAGCCTTTTGAAGATGTAGAATTTTGTTGTTTTGCCTTTATGTAAAAGTATAAGCTACTATACTATGTCATTAAGCCTTGATAGTCATAATTATATTTTCTAATCCAGTTTTAGCTACCTATTGCAATTGAAAAGCCAATATCTCTCTGGGAGTCACTGTGTTGCACAGTCCCATATGAAGCCAAGTGGATCACATCTGAAGTCAATGACAGTCCTGGAAGTGCAGCCTGTGCAGCCTACATGCGCATAGGCATAGTACTTGCTCTTTGTTCAGATCCTCATCTCTTACCTGGATCTTTACACTACTGTCCAAATATCTGTGTTTCCAGTCTTTCATTGCTCTAATGTTAGAATATTTTTTATTTTTTGTTTTCTGGTGAGATATGTCATGCATACACATAAAACAAATATATAATATAAAAATAATTAAGAATAGTAATATTATAATAAATAATGTATATTATATATAATATATGTATGTACATATAATTCTATTAGTATATATTATAACAATTAAGAAGAATTTAATGCCAATCTGGCATCCCCTAATCTCTTTAAAAATTGCAGACATCAAAGTTTACTCTTTGTGCTGTAATTTCAATGGGGTTTTTACTAATATTTAATGTTTTTAATCATTATTATAGCATATAAAATAGTTTCACTATCCTAAAAATGCAGATTTTATTTATTTAAACCTTCCCCCTTGGCAATTCAAACACCTGGCATTTACTGTTTTGTCTCCTTAGGGTTTTTTTTTTTTTTTTTTTTTTTTTTGTGTGTGTGTGTGTGTGTGTGTGTGTGTTTGGCACCAGGGATTGAACTCAGGGGCACTCAACCACTGAGCTATATCCCCAGCCCTATTTTGTATTTTATTTAGAGACAGGGTATCATTGAGCTGCTTAGTGCCTAGCTCTCTTTAGGTTTTGTTGCTGTTGTTTGCAGTTCTGGGGATTAAACAGGGCCTTGTTCATACAAGGTAAGCACTCTACCACTGAGCTATGACCTCATCCCAAACTGTGCGTGTGACATGGGGGATAAAATACAGGGCCTAGGCAATGTGAGCTATGTGTCTGCCAATGAGCTATTTCCCCAGACTCTCAGTTTTGCCTTTTCCAGAGTACCATTTAATTTGGATTATATAATATACAGATTTTTAGATTGACTTTGTTTATTTAGAAACATGTTTTAAATGTTTCCATATCTTTTAATTTCTTGATAGATCATTTCTCTTTATTGTTAATAATATTCCATTGTATGAATGCAAGAGAGTTTGTTTATCCATTCAGCTATTGATGGATATCTTGATTACTTCCACATTTGGGTGAATAGAAATAAAACTTCTATAAGAATTTATGTGCAGATTTTTTTTCTTTTCTTTCTTTTTTTCTTTTCTTTTTTTTTTTTTTTTTGTGTGTGTGTGTTTGTGTGTGTGTATGTGTGTGTGTGGACATAGGTCTTCAGTCCATTGGGTAAAAGTCTGGAAGTGTGATTGCTAAATAATGAGTTAAGATTACATTAAGTATTGTACAAATTACCAAACTAGCTTCCAAAGTGTCTAAGCCATTTGTTATTTCCACCATCAATAAATGAAGAATCCTGTTTCTTTGCAAGTTTGACAGTGATTAGTATTGTCAGTGTTTTTTTTTACTGTAGTTATCTTAGTATGGTATTGTGGTTTCAATTTGCAATTCCCTGAAGACTTTTGATGTGGAACATCTTGTTATATGCATATTTGCCATCTGTATATCCTCATTGATGAAATCTGTGTTCAGATCTTCAGTCCAATTTTAAATTAGGTTGATATTTACTTATTGTTGCATTTAAGAATTATTCATATATTTTGGCCACAAGTACTCTATCACATATGTGCTTTAAATATATCTTCTTTATAGTGTCCTTAAGAGATTTTAAAAAAACAGTTTACCAGTTTACAAATTTTCTGAATTGTGCTTATGGTATTTTATTTAGAAAATAAATCCTAAGGTCATATATACTTTCTCCAGTGTTTTCTTCAAGAATTTTATAATCATGCATATTGCATTTACATTGAAATCCATTTTGAATTAAATTTTGTATAAGGTGTAAGGCGTGGGTTCAGTTCATTATTTTGCATGTTGACATATAATTCTCCCAGTGACATTTGATGAAAAGATGATCCTTCCTCCATGGATTTTTCTTTTTTCCTTCATCAAAGATCAGCGAAGCCGGGCGCAGTGGCGCACGCCTGTAATCCCAACACTTTGGGAGGTTGAGGCAGGAGGATTGTGAGTTCAAAGCCAGCTTCAGCAATGGCGAGGCACTTAGCAACTTAGTAAGACCTTGTCTCTAAATAAAATACAAAAAAGGGCTAGGGATGTGACCCAGTGGTCAAGTGCCCCTGAGTTCAATCCCCAGTACCACACACACACACACACACACACACACACACACACACAAAAAAAAAAAAAAAAATCAGCGAAATAGTCTGTTAGTAGTCTGTTGTTTGCTAAGATTTTTCCATATATATTTATCCATACATGTTTTATACATATTTTGTCAAGTATATATTTAAGAATTTAATTTCAACAGTGCTGTTATAAATTGGATTTTTAAATTCCAAATTCTAATAACATTGTTTGTAGGTAAGAAAGCAACTTTAATAGTACAAGGTAATGTAAGGGTGGTCCACTTTATATTTAGAATATAGCCCTTGCTGCTCTGCCACTACAACTTATTTTTTAAATGAACATGTTTCTTTCTCTTCCTCTCTCCCTTCTCTTCCCTAATCTCCTCCACCTCTTCCTAATCTCAGGGGAAACAGGATTACTTTTCTTCCACCATTTTAGGCAGATTTAGCTGTTCTTGAGAACACATCCACCACAGGAAGAAATAATCCAGACTTTGGGGATGGTACCAGAAATAATCAAGAATAACTATCTTCGAAACAAATTAACAAGTGAATTACAACTCCAACAAACAACACCTGGAAAGTAGCCTTTGAGTCACCTCTTTAAAAGCCCCCTGTTCCTGCAGATAGGCAGAATCACAGCTTTTGGACAGGAGTCCCCTGTGTTTCTCTTTTGCTAGCAAAGCAAAAATACTGTCTTTTTCCTTTTTTTCAAAACTGAAGGGCAAAAACCCACGCCAGAGACCACTGTGCAGTAAAAGGGTTTATTAACTGGCCCCTAACAGCCAGTTGGGACCAAAGGGGTATGTGGAGGGGAAGGGAAGGGGAGAGGGGGAGAAAAGGAGAAGGGAAAGGGAACAAGGGAAATGGGGAAAGGGAAAGGGAAGAAGGGGAGAAGGGGAAGGGGAGAGCTGGTGAGAAGATGGTGGTGAAAAGGGAGGAGTTCTGGACTGGCAGGGGCTTAAGACAGAGGGGCGGAAGTGTGACGGGATTGGCTCAGAAAGGGAGAGCCCCACCCCAGGGTGAATTCCCACAGGAGGCAAGTATTCCAGGGATCAGAAAGGGTGGGGACTTGGAGCCCACCAAAGGTGGATTCTTGCGAGAGATGGGCACTTCCGGAAAGTTAAAGCTCAGGCTCACTGGATAATCCTAAGGTACCTGGGGGTTATGGCCTGTCAGCCCGATTTTATCTAACAAAAACCATGTCCTTAATATTGGATTGGCATTGGGGACAAGGACCTAATTTCTGCAACATTAATATTACAATATTAACCCACATTCCATGATCTGGTTTTACTTCTTGTTATTCCTTTTAAGATTTTTGTTTTGTTTTGTTTTTTCTTTCTGTTGATTAGTTGGGATTTTCTACATAGGCCATCATATTATCTTTGAATAGAAATTATGTCATTTCTTCCTTTCCAGTCATACATTTTGTATTGTCTTTTCCTGTTTTTACTGTGATGTCTAAGATTTCCAGTATAAAATGGAATAAAAAGTGTGAAATAAGACATTCTAATTTTGTTCCTGATCTTTCAGGGAGTTAGTCTCTAGTTTCTCACTATATGTCACTAAATTGAGAAGGTTCCCTTTCTTTCCAGCCTTCTAGGTTTTTTTTTTTTTTTTTTTTTTTTTTTTTTTAAATCATGACTAGGTATTAATTTTTGCCAAATTGTTGTAATCTCCAAAATCTCTAGTTATCAGGCTTTAGACACAAAGCACTGTTTGGGACTTGAAAATGGTTTTGAACCTAGAATCTGACAGGCAATCAGTATAGATAGGTAAATCAAGTCAGGTCGGATCAAGAAAGTGAATTTTTAGTGAGTCTCTTCCCTCCTACATTCCTCCTTTTTTCCTTCCTTTCTTTCTTCCCACTTACTCCTTTCTAATTTTCTTTTTCTTCTTTTTTGGTACTGGGGATTGAACTCAGGGGCACTTCACCACTGGGCCACATCCCCAACCCTTTTTTGTATTTTATTAGAGACAGGGTCTCACTAAGTTGCTAAGTGCCTTGCCATTGCTGAGGCTGGCTTTGAACTTGCAATCCTCCTGCCTCAGCCTCCCAAGTGCTGGGATTACAGGCATGCGCCACCATGCTGGGCTTCTAATTTTTTTTTTTTTTTTTTGCTGGGGATTAAACCCAGGGCCTTGTGCATGCAAGGCAATCACTCTACCAACTGAGTTATATCCCCAGCCCTCTAATTTTCTTTATTCCTTCCTTACTTGGATATTTTTGGTGACCTATAATATATCACTTCCTCATGAATTTCACAGAATATTTCTCCCACACAGAAAAAATTTTATTCCATATAGCTGCTAAGAATTGGAGTAAAATGTAAATAATGAAAGCTTTTTCTCCTCCAGTTTGACCTCCTGCATCTGAATATTTTCCTTTTCCTATTAATCCTGCTATACTTCTTCTCTACTGCTTTGTTTGACTAATAGACTCATTAACATCATTCCATGTCAACTGTTATTCAATAGGAATGAGAATAGACTTTAAATGAAAGACACAAGGTTGGAATAAGCCTTAAGTAGAGGGCAGAGATAGGATTATCTATTAGATTTTTAATTTAAATTCCAACAATAAGGTTGTTATGTAAGAGAAATTAGCCATTAAACCATACTGAAACCCTACTCCTAATCATATTCTTTTGTGGTTAAATTTTTTTCTCTCTCCAGAGAATTGTAGTATAGTTTCTTTTTCTCTGGTGTTTTGAAATTTTTTTGACAAGTATACTTTAATAAATGCATATTGTTTTCTACTGTGCTAGACAATTCAGTGAGTTTTTCAATGGAGAAACTCCTGCCTTTCAAATATGAATTTTTAAAAAATTTACTGTATGATTAATTTACTATATCTGGAACACTCTATTTTTTGTTTTTCTACTAACTCATTTTCAAGGGTAACTTTCTCTCACTTTCCAATCAACTATTGATTTTGTTTTTAATTTTTGGAAGATTTTTCAAATTTGTCTTCCTCCCCATTCATTTGAATTTTTCATAACTTTTTAAATTCTAAGAGCACTTTGTGCTTTGTAAATTTTCTTTTTTTAAAATTTTATTCTATTCTTGTTTCAGTGATGGAAAATCTCTCTTTTAAGTTAGTGATATTTTCTTCATCCTGCATACTCATTTTTATCAGGTGGCTCTTTTATATGTGTTTATTTTTGTCTCTTTTATAAAAACCACTTTTACAAAAGTGGTTTTTCTCAAATTCTGAAGATAAGCAATACTCTAGTTATATTTATAAATGAAGCATTAGGAAATGTCTTATACTTCTTTTGACAAGAGTGCAACTGGTTAACTGTGGACTTTAAAACAGCTGGTCTGATTCTTCAGAGTAGACTATTGCATATTCCAGAAGATCTAGCCTTTCTGGAAGCTGAGAGGGTTAGCGTGGTACCAATAAACACTCTCTTGGTTCCTGCTGTAGTTTGGATCTTTAGCACCACCTGAAGACCTATGTGTTAAAGGCTTGGTCCCCAGGGTGGTGAGATTGGGAGATGGTAGAACCTTCAGGAATTGGAGCCTGGTGGGAGGTTCTTTGGTCATTTGGAGAAGGCCACCCAAAGCTATTGTGGAACCCCTGCCCTTCCTGTCTGTCTTCTGTTTCCTGGCCATGTGGTAAGTGATTTTGTTCTACCATGCACTCCTGCTGTGAAGCACTTCCTCACCAGAGTCTGGAGGCAGCTCGGCTAGAACCTCCTAAAGTGTGAGCCAAAATCAACATCTTCTTTGTAAGTTAATTATTTTGGATATAGTGACAGAAAGCTAACTAACATGCTGCCCCTCTTTCTGCCATAGTGTTTTCATTGTCCCTGATGTCCTTCATCATTGGAATGCTGTGCTTTACTTATGCACTTTCTGTCTAGTGAGATGGAACACTTGGCTTTATTACCAAGAGTCCTAAGGTGATATGGGGATCTAATGACTTCTTCAAAAACGTTTTTTTTCCCCTTTTCTTCTGGGACTGGGGATTGAACCCCTGGGGTGTTTAACCACTAAGCTACATCCCCAGTCTTTTTAAATATTTTTCTTTTTAGAGACAGGGTCTGTTTTAGATAGCTTAGGGCCTCACTAAATTGCTGACACTGGCTTTGATCCTGATTCTCATGCCTCAGTTTCCCCAACAGCTGAGATTACAGAGGTGCATCACCACGCCTGGCTCAAAGACTTTCAGTCACATTGGTTTTTTTTTTTTTTTTTTTTTTGGTACCGGGGATTGAACTCAGGGGCACTCGACCACTGGGCCACATCCCAGCCCTTTTTTGTATTTTATTTAGAGACAGGGTCTCACTGAGTTCCTAAGTGCCTCACCATTGCTGAGGCTGGCTTTGAACTCACGATCCTCCTGCCTCAGCCTCCCAAAGTGCTGGGCCTCCCAAAGTGCTGGGATTACAGGCTTGCGCCACCGCGCCCGGCTCAGTCACATTGTTTTAACCCAAATTTCATGCTCACTTTCAGCATTTCACATATTTTGAGGTGGTACCTGGTTTTGCAGCACTCTATACTAACTGATTCTCATTAAAATTTTTGTTTCATTGTTCCAAAGCCTACCTTAATTACAGGTCACTCAAGAAGCTTAAAAAAACAATGTTGATAAGCTATTTTCTTCAAAAGAGTTCTGAGCCCTAAACCATGGGCAACATAGTGTTATATAAACACTGTTCACATCCAAATTTGTTATTAAATGGCAAATCTAAAGAAATAGATGCCTTGCTTTTTTTTCTTTTTGTGAATAGAGATACATAAAAATACTTGTATATACTAATATACCAATTGTGTGTTTTAGATAGTTTATTAATGTCTATGTGAGTATGATTTATTTGAACTTAATATATTATTTTAGAATTGATTATGATATATAAATTATAATTTAATAAAAAATCTTATCAAACTAGGTATGTTAGAATGACCTAAAGCAATATATACCTTAGATAAACATTTCTGTAATGTTATAAATCATGCCATATTCAAATTACAGGATTCAAACACATGATTTAGTATCACATCTTTCAGACAAATATCATTGCCATTTATTATTAAGCTGCAAGTCTAATAAATTGCTACATGTATTGTAAGATATGCAGTGATAACAAGGACTTCATGCTTCCACCTGGCCTAAAATGAGACAAAACTTCCAATGTTTTCTTAGACTCATTCTACTTGTAAAGTTGTAGGTTCATTTTCTTGGTAAAGAGAAAAAATATTTTTATAGTTAGTCTTTATTACAAAATTAATGAAAGATTTTAATAATTCTACACATACCTAATAGCATTAAGTATAACTGCAAGGTGAACAGGTATAAACCAAACAACTTAGTAATTTCTTTTAAAAATCACAAACACAGACTACATTTTTTATTAAAAATTAATATAATTTCCACAAATACAAATAAAATTACTTTAAATGTCACTATGCTCATTTTTCTATTATACATTAATTTCTACTTTAAAATTTAATTTTGGATAATTTATTAACTACTTTTATATTTCACACTATTTACCATTCATGTCAGGAGAAACTATCCCACTACAATATAATTTTTATAAAATGCAGCTAAAATGGAAATTTAAAACACATAATTAAGTTAATCACTATCAGTTTAAAGAGGAGACTTACTTCAGAAGACTGAGTTCAGATAGATTAATGTTATGTAGATGTGATGAAGTTAAGAAAAAGTTAATCTATAAGAATTTCCACATTTACATAGTGGTCTTTGTGCATTAGATCTGTGAATCTTATGAAGTTATTATTATAATTAAAGTGATCATGTTATTTATTGTTATGATTTAGATATTAGGTGTCCTTCAAAAGCTCATGTGTGAGACAATACAAGAAAATTTAGAGGTGAAATGATTGGGTTATGAGAACCTTAAACTAATCAGTATGTTAATCCCATGATGCAGATTAACTGAGTGGTAAGTGTAGGCAAATAGTGTGTGGCTGGAGGAAGTGGGTCACTGGGATTATAGCTTTGAGGTATATATTTTGTCCTTAGGAAGGGGAATCTCTCTCTTTGCTTCCTGGTTCCGGGTTCTGAGCGGCTTTCCTTTGCTACACTACTCTGCTCATGGTATTCTGCCTTACCTTGAGCCCTGAGGAATGAAGCCAGCTGTTTGGACTTAGATTTTTGAAACATTGATACCCAAAATAAACCTTTCCTTTTCTAATTTTCTTGTCAGTTCTTTGATCACACTGGTGAAAAAGCTAAATTACTTATATAAGCAGATATATACTTTTATAGGAATGTCATTAACTCCTATTAGACTCTCATATGCAAGTTTGATCAAGATAAAGTATCTGAAATATCTGTTTTACATATTTGCAAATATAAGAAATATTCTTCTTATATTTTAAAGCACAAATAGTGAAGGAGTCTAATATCTGAAAAATACAGGGAAAAAATTAATGGCCTCAACTTTTTAATCTGGAAGTTTGAAGGATTTCTTCTAGCTTAAAAATTGCTGAGATGCTAGAAGAAATCCTTCAAACTTCCATTTTATTAAGTAGTTAGAGCTATACAACTAGCAGTAGTTTGGTGTCTGATGGATACTTTTGTAATTCTCTTAAAATATTAAAATATTCTACAGCAACTCTATGTTATTGTTTATTAATGGATATATTGTGAGATAATGATCTAATTTTATTTACATATTTCTCAGGCTGAAAACCAGGCATCCCAACATTATTAAATGCCTTCTCATTTTCTAATTCATTTGTGATATGTACTCTATCATATATCAGATTTCTATGGGCAGGGCTTTGCTTCTAGGCTCTATTTTTGCTTTATTGGTCTATGATTTTGCACTAATGGCAATGTCATTATGATGAAATAACTTCAAGTACATATTAAAATTTTTGATATTTAATAAACATGCTGTTCTCAAAAATTTCCATTTTCTTCTTGTCTTTTGGGTTTCTACGTGAATTTTGGGTGGTTTGTCAAATTTAATGTATAGATTTATTTAGAATTACATGAAATCCTATAGACAGAATTATATGAAACTTATAGATTAATTTCCAGAGAATTGGTATCTTTGTGATACTGCATCTGATAGCAGGTAGACATTGTATAGTTTTCTATTCATTTTTGTTGCAGACTTATCCAATTTAAAAAAATGATACATTTACTTCACATTTCACTATTGCATTGGCAGCTGAATATAGCTTTTAGTCTTGGAATCTTAAGTACTGCTTTATATGAAGTCTACAAAGTCCTTCAATTTACAGGTGGAATACTGAGTAGCTCCTTCTGTCAGCAGACAATTAATTCAATAGTCATTCTTATGGTTTGGATGTGAAGTGTCCCCCAAAGACTCATGTGATAAAGGCTTGGTCCCCAATGCAGCAATGTTCAGAGGAAAAGACTATATTGTGAAGAGTCTAATCTTATTAGGGGATTATTCAATTTGATGGATTTATCAAGTGAATGGATTATTAGGAGGTGATAGAAAAAATAGGCATGGAGTTTAGATAGAGGGAGTAGGTCACTGGGCGTATGCCCTGCAAGGGTTTTTATTTACTTATTTGTTTATTTATTTATTAGTTTGTATAGTCCCTTTTCTTTTGCGCGCTCTCTCTCTCTCTCTCTCTCTCTCTCTGCTTCCCTGCTGTCATAAGATGATTAGCTTTCCTTTGCCACCCTCTTCTGCCATGATCTCTCTGCCTTGGTGCCAGCTGACCATGGACCAAACCTCTGAAACCATTTCCTCCTCTAAATTGTTTATGTCTAGTATTTTGGTCACAGAAATGAAAAGTTAACTAATAGTCATCGAATTCAATCTTATTGAATTAAGAATCCAATTTCTTTTAACAAATTATTTTAGTTTTTAAAATTACATCTTTATCTTTTTTATGTAAGTACTGCTTAAATTGTGATGGTTTCATAATTTTATGAGTCAGTACATTTCCACAAATAATAATGCTTTTAGCACTTCACCAGCTGAGCTACCAACCCATACTCAGTATATGAGGACTGATACTCTGAATAAAACTAGCAAAAAATGTTTTGATTTTTATTTCTTCAAAATCATTTTCATCATCTTCATTTGGTGTATTGTTATTGTCAAGTTCCTAAAAATTGTGTCACTTCTTGACGCAAAAATTCAAATAATCTTATTCATCATGATTAAACTAGGATTAAAAATAATATACCTATACTTCATTAATTTAGTCAATACTGATTAATTACAAATAATAAAAATAGGCTCTAAAGGTCACAATAATTAAGATAATTGCTTACAAAAGAACCACACTTAAATTTTCTCATATTTTAATTAGCTTTTATATTATATCTGACAAACTAACCATGAAATATCATATATTGTAATATGTTTCTAGTTACTGCTGGCAAGTGTTATGAAGCTTATGCATAGATATCATTATGCACTCATAATTCATGGAGTGAGATAAATATGGTAATGACATACTATGTAGCTGCAAAGATCTTAAATGCTTATGCTCCGTATACTTATTTTGTTGTGGCTCAGTAATAAATATTTCACCCAAATTACTAGTCCATGGACCATAGTTTGGATCACAGTAGAGAAGAAAATGCAAATACTATATACAGGAATAACAAAAAATACATTTCTTCACACATATGAATATATATATGTATATATGTGTATATATATATATAAGCAGTTTTAATATAGTGGTTATGGCAATTAGACTTCTTTCATCTTCATTGATTAAAAACACAACAAAAAGATGTACAAGTATCAAGGATTATACTGACAGTAAAAGTTTGGATTTTAAAGCTTGTATTAGAGTATGTATGGATGATACAATTGCTATAGCAGAAAAGCATTATTCTGAGAAGGGAGCTGTACTTCCTCAGGAAAAGCACTGCTCAAAAAGTAAATTGGTAAAACTCATCTAAACAAGTAATTTAATGACATGATAAAAATGTCAATTATGTGAATGCTAGTGTAATAATTTAATAATTATAGAATAGTTATGTTATATAACTGTCAACAATAAACATCACTGCTCATTGATGCTCCATGGTTGTTGAAGGAAAAATTTCTATGGAGATCTTCTTTTGGTATTTCTACAAACCAGGTGCCAATTCAGTAGTATAATTTTAAAGATGAAAATTATGTACTGACTTGCTTAATTATCTGTTTTCTTGAGTATTTTTAATAATAGTATTACTACCATGTAAAAAAAAATCAATATATTTTTCAATGGCAGATAGGATCAAAGGATGAAAATAAAAGTAAGAAGCTTGGAAGAAGAGAATTTCCACAGGTTATGGCTGGTTTCTGGAGAGAACAGTAATTTTTATTGAATTGAATACATATATAGGTACAAAAGTTATTAATGGACACCTTTGTCCATTGAAAGAAATCCATAGATTTCTTACATTTTATCAAAAGTAGATTCAAATGTAATAAACCTATGGATCGATAATTTGCTTCTTTCACTAAAACATAATTTAAATATATTTAAAGATTTACGGGATTAATTATCAGAAGAAGCCACTGATTAGAAATTAAAGATAAATTTTGAAAATACAGAATCACCTCAATTTGAGATAAAATTTTAAAATGAATATTGTGAGACTTGTCTAAAATAACCTTTGTTTGGTTTCTGTATTGAGAATCTTATTTATAATAAGATTTATGAGCGGGCTTGGGTATGGCTTAGTAGTAGATTGCTTGCCTAACATGTGTGGAACAATGGGTTCGATTCTCAGCACTGAATAGAAATAAATGAATAAAATAAAGGTCCATCAACAACTAATATATATATATATATATATATATATATACACACATATATATATAAATTTTTTTAAAAAGTAAATAAAATCAATGAAACAGTTTTAGTATGTATTGTCCCCCAAAATAATGCTGCTGTCAATCCAATTTAGATCGGATATGCTAACAAGTTGTGAACAAGAAGCAAGTTTATTTTTCACATCAACTACTTTAAATATTGATGTTCATGGCATTTGTCTATAATGTTCATATAGTGGTATCACAAAATGTATCATTAGTTTTTGCTATAATTTTATACATAACAGATCTGTGGTTTAAAGCAATAAAAATTTGGTTCTTTGTAAATCTAAGTTTGACTTCATAGGTTATAAAAATAAGCTGTGTACTAGGTAATGGGCTATTGGGTCGTGGGCCAGCTAGATCAGTGTTTTTAAAGAAAAATACAAAAGCAAAAGGAAGTCCAAGGAACTCACAGAAATTAGGGAACATAAACTTTTGAATATAATTGCAGGGTAACAGTTAAAATGCTAATGATGATGATGCTAATAATAATAATAGTAATAATAGAAGGGAGATTAGTATAGTAGAGCAACTAGATACCAGGAGTGGTGGAGAGAAAGAAAAGGTACAGGGAATGAGATTGATTAAATCATGCTATGTGAAGGTGTGAAAATGGCATAATGAGTCCACTACTATGTATAATTATAATGCACCAATTAAATAAGATAAAGCATTAGATCAGCTACAAAAAAGACTCCTAAGTATGTAACAGAAAGCACTAGACTTAATCCTTCTAGTAGAACCAGAAGTAAAGCTGTAATATTCAATTAAGGATTAAAATTAATGTGTGTGAATTAGAAAGTCTTGAAATTCTATTTGAAACTGAGTGTTTGACACTTAATAGTTTATAATATAGTCCACACCTTCCTTACCTTAGAAAACATATGCCAGAGGTCATCAAATTAGTAATAAATCAAGCATGATTAATTGAATATATAAACCAAGTCAAAATGGTTATTCAGAACTTATTTAATGCAACAGCATTAAATAAGAAAATATAAATGAGGTCCATAAAACTTAGTAAAGGGAAAAACCCAGCTATATATAGCATACAGCTGCTGAAGACATTGAACTCTTAATGTATACATGGATATGATGCCGCAGGATTAAAAACTATGCTTCTAAAGCTAAGTTAGAGAAACAAAAGAAAAAATGAACAGAATAAATATGAATCAGGCACTATTGTAATATAATATTTCTAACAAACTGGATATAAAAACTACATGAAAAGCACTGTTGGAAAGAGGCATCCCCAAAGAACAATGGGTGAAATGTCCATGGGCAGTGTGTTAAAAATCTTAGGAAATGAATGGAATACAATTACATGTATGTAAAATCATGAATTCAGATTGTGGTGTGGCCTATAAAACAATGAAGTAATATTTGCACCAACAAATGAATACACAGTAAGAATAAATGGTATAAGGATCCATTTTAAAAATACATGGGAGAAAAAAAAATTGAAAAAAGTCCAGGAAGTTTGGGTAAGTAAAATTGAAACTTAAGACTGTTCCAACCTGCCTTAAATTGTAAATATCCTTCAGTGTAAATTAGCAAAGAATTTGAGGAAATAGTAGATAATACAGGAAATTTTCAATGATACAATCAACATATCAATATCATTTCACTATGGAATTCAAAATTGTATTCTTGTTTAACAACAACAAAAAAATTGTAGTCTTGTTTAACACTTCTATGAAGTGGAGATATAGAATGTAGAAATGTAAAAAATAAAGTAGCAGAAACAGCAAGATCTATATGATACTCAGGATAATTAGTAACTGAAATTTGCATTAGTGCAGGGAATACATGTCAATAATTTTTTTCGTGCCATATTCTCTGCAATTTCATACCTGAATAAACTTTGAGTAGGCAGCCCCAAGGATTATGTCAAAAGGTCAATGGTAACACGTGATCTATATGGATAAAGTGAAATAAATATATAGATAGTATTGCAATCATAGAATAAAATAAAGAAAATGTATTAGTAGACTAATAAAACAATAGATCAAGCAGGGCACAGTGGCACACCCCTGTAATCCCAGCACTTTGGGAGGCTGAGGCAGGAGGATCGCGAGTTCAAAGCCAGCCTCAGCAATGGCGAGAGGCACTTAGCAACTTAATGAGACCCTGTCTCTAAATAAAATACAAAAAAAGGGCTGGGGATGTGACCCAGTGGTTGAGTGCCCCTGAGTTCAATCCCCGGTACGACAAAAAAAAACAAACAAACAAACAAAAAATAGATCATTTGCAAACAGGAGGTTGACCAATTGCATAAGACAAAATACAACATACAGAAATACCAGTTAAATTATTGGAATTTATTTGTCTTTCTAAAGGAACTAAAACACCTACAAACAATAATAAAACCATAAAACCAAAAAACAAAAGATAATGAAATTAATCATCTCTGAAGATAAAAAGAAAGTGTAAACGTTAGGCATTTATAGTTTTTTCCTTTCACTTTTGGAAAAAACAAAACTTTTTCTTCGTTTGAGAAATCTTCAACATTAACATAGAAATCTTCAACGTTAACATAAGTATAATCACCAAAAACCCCACCAAAAACCAAACAAACGAAAAATAACTCAACTAGTAGCAACTAGAGTAATTGAACATTTTTTTATGTGCTTTGTTCCTGGTTTCTTAATCCCAGTTTGTAATTTATGGCTTCAAAAAAGAGTTAAAATTCTTAGGTGCTCTGATAATTTAACTGTGATTTTAACATAAAATTTCTATTTTAATTTCTACCTTTTCATTTTTCATGTTTGCTTTTTTATGATCTCTTGCCGTTTTTACAAAAGAAAAGTAAGCATTATAGATTCAATTAATGTGATTATGAAATTGTAAATTTTTCTGAATATCTTGAACATCTCAATTTGAACACAGTTTTCAAGTTCTTTAATAAAATTGATGTTACTGGGAGTCCTGTTCTGGCTGTTGACTTGTTTTTACTTTCAATCAATATGTTTGTAGGTTTTAGATGGTTGGATCATGTTGGGTGGAAAATATTATGGTTTTTTTTTTCTCTGTTCTGTTTTGCTCATTTCTTTCAGTTTCAGAATTTCTATTCCCTTCTACCAAACCCCTAGTTATGAATAAAGTTTAAGTAATGGTCATTGGAAGTTCTGCCCCACATAACATCAGAAATCCTATAGAGCCAACAACAAGGTTAGGAGGTGGCTCAGCTCAGGCCCTCTATCCTCCTGTCTTCCTAGATATGGACTTAGGCAACATGTGTCAGTAGCATTTTTGAACTTTTTTCACCATAATGGAGATCTGTCAGCCAAAAACCAATTTCAAGTAGTGGGTCCTGCCTTGACTCTTTGTGAAGCACTTCTGATCACTTTCCCATGTAAGATCTAGACTCCCCTATTCATTTCTACATCACAAAGTTAGATATTCTACACAGCTCCAGGAAAAATTAATGTTTTGAATTTGTGTTCTGATTCTAAGAAATGCTCATTTTGTATTTGGACCTAGCTATGTCATTTCGATTCTGTCCTTTTCTATCTCATCTCTCATGTTTATGGAATAAAAGGAGTTGCAGAGTATGAAATCGTGAGGGAAAAATGATACAATTTTTTAAAAAGGCATATTTGTTTTTCATAAAAATCCAAAACAAAAGAAAACCAAAAAAAATAAAAAATAAAAAAACACTACAACATATGATTGTCATATTATACCATAAACTTCTCAAGGAAAGTCACAAAAAGAAAAAAAAAAAACCAATAAAATCATAGTTTTGGTAGCCTGAGTACAAAGCCAAGCACAGGCTAGACTACAACAAAAGGAACTTTGAAGTTGTTACAGTATCCTGTCAAGGACTATTATAAAAAGGATATTAATTACACCTATGTATAGCAACTAGAATTAAGGAAAAAACAAAGAAAGAATCAAGAAAATTCAAATCATTAAAAATTAATAAAGGCTGGGCCTGATGGCCATGATCATAATCCCAGAGACTCACAGAGTGAGACAGGAGGATCACAATTTAGAGGTCAGGCTCAGCAATTTAGGGAGACCCTGTTTCAAAATAAAATAAATAAATAAATAAATAAGCTAGGAGGGCTAGGAGTCTAGCTCAGAGATAGGAATGCTTCTGGGTTCAATCCCCAGTACACACAGACACACAAAGTGAAAACCATCGCTAACATCAGTTTTGTTGCACACAGTTCACCCTAGAACCACATGACCCACTGTCCCCAGCTAACATACTAGTGTCATCTACTGGTGATAAGAAATTTGATCTTTTCTTCTTGTAAGGCCTATTTTTGACACAGTTTTTGAAAGAATCTTTGAGAGCTATGTGTTCTCAATGGTTTTGTCATGAAATATTTAAAAATGTCTAAAGTGTTGTATTTGGAGGAAGCATCAGCTTCTATAGATGACAAGGGGAAACCTTCCCTCGTGAAGCAAACTGCAGTATTGAATATCCCACTCTTTGTTTCTATGGCTAGTGTTGAGCATTTAGTCATAATTCTCAAAACCTCTTAGAAAAAGATCTTTCAATTCATTTTTTAAATTCATAAATGTGGGAGGGGAGGAATCTAACATATAGAAGTGACGGAGTCTCTTCCCGAGAAACATTTGGCCTCACAGAGGTAAGCTATGTACCAGTTTGTCATATTGCCTCTGTCAAGGAAAGAAAAAAAAAAAAAGTAGAAAATGGAGTAGCATTGGTTCTGGGTACTTAAAATGATGCAGGAGGCCATTGTTAATCAGATCTTAAACCTATCTACAGCAGAACTTTTGAAAGTGGCAGCAGATATGCCCACCTCTGAATTAAACTTTGAAGGTTTCTTTCTTCTTTTTATTTTTTAACTTCTACTCAAGTTCTTTAGAGAGGACCTTCTTCCCTTCCACCAGAGACTGATACTACACCCAATCTCCTTTTTTTAAATGTCATTTTTAAGATATATTTTTTTAGTTGTAGGTGAACACAATACTTTATTTTTAGGTGGTGCTGAGGATCAAACCCAGTGCCTAATGCATGCTAGGCGAGCACTCAACCATTGAGCCACAATCCTAGCACCTCAATCCCTATCTTAAAGACAGCTTCACTTCTCTAGCACCAGTCACAGTTCCTGACTAACAAGTGATGTGATTTCCACCCCCCTTACAGTTCAAAACTACAAATACAGAAGGAGTTTCGTAAAAATCTCACTGCACATTTTCAAAACTGCTTGAATCCATGTTTTCTTGGATTGCAATCCTAATTAGCCCCAAATAAATGTAATTTTCTTTATTCGTGATGAGTTTGATTTCATCCAAGGTTAACATCTTTTATGGTTGAACCCAAAATACTATAACAGGAGCTAATCATTTTACTGATAATGACCAGAGGACTTTAGAAGGATCTTTTAGGTAGTATTTCTTTGAGAAATAAAATATCGCTCTATCACAATAAGTCATTACTTTGATTCCTTAATTGGCCCAATGTACTCCATTTCTAGATGTCCTCTGTTTCAGTTTGTACCTGAAAAATCTCTCCCAGAACACCAGGACATCCCCAGGTTATTACGAAACATCTCATTCATGTATCAGGACATTTCAGATCCTCTTTCTTTCCCTTTTTGAAATCTTTGTTCTTTATTTACATGAGATTTCTGATAAAATAATTGCAAGTTTCTTGTCTTTGCAGTGCCAAAAATTAGAATAGCTCTACAGAGATCAAAGTGGATCTTTCCCTTGGTCCCCACCTGACATGAACTCTTCTTTCACTGCTAAGACCAGTGTGGATCAATATGGAAGGGAGTTAAACCAAAAGGATGACTGCCTAAATTAAATGCCACCTGCCCTGTAGCAAGGATACTGGCTTTCCTTAATGTTTTAGGTCTAGAGTTGTAACTAATACTAGCCTTTTAATGTTATTGGGTAATTGTTAAAGTGTCAATTGCATGTACATCTAAGAAAAATTATACTGTTCAGATTACATAGTGACAAGAAAGGATTTATTCAAGACTATTGCAAAAGGAATAAAGAATATTACAATAGAAGACAGTGAATGAACACAATTCTGCTAAAACTAAGTCCTGGAAGGTTTTAAGCAGTGTAGTGAGAGAAGGGAAGATCTGTGGAGGATGGATGAGAAGGAGCCTAGTCAAGGTGATCTGTGTTGCTAATTGGTGCTTAAAGAAGTTAGACTCCTCCATGGGGAGACAGGGAGGTAAGAGCACCTGTTTTTCTTGACAATTACCTTGTAAGTGGATGGCTTCCAAGTCTTTGAAAAAGACATTCTTGGGTCATAAAACTGGGAAGAAGCTGGAAGAAGATTTACATCTCAAGGTGACAGAAATAGAATTTACAATTACAAATTTCCTCAAGTAAGTGCTTTAAGAAAAATGAATGTGAGGAGGAAACCTGTCTAAAGTCCAGTGATGCTGACAGGAATGTTGAGACTCATTTAGTTATCTTTCTTTAAGCTAAGTTAAATAGATTTTACCTTTGTCGAGAAGTATTCATTTTACTGCAATGTTTGTTATTTTGTCACATTTAGCTTATTAAATTTTTAGTTTCCAAACTTTGTAACTAGTAACCTTCAAGTTAGACTTTGGTCCCATAGAAATTCTACCTTTTAATAAATGCTAAAGTATACACTATATTACAAGATGTTTGAAGGACAGTTCATCTAGGGCAGTTGCTTCAGCAAGAATAAAAATTTGGCTATAGTCCAAGGAGAGAAAATCCTATTCCTTCTTCTCTGAATTAAGTTAGTGAAAATAATTGGCAAGTTGTATTTGCATAGTTTGTTTCCTGCAAGGTAACACCAACCACTAGTGACAAATGTGGGCACCCTGTGAAAGTGAAGAGGTGCCTGACAGAAGTAATATAGAGCAGCTTTCAGATCGTGATGGTGTTTTTTCTTATACAATGACACTCTTTTAAAAATCAATGGCTATATTCTCCATATATAACATTTTTCTCTTATGATCTCTTTGGCACTAGAAAGATTAGTGAATTAGAGAATAAAAGTTATGAGAAATTAACCCCTGAGTTGTAGAAGCACTTAAGAAGTAATAAACACAATAAGCTCTGAACATTAGAAAAGCCCCAGGGAAAGAGCTAAACCTCAACAGAGAACATTGTTTCATAGAAAAGTTTAAACAACACAAGTTCGATATGCAGACAATCTGGAAAATAAAGGTATTCAGAAAAAAGGCATCTGAGTCTACAAAATAGAATTCAATCAGATAAAAACCTTACTTCACAGAAAAGAATTCTAAATTTCTTGCATCATTTTTTTTATTTCCTTGAAAAACATTTATTCAGGGACAGACAAAATAGTTTCTATTCATTTATAAATAATAATAATAAAAGCAGACTAGATTTAGCTTTTTGGATCTAGGTTGTTCAACCTAAAGAAACAGATTGATGAAACAAAAAAAAATATTTCAAAGAAATATTCCATGTAAGCTGCCTGGTACCGTAAACCGGGATAAAAACTCTCGGGGGCAGAGTTAAGCTTTTACTACTTTTACTTCTACTTTCTTAGAGCTTAGAGAGAGGGAAAGAAAGATTTTTAGAGAGAAAGATTAAAGCGAGCTTTTCTTCTTGTCTTCTTAGCTTAGAGTTAGAGTTAGAAAGATAGAGCTTCTTAGAGTTAGAGTTAGAAAGATAGAGCTTCTTAGAGTTAGAGTTAGAAAGATAGAAAGATAGAGCTTAGCTTAGAGTAAGATTAGAGCTTCTTTCTTCTCTCTTCTTTCTTCCTTCTTCTGTCTTCTGTCTTCCTCAGGAGTCTCGGCCTAACTCTGACCAGTCATTACTTCTTCTATCTGGTTTCTCTTCTGTAACCGCTCTGCCTACGTTCTGACCGCTGATTCTTCTGACCGACCGAGTGACTGCCCGGCTGACTGAATTCTCCGTTCTCCTAACTCGGACCGCTTTCACCCGGTTATATACCTTCAGCTTTGCAGGTGCCTACAGGTGCGTCACATACATATCAGGTGGAACCCATGGCTTCCAGCTAGCTGCAACAGCCCTTCCTAATTAGGGCTCCTTCAATTCCAAATGGAGTAGTAGCGTTTATCATCGCCTGACATTACTATTTACTTGTGTTAGTCTTTAATGTGATAACAATGCTTTGAAAAATATTTTCTCTGTTTATTTGGCTATAAAGTATAGACTATCATTATAATTACTGGTTGAAAAGAAGGAGAGAGCCTAACTAAAGGAAATGAAATGATATATCATGATTTTTCTCCTCAACTTTGGTTCATTTCATTTTTTAAATTTGAAATTACAATTCAATTACAGGATCATTTAGGCCAAAGAAATATTATTAACAATAGCCAGAGGGAAATAACAACTATTCAGTGGTTTGGGGCCAACTGGAAATTCTTCTTAAGAAATTTAAAGTTCTGAGTTGTGAAACAGATTATTTTAGAAGAAAGAAAAATCTCTGTATCCTGAGACACAAACCACATCACCACCTCTGCCAAAATGTCTATTTCAAAAATCAGGAATCTGAGAGATGAACACAGTTATTGTTTGAGAAGAGTGTTCATTTATGATAGTTAAGAGAAATATCTACAACTCTGTGATGCTTTTTAGACTGCAGAGAATTGTCTAGAACAATCTAGAGTGACTATTTGCTTATTATGATAGTCATAAACATCAATTAAGTTTCTTTTTTGAGCACTATGATAAGCACTAGGGAGGGATGTTGGGTATAACACAATTTCTAAGTAAGCTTATAACTGTAAAACAGTAGTATGAAAATATCTATATTGAGAATTATGAAGACAAAAATATTCAAATGCAGAAATATCACCTGTAATTATCACCAAATGTGATAAGTATAAACTGTCACTTGGGTCCTTTAACTCAGTTCATATTAATTATGTAAGCTATCCAAAACTTAAGAGTTGAGTTTCTACTGTGTTCAAAGTCCACTTGGATGTGGGTCAACATGTTGATTCATGAAAAGATGCTGGTCCGTTTCTTTGTAGACACCTCTTCATGTGTGTATTAAGATTGTTCATAAAGAGACTGTAGAATTCATTTTTGCATAAACATTCTTAATATCATTGATAAGGTCACCCTTACTAGATGGACATAGTGTGCCAACAATGTTTTATTCATTAGATAGAGTGCAGTCTTGTCAACTTGTGTGTACAAGATGACATTACATCAATGTTAATTTCTCTTTTCACAGATTGGTACCAAACAAGGGCTCACTGCTCAATGCACTTTGAATTCATTGCTATGACAATGGTGTTTTGCAGGAAAAGAAAAGAATTTTTATTGTAAGATCAACCCACAAGGAGGCCTGGAGCTGGAAAAAAGAGCTAAAAACTGCCTCTGCATTTAGTTGGTATTGGTGGAATTTATAGGAATGGAAGAAGAGAAGCTGTCTGTTGATTGGATGACAATAAGGGGAATGTGTAGGATTCATTTATGTAGATGTAGATGGTCATTCTGTCTCTTGACGTCAACAACGCACGTTTCTTTTTTTGGGAAATGTTAGGTTTTGTGTGTGGGATTTTGAGTTTGTAATGTCAAAAGGTCAATGACTAGATGAGCTGGCATCTTCTGCTCATGTCCATTCTTGAAAATCTGGTTTTAAAACCATCCATAAGTGACTTCTGGAGGCTTTTCCTGAAAAACAACTTAAGCACTTTGTCATCTAAGCAATTTATGTCCATGTGTGTCCAAGACTTAATGGATTGCAGATTCATTATATCAGCCTCCTCTAGATGATGGAGGAACTCCAGTCATGTGAAAATCTCCTCTAAATTACTGCTATTTTGGCCAACATGAGTTTAAAAACTGGCAAAATTATTGATTCAGTTCCAAATTTGTTTCTAATGAGAGCATCATTCAAAGTGCTCTCCTACAGATGTCTATGACTAACTCAGGTCTAAGGAGTTAACACTAAGCACTATTTCACATTAGTCCTTTGTTCTTGGTTTATTTCCTCCTTACTTTAAATAAGATAATTAATTAGAACTTAACAAATTTTGCAAAAATCAAATTTAGATTAAAACTTAAGATTTTCTTCCATGTTTATTTTCTCTTTCCTTTAATTACAAAACAGCATACTTTTAATTTCAGCATCTAAATCATATCCATCAAGAATGTATCAACATAAAATCCTCCATATCTTCTGCATAACAGATTTCCATAATATCTGATCCATTAGTTTTTTAGATATTTCCTGAGATCTAAAGTCTACAAAAGTGGGCATCACATACACTTGCAATGACACCATCTTGTGCCTATGGGGGTGGAAGTGGGGTGGGGATCGAAGAAACAAAGACCAAATCATTTGTCTAATATTTTCATCATAATCTTTGGATGATAGGCCATTTTTACAATGTTTTTTATTTATTGAATGATTTCTTTAAAAAAATCTTTAAAGAAAAGTATTCAGTGTACTGACTACTAGTCCACTCAAAAAAAATTATTGAACACTTTGAGATATTTAGGAAAGATTATTGGACTATTGGTGTGTGTGGTTTTTGTTTTTATATTTTTAAATTTTTAAATTTTTATTTTATTTTTTTCAGAACAGTGTTGGTCTTGATTTTTCCATTGATTAGATTATTTTACTACTCTTTAGGGGAAAAGGATATATATGCTCTCTACAGATACACACAGGTATTTCAATATCTTTTATATGTATTTAAATGTGACTGTTTTATTGAAGTTGGCTTTCTACTTCCTAATACCAGTAATACAGGAAGTTGATTTACATTTATCTAAGAGGGAATGACAAAATAATGGTTTTCAGAGGTAAAATGATACAATATGATGGTTAGGAATACTTTATAATAAAATATTGGATATTTTCAAATATAAATGATGCTAGAGAATAAAGAAGCAAAGTAAAAAATTAATATAAGCATTGAGTTAGAAATCATGAGACCACCTTACCCTGTTAGTACTTAAACTATCTAAATAGAAATTATTGTAAGCCCTTTAGGTCTTTATTTCTCTTGAATAAAATAAGGAAATATGATATAATAATATCTGGAAATTTTCCATCTATGAACTTTTATGTTTCTATAGTAAAATAAAGGCAAGCATAAAACTATTGTTGATATGAAGCTGATAATTCTAGGAGAATTTAAAATACAAAGTATTATTAATGCTAGTATAAAGTAGCAAGGGAAAACTAAAAAATCATGAAAGGAAAATATGGCTCTTTCTAAGCTTATTTGAAATCCCTAGGAGGTTTAGTCAAGGAATATGAAGTGATGATTAGCATATTGTAGACTATATTATGACCCACCATTTACATTTTTTAGACAACATAATGAAGCATCTAGGTATACCTAAAAATAGCATGAATTATTAATTTAGGCAATCACATGATTTTCTAGTCAATAATATAAAAGAAAAAATTCAGTTGCCCAAAAGCATGTACATTCTTCTTTCTGGGAAGCATGTAAGAATAGCTAATACCAGTGAGTTGAAATTTAATCAGGAATGAAAAGTGTCTGAATGTGGCTTATGACAAATTAGTAATTTATTACAAAAGGATTGTGCTGGATAATATCAGAAACCAAAGGAAGTGTCAGAGGTAAATATGAATAAATGTTTTATTATGATCAATGGAAAAAACATGAAAATATCAAGGAACTAAATTTAAGAAGTCCAGAAATACAACTTAAACTAAAAAACTTACTCAGAGAAATATCTACCTAAAAAATTGTATGTGCAAACTGAACTTATTTCTATTGATCAAAATAAGTTTGATAATACTAATGACATTTAGTTAAGTAAATACCAAAATATTGTTTTTTTTTACCCGTGTGCCAGTGGTAAATTTTTGTAAGAGTTTGTTGCACAACTTAGAGAAAAACTGCGAATGACCTTCATTAATTCTGGTGTTGCTTTGCTCATGATTTCTTCCTGTGTGGGGGAGAAAAGCTGTTATGTCTTTCATATTCACTATTGAGAGAAAATTTTGTATGCAAATGTTCAAGATTCATGTGTTGGCTAGACAATAACAAATGCCATAAAGGAAGTAGTTTTTACAAAAAAAAAAAAAAAAAAAAAAAAAAAAAATAAAAAAAAAAAAAAAAAAAAAAAAAAAAAAAAAAAAAGATCATTCTGAATGGTCTCATAGGAAATGAAGAGAAAGAAAGATAGTTTCCTAGTTGTCATTGTCATTTCTGGCCAATAGAATTGCTTTATGTTTTCTATCTCTTCACCGTGCTGGAGAATGTATATGGACACTAGTTCTGGCTATTGGAAGTTTTCAGGTATCAGCAATTAAGTAAAAATTTACACTTTGTAGAGATTAAACTGAGTGGAAAAATCAAGTGACTTGACTCTTTTCCATATTTATAAAAGCAAACATATTTGAGGGAAAAAGAGAAAAGAATACAGAATGTCAAAAAGTTAACAATCTGTTCAGTTTATGAGCTTTTTGAGATATATAAATACTGTAGCATATTAAATGTAGTTGAGCATCTTAGGCTATAGATGAGAAAATAAAAACTCCAAGAGCTGAACATTTTACATTTGCATAAGTGTTTTTGAGCCAGTGTGGAAGATATTAAGTGTTATCAAGCTTAACAGTAAACTGGCACATCTAATTGTCTATTTAGTTAGTGAATTGGTGATAGTTTCATTCAATGAAATAATAAATATAATACATTTACTGACTGACAATTTATTAAAGATCAGTTACCATATTAGGGTTTGCGGATACAAAGATAAATAACACCCAGTACTGCTCTTAAAAAAATGTTTATGCTCCTCTGTTTGCATTCAGTGATTCTTTCTTTATTTGCATTTTATTAGATGAAATAATCTCTCTACTTCTTCTATTTTAAATGCCCGGGTTAATCTTCCTGAAAAAAAAAAAAAATAGGCAAAAGGACTTTGTTTAAAATTCATGACTAAAAATTCTCCCTCTTAGTTTAATATCGGTCTTATCTTCATAAAATAAAGTCAATATGCAATAATTTTTTTAATAATTTGGACGATATTTAATGAGTATGTTTGTCATGATGAGTTATGTTATATTTCTGTAGTTAGTGAAAAATCTATATATATATATCAAGGATAAGGGGGAGAATGCAGAGCTAAAAAATATATAAATTCAAAGATACCCCCTTTTTATGGAAAAGTAAATGTGAATTTGATAAGAAGTTTTTTTTTAAGTGTTTCTAGAAAGAGGATGAAAGTGGATTAAAATTATGATACTTCTTGATGATATTGAAGAGACAATAAAATAAAATACAGAACTTGGGCTCAAAAGGGTAAAAGGTAGTTTCAATTTCCTTCTACTAAAGGCTGTCTTTGCCTGAGTAGGTAAAAGTAAATTGAAATTTGCCCTTATACTTGGAACCCAATGGAACATTCATTAACTGATAGAGATCTTGATCTCCAACTACTCTTCAACACTTCAGGAAATTGATTGAATTCTGGCACTTTAGTCTTAAACCTGTCTTTCAGACCCTTGTCATTAGTCTCTTCTGGTTAGTTTAACAGAACATGAGTCCAAGATAGGAGGTTCACTTACTAAGTTGATTGGTGATACTGTATTGTCTCTCAAATTCATTGCTTTTTTTTTTAAAAAAAAATTTGAGTCAAGTTCAATATTATCTTGAAGATTTAGTAATATAAGAAATGAATTCAACAACACAGAATTATGCAGAAATATTTTTCTGGAATGAATTTTGAAGTACATGTGAGAATTTTATGTAAGTGAAATGGGGGAAATGTTATATTTTATTAATTAAATCACAAAAAAATTGTTTAAGGTGGAATGAGAATATTTGAAAATAAAACATGTATGTTAAATGAACTGGGTGAACTCTACTAAACTCTACACATTTAATTTTTGACAATTAAACCAGAAGGAACAGTACATAAGAGTCTCTAACTTTTGATGGTGAACTATACAAAATTAATTTTGTTCTATGTTTCTAGTGACATTCATACCCAGCTGACAAATATGGAAGGAGGAAAATTCAATGAAAGAAATCACGAATATTAGAAAAGAGAGAGTGCAACAATTTAAGTAAAAATAAAGATTATTTTGTAATGCAATCTGAATATCAATTTTCTTCTAAAATATCATGCTATGTAATGTAAAAGGAAAGGTATTATACTGATATATTTAAATGAAAAGGAATACTAACATTAATATTTGAAATTCATAAACTGATGTCTAAAAATTGTCCAATTTACTTTCACACTAAAATGAAGTTAAAATGGGCATATTTATATTTTAGTGTACATATCAATATGTTTTAATATGTCTGAAGGATAATACCATTTAAATGGTAAAAGAACAGAAGATAAACATGTAAGCTTTCTGATCTTTCTTGGTGCCCCCCAAAAGTATTTTGGAAAGGCTAAATATCTTTCCAAGACTTTTACTTATTTATTTTTCTCCTTTACAACATGTCTTAGATCTTTTTCTTATTCATAGAAAATCTAATACATACACAGGACAAAACTGAAAAGTCTATCCTTTTTCATATGATTAGTTAACAATCCAGAGAAATTCTTTGCTCTGATACTCACCCCCTCACAAACCCCCTCTGTTCCACTTTGTAGCAGCAGAAATATTGGTAAAATATTTCATTTTACCAAAATAATTTATTAAACAAAGCTTTCTCACTGTTATTTTAGTTTTTACTAGCTTTTTAGTATCCCAGATAAAAATCTTTTGGTATGTATTTGTGTGTTCTGTGTCTATATGTGTAGATACATATGTATATGTGTGGGAGTATTTTATTTGATTAAATTGTGAAACTTATAACTGAAAAGAAGAAAGGGAGGATTATGAATTTTTAATTCTAATGCACATTTCCAAAATGTGCCCTTCAATGAAACTATACTGATTTTGTAGTAGACAACAGCAGATTAGAATTATTTTCCCACACAATTCCCAGCTGGTATATTGTCAACATTTATTTCCATTGCAAATTCGATGGCGAAAAAGATGCATTGTTTTCATTTCTTTAATTTTTAATAAAGTTGGGCTAACAGTTGAAATTCTAGCTCTTATTTTTCCTATTATCTAGATGCAAGAAGGTTTAAAAGTGAAATGATTGGGTTATGAAAGCCTTAACCCATTCATTGAATTAATCCTCTGATGGGGATTAACTGAGTGGTAATTGAAGGCAGGTAGAATGTGGCTGGAGGTGGTGGGCACTGGAGGAGGAGTGGCTTTCGGGTATATATTTGGTGAGCTAAGCTTAGGCTCTCTCTGCTTCCTGACATCATGTGAGCTGCTTTCCTCCACCATGTTCCTCTGCCATGATGTTCTGCCTTACCTTGAGCCCCAAGGAATGGAGTTGACTGTCTATGAACTGAGTCCTCTGAAACTGTGAAATCCCACATAAACTTTTCCTCCTTAAAATTGTTCTTGTCAGATCTTTTAGTCACAGCAGTGAAAAAGCTGACTAAAATATACATATTTGCTAATATTTAATTCAATTGTTGTCACAAAAATTATATTAGTTCTCATCAATTAGACTTTTGTTAGTCCTGAGCATGAAAGCTACATTCCCCAATATTACTATTGTCTTTTGACAAAATACTTTTTAAATTGTTCATTTATGATTTTATTTTCTGTTTAAAAAATTTTGCCTAGTCTATTACTATGGACTAATTGCCTCTGCTCTGCATTTTTGAACTTTCTTTTTTAGAATACTTAGTCCACAGTCTTTGTAGGACTCATTAATGCTTTGAGATGAGGTTGATGCACTATATATGTATATTTTCCAACTGATTTAGTAAGTAATTCTTTGAAACTTTGCTATTAGGAGAAATCTCTGAGTCCTTTCTCTGTTCCTCTTTATATTTCCATCAACAGCTTTTTGTTCTTATCATTAACTGAGAACAAAGATGTATCTAGTGTCATTCTTGATGCAGCTTCTCTTTTGATTTCTTACCCTTGTTGGTTTTATTTAAGAGAAGAAAACATTCAGTGAGAATTTTACCCTGCAATCCCAAATCAAAGGTTAACTAAAATTTTGTACCACTTCATTATTTGTAGTTTTGGATCCAGAATTACAAATGAAAACCTTCCAAGGTACATTTATTGACTTATTATTAGGAAAAATGTAAGATTTTATTATTTATGTGCTTCAGAATCATTATTTTAAGTACTATTAAACATAAAATCCAATAGACATATTCTTTCCAAACTGTTTTCCAGGTCTCTTACTATTAATACAGATTTCTAAAAGCAAAAGTGATATATTAAGGGAAACAAATTATATACTACCTGGAGACTAGTCAGAAAAGAATTTCTATAGGCATACAAAAGAGAAGTGGTTGGAATGACTGGAGTTCTTATTACATAATCACTAAATAAGCTTCAAACTAGGAATCTCATGAGGAAATACATGGAGGAGGTGAAATCTGAATTAAGTTGTTCAGTTACCCAGAAGTTACTTGTGAGATTGGCCTCTTTTCAACTGGATAACTTTTTAAAGTACTTAATGAACTGGAGCATTCTAAATCTGAAGCTGTTTGGAAGAAGATAAGTGAAGGCAGTTCTCTCACTGAGGATGTGCTTAAAATAGTTAGATTACCTATAGCAGCACAGTGGATAATTGACTCTTTCTTTTTTCTCTCATTCTTTCTTTTCTTTCAGAAATACTTATGTTAGGCAATACCACAACCTAAAATGAGCTGCGAATACAGTTTGTAAAGGGTTCAAAATCTCCCTCTGAAATAAAAACTTTTAAAATTTCAGTAGTAATATATGAATAATGTTTGTGAGATATATGTTACCAATAAGTAATCAAACTCTCATGCTTATAAAATATATAATTTCATAAATGATTCAAGTAAGTCTGTGTGTTATAGGTGCTACACTATGCTAAAAATACATTTAACATTATCAGCAATCCTTCATTCTAATTGCTTTTTTTTAATCTTACAGAGATAGTATTTCAACAAATATAGTATGGTTACATGCTTATTGAGAATCAACAATAAAAAGCATATGAAAAGTGAAAAAGAACTTCAGTTTCTGCTTAAATCATAAAATGGTAGAAAGAACTTCTTCTCTACTCTACCACTGAGGGAAAGAGCTAATAATCTACAAAAGCATATTTCTTAAAGACGTCAGAGCTGAAGTCACAAAACATCACCTTAATTTACTACCTAAGCAAAGAGCCATTAACTCCAAGAGAAATATGATGTGAATGCTGACTTTCTCTGGGAAAATCATGAAAGAAAGATGTGGTTACTTATTGAACCAAATTTCAAAAATGTTTTGATGAATTGCTAAAGGCCAAGTTTTGGCTATCATCAGAGTATAGAACCTTTTAAGCTACAGATGCAAGGTAATACAAGAAGGATTTGAAGTTAGTGTTACATTGAAAAAAATAAAATAAAATAAAAAACAAAGCTACAACTGAAAACAAATGTTGATCAACTCTTAAGAGGACTAATTTGACCCTCCATAGTAATGACCTGTTCGAACATGAAGAATACCTATTTCTGGGCCTGTAAACACTATTTACCTTAATCTCAACTGACCTGCATATGATTTTTAGCTCTTAACCAAAAATTCAGTTATACACTCAAAAGCAAGAAGCAGGAATAACTGTGGTGAGACAGTCTAAAAACCATGCTTATATGTAACACAGAATCGTCAGACAGGAAATTTGAAACTGATTAATGGGATAAAAGATCTCATAGAAAAGCTTTACAACGTGTATGAACAGATAGGTAATTCCAATACAGTAATGAAAATTATAAGAAATAATCAGAATGAACTACTAGAACATTTTAACAGATGAAACATGCCTTTAATGAATCATTTGTTTATCACAGCCAAAGAAACAACCAATATATTTGAAGATATATTTATAGAAATTACCCAAATTAAGACATAAAAGGTAAAGGGAGAGGGAACAAAAAACAGAAGAGAGAATTCTGCAATTTTGGACATCAAGTGGTTTAATATGAATGTAAATAGTATTTCATAGGAGAAGAGAAAATAAAAGAAAAAAATAATAAAATAATTAAGGAGATAATGAAAAACATCAAACTGCAGATAAAGAACTCAAAGAATATAAAGCTGAAAAATATCTTCTTTCCCAAAATACATATGCTTATGAGGTTTTGAAAACATCATATTAAAATTATATAAGCCCAGATAAAAAGTAAATATAGAAAGTAGAGAAAAAGAAACATCATATTTTGAGGAAGAAATAAGATAATTAAAGCAGACTTCTCATCAAACTATGGAACCACTGTGCTAGTGAATGACATCTTTAAAGTGCTGAAATTAAAAAAAAAAAAAAAAAAAACTTCTCAGTGCAGAATTCTGTTACCAGTTTATACATCTTTCAAAAATGCATGAGGACGAAAGCTTTTTCAAATTAACACTGAAATAATTTATTATTTGAGTTGCTATAATATAAGTAATGGAAAAGAAAATACCTCAGGCAGGAAGAATATATAATAGGAACTTGGATTTTTAACTTGTAAGTATTGGAAATGGAAATATTAAATATTTTAAGTGAGCACAGAATGTATTGTGTGTTTATATATATAAAATAAAAAGACAACAATATTAGGATAATGAACCCTACAAAGTATAAAAATTGGTGGAATGCATCCAATTAATGCTAAGAGGGAAAATAATAGCATTTAATGTTGATATAAGAAAAGAAGAAAAATGTCAAACAAACAAGCAACTTGTCACCTTAAGAAAGCAGTAAACAAGCCGGGCACAGTGGTACACACCAGTAATCCCAGCACTTGGGAGGCTGAGGCAGGAGGATCATGAGTTCAAAGGCTTCAAAGCCTGCCTCAGCAATGGCAAGACACTTAGCAACTCAGTGGGACCCTGCCTGTAATAAAATATAAAAAAGGGCTGGAGATGTGGCTCAGTGGTCCAGTGCCCCTGAGTTCAATCCCTGGTACCAAAAAAAGAAAAGAAAAAGAAAAAAGAAAAAAAGAAAAGAAAACAGTAAACAAAGAGAAAATCAAATTCTAAGCAAGAAGAAGAAAGGAAGACATACATATTGAAAACAGAATAGTGAAAGTAAAAACAAAAATAAGAAAAGTCACTAAAACCAAAGGCAATCTTTTGCAAATTTCAATAAAGTTGATAAAACTCTAGCCAGACTGATAATAAAAAAGCAGAAAAATATGTTACCAGTATGAAGAGTGTAAAAGACTTCATTGCAAACTAGACAGTATTAAAAAATTAACAAATTTATTTCCATAAAACACGCAACTTTGGTGAAATGGACAAATTTCTTAAAAGACACAAAATAGGAAACTTCACTATGCAAGGAACAGAAAACCCAAATTATCTAGAATAAATAAATAGAATTAATATTTTAAAAATTTCTAGCAAAGAAAATCAGGCCTATATTATTTACTGGTGAATTCTACCAAACATTTAAAGAGGAAATGATAATTTTGTTATGCAAACTCTTCCAGGAAACAGAAGTATTAGGCAAGCATCAACCTAGTATCCATTCAAGACAAATTCATTTCTAGGAAATAAAACTTAAGATCAATCTATATGCACAAAAAGCTTAATCCAAATTCTGCTTTATCTAAGAAAGGGTAATAATCCATGTCCTGTGACAATGTCAGTCTACTTGGATATTTTAAAAGCAATCAAATGATTAATTCTAACAGATTTTTCAAATACATTCTTCATGTTTTACTACTTATACAACTTGCATTTGGGCAATCAATTTGATACACAGTTTCTCATAAAGGTGAATTTACACACAGAACTATGTTTTGGGACAACCAAACAAATTTGCTGTACTGACTGATGGACCGAGTACCTAGGGGAAGAGGGACAATCTTGAGAAGTGGGAAGCAAAATTGTTTACATAAATACTCAGTGTGCCTCATTTTTCAAAGAAAGAGTTTTCTAATGGAATTCCATAGTGTAGTCATGTTGAAAATAAATTTACCATAAAAATTGAGAAGAGAATGAAAATAAAAGTAGTTCTTAATTCCTTGAAATGGAAAGAGAGAATAAAGGAGCTCACATAACTACAAAAGTACTATCTACCTTCATTTCCTTATATCTAAGATTTTGTCTTATACAACACTTAATGTTTTATGAAAATGAATTAGATGGAAAAGGCTGGTATGTACCACTTAGTCATAAAGAGGTGGTGGTGGATGAAGTTCAGCCTTACTGTTAGGAATCACAAAATAAAAATTTAAAAATTCAGAATTTGAGGCCGGAGTTGTAGCTCAGCGGTAGAGCACTTGTCTCACATGCATGAGGCACTGGGTTTGATTCTCAGCACCACATAAAAATAAGTAAATAAAATAAAGTCCCATCAACAACTAAAAAAATTCAAAATTTAAATATTCAAATAATCACTGGTCTCACAGCATTAAACATGTTATTAGTCAGCCATATTTTACACAACTAATGGTATGCTAAAACACCATCTCTCAAAAAATAAACAAATAAAAATTAAAAAAAATAAGTCCCAGATAGGTTGGCATGGTTGTATAAACCTGTAATCTCAGCATCTCAGCAGACTGAAGAAGGAGGATTCCAAGTTCCAGGGCAGCCTCAGCAACTTAGTGAGACCCTGCCTCAAAATAAAAAAGTAAAAAGGACTGAGAAGGCAGCTTAGTAGTGCATCACTGGGTTCAATCCCCAGTAATGGTGGGTGGGGGGGAGAGAAGAAGAAGAAAAGCAATAATAAGAAAAGTCCCAGATAGGCATGGTGGCATGTCCCAGTAGACTTTCCACTCAGGAGACTGAGGCAGGAGGTTTGCTTGAGCCCAGGAATTCCAGTCCAACCTGGGCAACACCGTGAGACTCACTCAAACAACAAAGAAATAAGTCCCTTAATTTATAGTTCTTGCTGATTCATATGTAATAAGTACACTCCTCTAATGGTCAATTTTGGTACCTAATTACTTTGAGTGAAGATTTGGGAAGAGATGTACATAATCGAGTTTTGTTAGCCTGTTTGAATCAGCTTTGCCTACCGTCATCCCACTGTCTCATATATGTCACTGTTGTTACTGTGTACTTAAAATGACAAAGAACTTGAATGTTTTGATGCCATAGTAAATTTTGGTTATTGTTAGTTAAGGTTAAAAGACATTAAGTCAAATAACTTTTGGCCACATAGCTTCCAAATTAACCTACACAGTAATTCCTCAGGAATGGTATCTTTCAGCAATGGGATTTACATGAATAAACCACTTAAATGTAGAACAAAATGGATTATAACTTTATTAACTATGTATTTTCTCATCTTTCTTGATATACATGTACCATATGACAAAAAAAAGCTAAATAAAAGGGCAAACTACAGGCTGGTAAAGACATTTGCATGGGTCATATTCAGCAAGGGACTTGCATTCAGAACATATAAAAACTCAAAATTCATTAATTGGAAATGAAGAAACAATAAAAATATTAATGGTTAGTACATGATGTAAGTACATGGATGATATAAAGTACAAACATAAAGCATAAATAATTGACCAGAAAGGTACATAGACTTCTTAGTTTTCAAGGAACAGCATCTTAAACCCACAACAAGGTACTATCATCTACCTACTAGAATGGCTAAAACATAATAAAAAGGTGAAAAAATAAAATATTTCCAAATTATAGCAAAGATATAGAACAGATGGATATCATACATTTAGACCAGCATAGAAAAATGATAAAAACAATCTGGAAATCAGTGTATAGTTTCTTATAAATTCCATATATACTTGCCCTAGGACTCAACAATGCCAACTACAGAAACAAAGATAATGTCTCACAAAAACGTGTACGTGAATGTTTATTCAAATATTTCTAAGCATGCATTTGCAGTAGGAGTCATAAAATTTGGCCACTGCAGAAATTCCCTTTGTGTGTTAGTTTCTGAAATGAAAACAACAAAATATTCACTTGGGATAGAACACAATTATGGTGACGTATTTAAACTTTTTCTGACATTAACTTAGAAACATAGAATGAAGTTTCAGTGCAGCTGTGATCCATTACAAGTGAATAAGCAATTTTGTTATTGGATTTAAATTAAATAAAAAGACTGCACACCAGGCAGAGGCCAGGATAGCAATAAAGGTAATTAGCTCAATCCCTTTCCCATAACAGACACGCCACTATGTGTGCTTGCCTTTCTATGTAGGTGGAATGAACCCCTAAATCTAGTTATGTCATCCTCTATCTATAACATCTACTTCTAAGTAGTGAAAATTTTACGTGATTGGTCTTCTTAAAAGTCAGTGTTTTCTTATGCTTTTTAAAATAGGAAAGGATTTTTAGGTTTCAGATTAGCTGAAATGCTTAACACTTAGCTACTAGGATCCCAGTTCGCTCTAATACATGTAAATGTTGTCATGCCCACAGATGAACCTGCATTTTTTTCTCACCATCATTTCCAACTGGATTTGTCTCTCTTTCCCTGAGAATATTCTTAATAATGAAGACATAAGGCAGAGATTTAGAACTTGTTAAGCATAATGAGAGGAGAAGATGAAGAGGCTGAATCAAATTAATATAAACATGAGAGCAAAGGGGTGAATTAAATGAATACAAACTAATGTGACCCTTAAAATAAGATGATCTTAAGAAATGAAGTCCAGTGGCACTAAAAAATATTTAATAAAATATTTAATGGAATCATTAAGATGCATTTTCTGATAATTCAGATGGGACACAACAATATTCTTCCAATAAATCTCCTATCATAATTCATAGACTTAATATGCTAAAAATATGCTCTTTAAAAATTATTTCAAAGATTGTAATGGAGTCAAGAATTCATATTTATTTAATAATTAGCAAAATATTTTTTATTAAATGAGCAAAGATGATAAGAGCATATTACTCACATATCCCAAGTCAACTAGATGGTAAAAATTAACTGTTATGTAGCTCCTAAAATTTTGGCATTTAGATGTTATGGTATTTCTCACATTCACATTCTGTACTCATCTACAGTACTGATTGTTCTTCAAACTTCTGGAATAGGAGGAATATTTAACTATATAAAACAATGTGAAACTCATTCAGAGCACAATTCACCAAAGAGTGCTAGATACGCATAGTTTATTAAATGCTTAATGATTGATTAATCCATTTTCTTTCTTTCCATTTTTTGGGGATTGAACTCAGAAGCTCTTGACCACTGAGCCACATCCCCAGCCCTTTTTTGTATTTTATTTAGAAACAGGGTCTCATTGAATTGCTTAGCACCTTGCTTTTGCTGAGGCTGACTCGAACTCATGATCCTCCTGTCTCAGACTCCCAAGCTGCTGGGATTACAGGCAGGTACCCCACCATGCCTGGCTACTTAATCTATTTCAATTAAACTTATTTTAACTGATAGAAAAAACATAAAAGTTATGCACATTAATGGTATAACAGGTGAGGTTTTGATACATGCATATATTGTATAATGTTTGATTGTTGCTAAATATGTCTCCTTAAATATGTCTTTATGGTGAAAACATTCAAAATTCCCTCTTCAGCTTTTTGAAATGCACAGTACATTGTTGTTACCTACAGTCTGTGTGAATTAAAAATAAATTGTTTTCACCCCAACAAGCCTTATTCTTCTTAGAAAACTTAAATGGTACTCCCTAGTATCAGAAATTCTGAGCTCTGGCAATAGCATTATGAATTTATTTGATGGTTAACTAGCATTTCTGCCATGGGCATGCCATGCCATGGTGGATGGGTAGTGTTGGTAGGCAGTTGAAAAAAATGGGGAAGGTTTCCACTTGCAACCATGATACCTAATGCCTGTTCAGGATCTGCTGGGAAACAGGAGCTGTCTCGGACCTTGTAGAGTGCTTTGTTGAAGGTAAGGTAGTGATAGTGAGAATGTGTTCATAAAGGGATTTCAGCTCACATATATGTGGTTGAGATAATATTCCTTTAAAAAATCTCCTTAAATTGCTTCTAAAAGCCTAAATATTGGGAGGGAGGTGTACTTGAATTTTTCCTATACACTCATCACTTAAATTATTTCACCCATTGATTTATAAACTAGTTTCAATCCTGATTTTGTGTATGTTGTTTTCTATACTTCCTCCTCTCAGAAAATATAACTTATGATAAATTCAGCAAATGTCTATTAAGCATCTAATATGACACATACTCTTATAGGCAGGTTGGGACTAAAGATAAATAAGAAAAAAGGCATATAAAGTTATGAATCCTATCAAATAGCTTAGCAATAGTAAGCTGTTCTTATAAGCAACAATAAGTTGTTAAATTAGTATGGTAAATGTATAAACAATTAATATGTTAAAAACAAAAAGAATTAGTATGTTAGATACATACTAGTGGACTCATCCAGGTCTCTTGAAATTGGTTTATAGCAAGCTCTGGAGCTTCCACCTGTTCTTCATATTATATGCCTTGTGGCCTCAAGATGGTGAAAAGACAAGGTTCAATAATATTCTTATAAATACGGTACTAATTTAGCTTAATTGGAATTTTGCATCTTTTAATGCCTTCCAGATATGGTAGCTTTCTCTTTAGTCAGTATTTATCTTTCCTAGGAAAACTTGCATATACATTTCACAGCCATCTAGAGAAAAACAGACCATTTTAGACATATTATATTAATCAAAAATGCCAATGGTGTAGAAGAATTTACATAAAGGAAAAAGAGTTAGAATAAAGAATAAGGTATATAGCTATATTACATATGC
Source organism: Tamias sibiricus (assembly GCA_025594165.1). Classification (NCBI taxonomy): domain Eukaryota; kingdom Metazoa; phylum Chordata; class Mammalia; order Rodentia; family Sciuridae; genus Tamias; species Tamias sibiricus. The sequence continues at coordinate 112,804,795 of CM046665.1, read as the reverse complement.
CCATGAATATATACATGGGCATATGTAATATGAAAAAATGCTTAATATTATCACTGAACAAAATTTTAAGCTAAAATGAGACTACGGTTGTCATTGGGTGTTTTATATAAGAGATAGGTTCCAGAAATTTCCTCAGAAATCAGCATCTATGGATGCTGATTTACCTTGACAAACACATTACACATTGTAGGAAGAATTCTTCATAATTTTTACACATAGACACACATTGTGCACAAGTGTAATAATCCTACATTCAGGAATGTGTTAAGAAGATTCTAAAGTTCTTTGTAATCTTGTAAGCAATATAAAAGAAAAGCATTAAAAGTAAGTTAAAAGTGCAAAAGACAAATGCCCGAAAGCCCAGACTCTACACCTTATGGCTTTGGCAAACACATTTCTATTATAAGTCCTGATTTTTCCTTATCTATCTATCTATCTATCTATCTATCTATCTATCTATCTATCTATTTTTAGGTAAATATTGTAGCTTAGAGAATTCCCAAGAGCATTTTCAGCTGTAACATTAACGATGTCCATGCTTCTAAATCCCTTTATGTATTAATTTATGGACTTGAGTCAAAAGAATTAGACATCAGTCATCCAAGTGAAGAATAGAATTTATTTATTTTAATGAGCTTTGCTGCAAGGAATAGAAAAAAATACTACTAAGATGTATTTCACAGCCTAGATTTCTGTCCCATCAGCCCTGGGGCAGATATCTAGGCTGTGAAAGAATTTAGTTCCTCCCCTTTCAATTCTTTAGGTCTGTTTGAAGTACTTTGCTGCTTCTTTCAGAAAGGTCTCTATACTTCTCCAATGATGAAAATAACCTAGGAGAAATTTTTAAGCAAATGGATTTGAGAAATTCAAGGAATGTGTCTTTTTTGATAGCTGAGATTGAGTCCTGAACAACTCTTTACAACATTTCTGAGATAAAAACCCAGCTTCATGCTTGGTCTTTTCTCCTAACTATGGCCCAGGAGATAAAGTAGTACACTCGCTAAAACTGTAGATGCATAAGTGCCTTATATAAAATGATGTAGTATTTGCATGTAACCTATGCACATTTTTTTAAGTCATGTCTAGATAACATATAATACCTAATACTACGTGAATGCTATATAAATAGTTGTTATAAGTATTGCTTAAAATGTACCAGTTACAATAAGAAGTCTATATATGTCCAATACAGAAGCAATATTTTAATTTAATATTTTAGATTTATGGTTTGTTGAATCCACAAATGTAGAACCTAGTATAAATTCAGAGAGCCAACTGAATTTATGCATATCAGTTACAAGTTATCTTCAATAAATAGGATATTCATTTAGAATTAGGGGGCAGCGAATGATTCTAATGCTATAGTTAAACTTTTTATGACATTTCTGGACAGCTATATAAACAATGCTTATTAAAAATCTTTACAATGATTACTTTCTCTGAAACAAAAACTCTTTGTCTAGAAATTTTATTTTAAAATAATGCAAGATGCAGATGTAAATGTATCTACAAAGATGATCATAACATTGTGATTTTGAAACAACAGCAGAATTATTTGATGAATTACTGTACATTCATATTATTATATGTCATGAAGAACACTATTCATCAAGAACGTTTTTATGACATAGAATCAAGCTAACTGCATAATATCAATAGGGTAAAAGGTGTATATAAAATAAAATGTGTTATATGACCCAGCTATGTAAAATAATGCACACAGATATTTGGACCAACATAGTAACTAAGTGAAGGAAATGAAATATGAAAAAAAGGATCTTTAATAATATTTTGAAAACCAGACCTAAATAATGGACAAAATAATGTGATGTCATCTGATACACTATTCTTTCAACTGACACATGTACAATTTTTATGTGCCAATTAAAATAATATGTTTTTAAAAAGACATCTGAATAAATGATGCTTTGGTGAGAACTCTAGAAAGGTATACCAGTTTTATATCACATTCTATCACATAATATCCACCAATTATTATTTTTTTCTGTCCTCACACAAGCCCTCTGTGGTCTGTCTTTTATTCTGTTCCTTCTAGTCCTGCTCAAGATCCCTGTCCATTGAACATCATCTCTTGGAGACAGATGCCTTTGCCCAGGACCAGAATGCTGGTGTCTTTCAAGAGGTTGCTATGGGTGTACTCATCAGGGAATCATCATTTTGGTGCTCACTCTAGTTGGATTCTTCCCAGATAGGGAAGAAGAACTTCCTTCCTATCTCTAGTGTCCTAGTAGGAAAACTTGTTCAAAATTACTTTTTTCCCTTTCGGTTTCTCTAGAAGTATAATGTAAACATGTGTGCTTATTTTTTTTTCCCTCTCTAGAGGAAAGCATATAACCATGACAAAATTTTTGCCTATTTCTATTTTGCCACTTTTGTAAATACACACTCATCCATATGCTTACACACTAAAGAACATGAGTCTTTTACAAATATCTCCATGTGCACACTTCATTGAGTTCAAAACCAGTTCAAAGGATCAAGTGAGAGACTAAACCCTTCTGAAATAATTTATCCTTTTCCTCTCTTCTTCCTTCTAGCTTCCTTCATTACCTACTTATAACTGAACATTACCAAACCTAACTTCCTCATGTGTGCATGAGCTTTGCGCATTTGGTACAAGACAATTAATAATTACTGATGGATGTTAAAATTGATTTGAAAGATTTTTCACTGAATTAATGGACCTCAAAGATTATCTTAAGATTCATATTTTTTATAACAATTAACACTGTTTTGAGTTTTTCATTTGTTAGAGTATATTTGGGGATTAAAATTAAAATTCACTTACTATATAATTGTGCTCACAATTATATATGAATAACTCAGTATGACTCTGAGTTATAGAATTTACAACTCTATCTTAATATATCTTATCTATTTAAAGATACCTGTTTTCCTTTCTGTTTCTATCAAAGTTCAATGCAAACATCTTTTTCTTTTTTCCTCTTTTATTGTGCAGGAAAGCAAATGACATTGACAAAATCTTTGCCTGTTTACATTTTCTCTCATGTGGCATTTTGGTCATTGCATCATAAGTGAACCTGATCACAGGATTACTGAGTCCTTGTGAATACGTGAACGAGCAATTGTAATCTGTTCCCTCTTAATAAAGGAGTCCCTCAATATAAGCATGATTTACTTTCTGCTTATGGTGATAACTGCATGAATGCATTGTACAGGTATTAATGTGCATTACGGTATAAATCACGGACATATAAGGACTGAGAGAGTAAAACAAGGTTGCTATTTTAGGCAAACAAAGGAGCTTTTGTGAGCTGGTTGTGAAAACCTTTCCTACCAGGGTAAGGAGAGCTAATTCTGTCAAGGCTCGGTGGAGTTGGACATGACTGACTTCACAAGAAAGCAGCAAAGGTCATGTTAGGCATTGTGTACCTTTGGGTGTTTAAAGGAATCATATTAGACCAATTCTGTCAAAAGAACATAAATCTATCCTAAAAGAGTATGTCTTTGAAAAGAAGTTTATGAAGCTTGGGAAAGGGAGTGGAAGAGGGCTTTATGTCAAATAATTCCTGTCCTTGAGTCAAAACTGGACCTTGCACTTTTGCCATTCACAACCTAGGAACCTAGAGATACTGAAAAATAAAGGCAAAAGCCATCAGTACCCTCAGAGTGGTTTTCACCAAATTTATAACAATGAAACTTGCCAGCTTTCCTCTTGAGGACCAAGAGATTATTGAGGTCTTTGTTCTATAGGAGCAAAGGGCAAAGATCTCTGTACTGGGTTTTGGATATCAGTGTTATTTTTTAAGGGAAAGAAACCACATAGCCTTTGTTGACTACATCCAGAGTCACCTGCACCAGAGAAAACTTAGAGAAGCACACAGCCATGATTCTTATCCAGGAAATATGATAATTTCACCAGCTGATCATGGTTCTGGAGATTTTCTACCCTATCCTTGAATGAATAAGATATAAAAGGAAGATGTTCTTAGTGTGTTGACATTTTCAATGAGATAAACTAGGTCTACTATGTTCCTGCAAGCAGTAATGAATGATCACCTCTGTTGAAAACATTACTAAAGAGAAACCTCCTTGATACTAGAACACCAGGCATAATTAAAAGGGCCAATTGCTATCTCTCTCCTCCCACTGAATTCAGCACAAAGTTTTTGTTTTGTTTCTTTTCTCAACAGGAACAGATTCTGATTTTACATTTGGTAACAAGGCAATAATTCTGATATTGAAGAGACAGGATAGAAATTTACAAATGTCTTGTTACTCAGAATCTGATTACATACTTTGACAAGAGATGAAAAATAACAGTTTGAATAGTTAACCACATTGCTTTTGTATAACAGCTAGAAAAAACCACCCCTTAATTTTGAGAATAAGAGCTTGTTCATTTCGAAATCTACACTGACTTATTAAGAGCTCTTGACCAGCTCTTCGTTTATTAAACAGAGGTTTTATAAATACTAGTGTCCTTCCATTGATGCTGTGTTAAGAATTTTGTAGACACAATGTCATCCAAGATGTCACTCTTGGGCTTCTGGTATTACTTGCTTCTAGATAAGGTACAGTTCTCTGTACCTTTCTGCTCCTGATTTGTCTTAGGATCACTGAGCAGCTTGTCTTGCTTTTTCTTCGCTAAATTTTTGAAACATGGACATGTTCACAGTTCTTCACATTTCCAAGTTGCTACTCATTCCTGGAAGACCTTCTGTCAGTTTTTGTAGGCTTATGAGTTCCAACAAACCCAGCATTTCAGGGCATATCTCTCTCTCTCAGTCTGTGATATATTAGATATTAATAGGTAGAAAGATGCTAAGGGTTTCTACTTCAGTAGTTGACAAGCAAGTATTATAGTATTATTCTTTATTCTCGCTCTCTCTCTCTTCCCCTCCCTTCCTCCAGAAATATAGGTCAACATAAAGTTCCAACGACACTAAAGTTAATAATAATTACCCCAATTCATCCTCACATCCTCACTGTGAACCTTAAATGACAGCTTTTTTTTTTTTTTTTTTTTTTTTTTTTTTTTTGAGACAGGATCTCACTAATTTGCAGAGTCTGGTTTTGAACTTGTGATCCTCCTGTCTCAGCCTCCCCAGCTGCTGGGATTACAAGCATGGGTTATCACACCCAGCTTGATTTAGAATTTTAATGGCAGGAACTTCCTTAGTAAAGGTCACTGGCCTCTGGAAACAATAATTTTTATGATAAAAATTAAGAAATTACATGGATGAACGATAATTTGAGAGGGGTAAAAAATAATATTCTGATGGAACCTCTTGAAAGACAGAAACCGAAAACATTTACTGGTGATCACAATTTTCTTGATGTGCTGTTTTAGCTGGCTTTTAATTAGGTTCTTGGACTTGCTATCTGGGTTTCATTAGGCAAATTATTCTTATTAAGGAGTTTCAGAATCTTAAAATCTTCTAATCTTAAAATCTTAATCTCCTGGTCCTGTAATATAATTGCACTTAGTGATTTTAAAAAGTATATACATACTAAATGAACCAAACCAATATCAAAGGTGATATCTATGCCTGGCTGATTAAATTGAATGTAAATTCAATCTCCATTTTTTCCTGTTTGAAATTTCTCTGAATGTGTCAGACAAGTCTTGTTTTTGCAAGTGTGTGTTTTTTGCTTTCTTATATTTTAAAATATGTAAAGTGGCATGTTTATTGGGAAAGAAAGAGTAGACAACACCACCTGCTTTTTCTGTTGTTGCAAGTCTGTCTTTCATACTTAAGGCAGGTTATGTGAAAAGCATTTCAAAAGTAATAAAGGAAACAAAGGACACGAGCAATACCGAAAATCAACTAGACCTATCACATACAGAACAGTCTGCCCAACAACAGCAGAATATGTTCTCAAGTGTGCATGGAATATTCTCCAGGATGGGCCATATACATATCATAAAGCAAGCTTCAATAAAACTTAAAAAGTTTGAAATCATAGGAAGTATCTTCTCCTACTATAAGAAATGAAGCTAGTAATGAATGTTGAAACTAGAAAATTCTCAAAAATGTGGAAATTAAACAACACATTATCAAAAACCAATGGGTTAAAGAAGAAAACACAAGGGAAATTAGAAAATATTTAAAGATAAAATAAAAATCACCACATAAATATTTAAGACATATAGCAAAGGTAGTAGTCAGAGGAATATTTATAGTGGCAAAGGCCAGCATTAAAAAAAAAAACAATATCCCCCCAATAAATAATCTATAGAGTTAGAGCTGAAAGAATAGAAAAAGAAGAACAAATCAAATCCAGATGTAGCTGCAGGAAAGAAATAGTAACAATTACAGAGGAGATAATGAAACTTATAAGTTTAAAAAAAAAAAAAAAAGATTCTATTAAACTAAACCAAAAGCAAAAGTGGGTTCTCTGAAAACTTTAAAATTCAAAAAATCTGGGGGAGAGGGAAGATGGCCGACAGGAGGGAGGTGCTCTCTGGATGCAGCTGCTGAAGGACGCGGAGTGGGAAGTTTGAGCGCGTTGCTGGTGGTTCTATTGCAACTGAAAGGGAGCCGAGACATTCCTGCACCTCTGGACAGCGAAATACAAGGTTCTACAGGACCACAACAAACAGGGGCAGAGTTGCAGCGGTCCACGGCCCGAAGCAGCGCTGTCTGTGCTACAGGCGCAGGGGCCAATACCATCTCGGCAAGGAGAGGAGCCACCCAGCGGCTTTGAAACCGATCGGCGAGGAGGGATAAAAAGAGGCCTAGAGGCGAGGGCGGTGTCCACGTGGAGTTCTTTCGCACTGCTTGCCAAGCCGATCCCGCAAGGTCTGGACTGACACAAGGGTCTGCCGAGCTGCTGTTGAATGGGAGAACGCCGCCATCTTTGAGAAGTGCAGTGGCTGACCCAGACAAAGGGGAAAAGACGGAGGAGACAACAGCTGCAGACATCCAGGGAGCCCCAGCGCCCTGAAGGCAGCGCACACCTGGGTGAGACTCGGGTAACCAGCAGGGGAGGGCGTGTCTGAGGCCAGCCCAGTGGCCACAAGAAGCTACAACTGTGGGTGGGCGTGGGGAAAGGGTGCCTTCTGGAGGGTCCCCTTCCCGGTGCCATTCATCTGTTGACACACAACTGCCCTGAACCAATCTTCCCCCTGAGCCATTCAGCCGCTGGCCTAGGGTGCAGACTTGACTTCACTAACAGGGTCGCAGACTATCTGGACATGGTTCAATGCAGTTGGCTTAATCTGGAAAGGGAAAAGAGAGGGGGGCTTCCCAGGGCCCGTTTTGTTTGAGACTTGGGGTTCGACGTTTTTTTTTTTTTTTTTTTTTTGGTTGGTCTGCTTGTGTTATTGGTTTTTGGGGTTTTTTGTTAGATTGTTTGTTGTTCTTTTTCTTTTTTTGGCTTTGTTCTGTTTTGCTTTTTTTTGCATTGATTGTCAGTGTGTTTGATTGTTTGCTTCTGCTCCTTTTCTCATTCCTTCTTTTCTTCCTTCTCACTTTGGCATCTCTTCTTCCTCCTTCATCTTTCATATTTGCACCCTGCCAGTGCATACTAAACAGAGGCAAAAACAAGCTTTATGCAGAATTTGGGATTTCTAGAAACGGCACAACTGAACTGGATAGCAAAGAGGTGTTATATATAGTTTACTCTCCATTTTCTTGATTCTCTCTCTCCTCTCTCTTACACCAATTTCTACTCTTTTATCATTTTTTTCTTCTTTTCCATCTTACTTTATATATAAATGGGTCTCTCCACCTAAGTGTCAACTCCATTCTCTATCTTCTCTCTTCTACTGATACTAAACCACTTCCAGTAAACCACGTCAATAGAACTCTCCTTTCATACTTTCCAAGAAAGAACATTTCAAGACACTTCCTTCTTCTTAAACATAATACCTCTGTATCCAATACTTGAAGCTATAAAACCCCATCAGAAGCGTACAGAGTAAATTGGAAATAATATCTGGGTTAACAAAATCTGTACATTGTGATCAAAATTGAATTTGCTGAATAGAAAGTGTTAGGTTTTAAAGTGTAAAGGAATTATAAGGGGAGCTGATAGCTTTGTACTACAGGAACAACATAAGGCATTAAGGTAAAATCGAAACAGTCAAGGTCCCACAGTGCAGGAAGAAAAGACAAACAAGCAGCATGAAAAAACAAGGGAAGAAAGTGACACAATCAAATCAAGATTCCTCATCAGTAGATTTCATGGCAAACACAGTTGGTCAAATGCCAGAGATGGAATTTAGAAATAACATATGCCAAATGTTTAGGGGACTTAAGAATGAACTCAAAAATGAGATGAGGGAGCAAGTACAGGAGGCAAAAGATCATTTTGACAAAGAACTCCAAAAACAAATACAGGAAGTAAAAGATTACTTCAATAGGGAAATAGAGGCTCTAAAGAGAAACCAAATAGAAATTCCAGAAATGAAAGAAGCAATAAACCAAAATAAAAGTTCAATTGAAAGCATCTCCAACAGAGTAGACCACTTGGAGGAAAGAACCTCAGACAATGAAGACAAAATATATGTCCTAGAGAAGAATTTAGACCATACAGCAAAACTCGTTGGAAATCAAGAACATAACATCCAAGAATTATGGGACAGCATAAAAAGACCAAACTTAAGAGTGATTGGCGTAGAGGAAGGGGCAGAGTTTCAAGCCAAAGGAATGAGTAATTTATTTAACGAAATAATTACAGAAAATTTTCCAAACTTGAGGAATGAATGGGAAAACTAAGTTCAAGAGGCATATCGAACACCAAACAAACAAAATCTCAACAGATCCACACCAAGACACATTATAATGAAAATGCCTAATATTCTGAGCAAGGAGAGAATACTAAAAGCCGCAAGAGAAAGGAAGCAGATCACATATAGGGGGAAACCAATCAGACTATGTTCAGATTTTTCAACCCAGACCTTAAAAGCAAGAAGATCCTGGAATAGCATATTTCAAGCTCTGAAAGAAAAGGGATGTCAACCAAGAATCTTATATCCAGCAAAATTGAGCTTTAGATTCGAAGAGGAAATAAAAACCTTCCACGACAAGCAAAAGTTAAAAGATTTCACAACTCGAAAGCCAGCACTTCTGAACATCCTGGGCAACATCTTTCATGAAGAAGAAGAGAAAGATAACAACGAAAATCAACAAAGGGAGATATTAAACTAAAGGAAATACCAACCAGAAGAGAAACCAAATCAAGCTAAAGACCATAATTCAAATAAAAATGGATGGGAATAAAAATCACATCTCAATAATAACCCTGAATGTTAATGGCCTAAACTCGCCAATCAAAAGACACAGATTATCAGAATGGATTAAAAGAAATGACCCAACAATTTGCTGTCTCCAAGAAACACACCTCATAGAAAAAGACATCAACAGACTGAAAGTGAAAGGCTGGGAAAAGTCTTATCACTCACATGGCCGGCGGAAGCAAGCAGGGGTTTCCATTCTCATATCAAATAAGGTAGACTTCAAACCAAAACTAATCAAGAGGGACAAAGATGGATATTTCTTATTACTTAAGGGAACCATTCATCAACAGGATATAACAATCATAAATCTATATGCACCAAATAATGGAGCACCTACATTCATCAAACAAACGCTTCTCAAGTTCAAGAGTAAAATAGACCACAACACAGTTATTTTAGGGGACTTCAACACACCTCTCTCACCAATGGATAGATCATCCAAACAAAAGCTAAACAAAGAAATTTTAAGCCTCCTTAAAACAATTAACAATTTAGACCTAACGGACATATATAGAATATTTCATCCCTCAGTAAACGAATACACATTTTTCTCAGCAGCACATGGCTCCTTCTCCAAAATAGACCATATATTATGTCACAAGGAAACTCTCAGCAAATATAAAAAAAATAGAGATACTACCCTGCATGCTATCGGACCATAAAGGGATGAAATTGGAAATCAACGACAAAACAAGGAATAAGAAAAACTACTCCATCAACTGGAAGCTAAACAACATGCTACTGAATGAACAAGGGGTTGAAGAAGACATCAAAGTGGAGATCAAAAAATTCCTAGAGGTAAATTAGAACACAAACACTTCATATAGAAATCTCTGGGACACTATGAAGGCAGTAGTAAGAGGAAAATTCATTGCACTGAGTTCATTCCTTAAGAGGAAAAAAAACCCAACAAATAAATGACTTAACATCACACCTCAAAGCATTAGAAAAAGAAGAACAGACCAACACCAAGAGCAGTAGAAGACAGGAAACAATTAAAATCAGAGCAGAAATTAATGAAATTGAGACTAAGGAAACCATTCAAAGAATTGACAAAACTAAAAGTTGGTTCTTTGAAAAAATAAACAAAATTGACAGACCCTTAGCGATGCTAACGAAAAGAAGAAGAGAAAAAACTCAAATTACTAACATCCGTGATGAAAAAGGGAATATCACAACAAACACCTCAGATATACAGAATATAATTAGAAATTACTTTGAAAACTTGTACTCTAATAAAATAGAAAATACTGAATGCATTGACAGATTTCTAGAGTCATATGATTTGCCTAAACTGGATGTGGAGGCTATACACAATTTAAACAGATCAATTACAAGCAAAGAAATAGAAGATGTCATCAAAAAGCTACCAACAAGGAAAAGCCCAGGACCTGATGGGTTTACAGCCGAGTTCTATAAGACTTTCAAAGAAGAACTAATACCAATGCTCTTTAAACTATTCCAAGAAATAGAAAAAGAGGGAGCTCTTCCAGACTCTTTCTATGAGGCCAATATCACATTAATTCCAAAGCCAGGCAAAGACACATCCAAAAAAGAAAACTTCAGGCCCATATCTTTAATGAACATAGATGCAAAAATCCTCAACAAAATCCTGGCAAATCGGATACAAAAACATATCAAAAGGATAGTGCACCACGATCAAGTGGGGTTTATCCCAGGGATGCAAGGCTGGTTCAACATTCGGAAATCAATAAACATAATACACCACATCAATAGACTTAAAGACAAAAATCATATGATCATCTCAATAGACGCAGAAAAAGCATTTGACAAAATACAACACCCCTTTATGTTCAAAACACTGGAAAAACTAGGAATATCAGGAACATATCTTAACATTATAAAAGCTATTTATGCAAGGCCCCGAGCTAACATTATCTTAAATGGAGAAAAATTGAAAGCATTCCCTCTAAAAACTGGAACAAGACAGGATGCCCCCTTTCACCACTGCTATTTAACATAGTACTGGAAACTCTGGCCAGAGCAATTAGACAGACGAAAGAAATTAAAGGGATCGAGATAGGAAAAGAAGAGCTCAAATTAGCACTATTTGCTGATGACATGATAATCTTCCTAGAAGACCCAAAAAACTCTACCAGAAAACTTTTACAACTAGTAAATGAATTTGGCAAAGTTGCAGGATACAAAATCAACACACATAAGTCAAAGGCATTTTTGTACATCAGCAAAAAAGACTCTGAAAGGGAAATGATGAAAACTACCCCATTTACAATAGCATCAAAAAAAATAAAATACCTGGGAATCAACCTAACGAAAGAGGTGAAAGACCTCTATAACGAAAATTATAGAACACTAAAGAAAGAAATCATAGATGAACTCTGAAGATGGAAAGACCTACCTTGCTCTTGGATAGGTAGAATTAATATTGTCAAAATGTCCATACTACCAAAAGCATTATACAGATTTAATGCAATTCCAATCAAAATCCCAATGTCATTCTTCAAAGAAATAGAAATAGCAGTCATGAAATTCATCTGGAAAAATAAGAGACCCAGAATAGCCAAAGCAATCCTGAGCAAGAAAAGTGAAGCAGGGGGCATCACCATACCGGACCTTAAATTATACTATAGAGCAATAGTTACAAAAACAGCATGGTATTGGCACCAAAACAGACTGGTGGACCAATGGTACAGAATTGAGGACACAGTAACTAATACATATAATTTCAGCTATCTTATATTAGACAAAGGTGCCAAAAATGTACAGTGGAGAAAGGATAGCCTCTTCAACAAATGGTGCTGGGAAAACTGGAAATCCATATGCACCAAATTGACATTAAATCCTTATCTCTCACCATGCACAAAACTCAATTCAAAGTGGATCAAGGACCTAGAAATTAGACCAGAGACAGTATGCCTAATAGAAGAAAAAGTAAGCTCCAATTTCCAACATGTCGGATTAGGCCCCAAGTTTCTTAATAAGAATCCTGTAGCGCAAGAATTATTACCAAGAATTAATGAATGGGATAGATTTAAACTAAAAAGCTTCTTCTCAGCAAAATAAACAATCAGTGAGGTGAACAGAGAGCCAACTAATTGGGAACAAATATTTAGTACATGCACATCAGACAGAGCACTAATTTCTAGAATATATAAAGAACTCAAAAAACTTTACACCAAAAAAACAAATAACCCAATCAATAAATGGGCTAAGGAATTGAGAAGACACCTCTCAGAAGAAGATACACAATTAATTAACAAATACATGAAAAAATGTTCAACATCGCTGGCAATTAGAGAAATGCAAATCAAAACTACTCTTAGATTTCACTTCACTCCAGTCAGAATGGCAGCTGTCAAGAACACAAGCAACAATAAATGTTGGAGTGGATGTGGGGAAAAAGGCACACTCATACATTGCTGGTGGGACTGCAAAATGGTGCAACCATTATGGATAGCAGTATGGAGATTTCTTGGAAAACTGGGAATGGAGCAACCCTATGACCCAGCCATCCCACTCCTGGGTCTATTCCCAAAGGACTTAAAAACAGCATATTACAGTGACACAGCTATCACAATGTTTGTAGCTGCGCAATTCACAATAGCTAGGTTGTGGAACCAACCTAAATGTCCCTCAGTAAATGAGTGGATTAAGAAAATGTGGTATATACGCACAATGGAATTTTACTCAGCAATAAAAGAAAATAAATTAATGGCATTTGCAGGTAAATGGATGAAGTTGGAAGACATAATGCTAAGTGAAGTTAGTCAGTCTCAAAAATCCAAGTACCAAATGTTTTCTCTGATATAAGGAGGCTAGTTCATAGTATTGTTGGATGGGGTGGGTACATAGGAGGACTAGAGGAACACTAGAATGGTCAAAGGGAAGGAAGGGTAAGGGGGGGAGCAAGGGGGGAGGGAGGGGGAGAAAAGGAAAAAAGAAAAGAAAAGGTGGTTGAATGAGATGGATTTCATTTTCCTAAATGCATGATTGAAGACCTGAATTGTACGAATATACTTTGTATACAAACAGTTGTATGTAAAAAGATGCTAAATTCATGCACTATGAGTTGTACACATTAAAAATTATTAAAAAAAAATTCAAAAAATCTTTTAGCTAAACTGATGGGCAAGAGAGAAAGAGAAGACTCAAAATATGAAAATGATAAATAAAAATAGGTATATTATTACTATCTTTGTAGAAATAAAAAAATAAGAAGAAAATATTATGAATAATTTTATGTCCAACATTAGACAAACTTGATAGATGGGAAAATTCCTAGAAACCCAAAACACACCAAAACTTACCCAAGAAGAAATAGAAAAATTTCATAAGACTATAACAATTAGAGAGATTTAGTTAGTAATTTAAAAACACCAACAAAGAAAAGTCTAGGTTCAAAAAGTTTCACTTGTGAATTCTAGCAAATATTTAAACAACTAAAGCTTCCCAGAAAAATAGAGCAGGAAAGGAAATTTCTCAGTTCATTTCTAACTCATTTTATCAGGTTAGCATTACCTTGACACCAAAGCTAAGGCCAACAAAACAAAAACAAAAACAAAAACAAAAACAAAACCCTTAAAACCAATAGCCTTTAAGAATACAGATATAAAATTACTCAATAAATTACTGACAAACTAAATCAACAAAATATTTACAAGATTATATAACATAGCAAAATGGAATTTTTCCAGAAATGCAAGAGTAGTTCAACATATAAAATCAATATATATAATAGACCATATTAATAGAATAAGGAAATAAACACACAAACATCTCAATTGATGTAAAAAAATGTGTTCATGTAAAAAAAAAAAAAAAAACACTCAACAAACTAGGGATTTGGGAACTTACTAAAACTGATAAAGGGAATCTATGAAAACTCATAACTAACATCATACTGAGACACTGGAAGACTTTCCCTAAGATTGTGAACAAGACAAAGAAGTAATCTCTCAAGAATTCTGTTCATTATTTTCCTGACATTTCCTAGAATTTTCTAACTAGAGTAATTTGACAAGGAATAGAAAGGTCCAAACTAGAATCACAGTGAAATTCTCTTTTAACATGTTAACATTATATGTAGATAATCATAAATACACCACAAAAGAACTATTAGAACTACTAAACAAATTCAAGAAGTTTGCAGGATGCAAGATAATGTAAAATAAACAGTGGCATCTCTACATACCAGTATGAACAATCTAGAAGAATATGAATGATAAGTTTATTTATAAGAACATAAAAAAATAGAAGCAAATTTAACCAAGGAGGTATAATAATTATACATTGAAAACTATGAAATAGTACTGAAAATAAATTAAGGAAAACCTAAATAAATGGAAAGTCATATTGTGTTTATACATTGGAAGACTTAATATTGTTTAAATGACAATGTGCCCTAGAGCAATTTACAGTCTATGCAATCCCAAACAAAATCTCAGTGATTTCTTCTTCCAGAAATGAAAAAGCTGATCCTAAAATTTATGTGGAATTCCAAGGCATCCAGAATAGAAATGCAAATAATCCTAAAACAGACTGAATGTAGAGAATTCACAAGTCCTGACTTGAGAACTCACTGTGAATTAGAGAAATCAGTGTATCAGTAGAAGAAGGATAGATCTACGGAATAATAAAAAAGAACTGTTAGTCTAGAAATAAACTCATGTATTTATGTTCAATTGATTTTTGACAAGCAGCCAAGACCATTCAATAGGGAAGTAAAATTCTCTTCAACCAATGATGGCAGGGCATCTGGATATCCACATGCAAATCACATTGTGTACAAAAAATAGCGCAAAATGAAAGAAACCCCTAAATACAAGAGCTAAAACTATGAAATTTTTAAAATAAAATTTTGAAGTATATCATTTTCTTGGGTTTCACAATGGTTTTTTTTAAACATGACACCAAAACATAAGCAAGAAAATAAAGAATAGTTAAGTTGGACTTTATCAAAACCCACAACTTAAATCAAAGGACAGTATCAAAAGAATAAAAAGCCCACCTCAAGAATGAAGAAAATATCTGCAAATTATAAGGAGATAAGAGTATAGTATGCAAAATATGCAAACATTTACATATAAAGGTCAAAAATAAAAATGGCTGTGTGCTTCTCCATAACAATGTAGGAAGCTAGCAGAGAAATAATCAACGCTTTTAAACCGAAGGCAAGGGATTTCTAGCCTAGAATTTCAAATGCAATCAAAATATCAATCAAATAAGAGAGCAGAAAAAGGATATTTTTCAGACATGCAAAGACAGAAAATTTCCCTTCTTCATGCCCTTTCTCAAGAAGCAAATGGAGAACAAATAAAGAAGAGGGAAAGTCAGAGGTTCTAGAAAACAAGCAAATCAACAAAAGAGAAAGGATAAGGAATTCCCAGGATGAAGGTAATGGAGTTCTAAAGACAAGAGTTGGATACCAAGACAAACTGGAGTGGAAAGAAGACTCAGGAAATCCTGTCAGACAGATGAAATGGTTGGATTCTGTGCTTGAATTTACTGAGTCAGATTAACAAACCTGGGAAGGGTGAGGTGTTAATAACAGGTACCCAGCACACTAGGCAGAAAAAAAAAAAAATCATGAATTCCAGACAAAGTGACCATTGTGAAGGAAAAGAAGTACATATTAGAAAATATTACATGGCCTAGTGGTGAATATCCATATGTAGTAACAATAACGGAAACACACAATACTGATTCAGCCGCAATTACACAATTATAAGTGTCGAAATAATAAAGATTTGGAAATTGGGGAAACATGGACTGGGGGAAGAAAAAGGGCTAAATCCTTATTTTCTTTAAAGGGAGATCTATAAATAACACTTACAATTTAAAAGAAAATATATAGAAATACAAACATGTTTTTGAGAGACCTTGAAACAAATTTCAAAATAATTAATGGAAAGAGTTGCGGATCATTGTACTGGGAAGCAGGTTAGGAAGGTTAGGAAGCAAGGTTAGGAAGGTGTTTGGGGATGGCCGTTTGTCTTATGAGTCATAAAACTGTTAGACTCTTTAAATTATGCACATGTATTGATTCAATAAACAGAAAATTAAAGATAATATGATAAGACAAAGAGGGATAGAGCACTGTTTTAGGGCAAAAGCCAAAATTGGGGCAAAGGAATTACATGACAACTAAACAGATCCCTGACATTCACTCCAATCATTGAATGATGATGTACTTTGGAGGAAAAGCCAATATCAAGGAATATGAACTTCACAGCACATCTCTCAGAAAAAATGATTGTGAATTTCAATGGCATATTCTTTTGAAATCACAGTTATTTTATTTAGAAGTAAAATAAAAATAAGTGTGGGGAATTTTACTAATATCTCATGAGATTTCTGCACTTTGGTTTTTTCATCTCTAAAATGTGGTCATTGGAAGTTATTTCATGCATGGATCAAGTTGATGGGATAATGTCTGCCTACCTTTGAGAAAGGAAAGTTGGATTCTACTTTTGCTCCATGCTTTCTATACTCAGGCAAATAGTTAAAAGTCATGAGGGTAAGGGGTAATTGAGCTAAAGTATAGATAATTGCATTTTTATGATTGTCAATTTAGATTAATTAAAATATTAAAGATATTCCTATATTTGTACACAGGCATCATATAAAATTCTGAGGAAAGGCACTACTTACACTCCTCTTGTCACTGGACAGAGATCTGAGGAGTCTCTTCGAACGGGAAGAGGACTTCAACTCAGCCCTTGACTTACACTGCAGAAAAGAATTTCAGGGCATGTGCAAAACAAGTCAAGAGCAAAGATTTCTTAAAGAACAACAAAGATATACACAATCCCAAAGGCAAGAGACAGATGCCCCTTGCTTCTCAGTGAAGAAGACTAGTGACACACCCAGAGTTTAGCTCTGTGACTATACATATGATATTTTCTGGGAAGAAAAGTGCAGGTTCCCAGGCAATTTCTTTGTGTGTGTGTGTGAAAATTAAAGCCCATATCAATCATTGGATATCTGGGGTTCAGATTTTGGAGTTCTTGGTTAAGCAGTTTAGCTATAAAATCAGTGTCGTGGGCATACTGTGTAGGTCTTTGGATGTGGTGACATTTAGATTTATTATGTTTTTGTTCTAACAGATGTTATGCTGTAAGTTTTGTTCATTTAACAAAAGAGATAAGTTTGGCTGGTCATGCTCACAGATCTGGGTCTCCATCTAGTAATGGTCTCTTTTCTCTCTCTCCTTGAGAGCCCACCTATCTCATTATTACCCCAAAAGAGGCCATCACCATCTCTAAGCAGACATGTTTCAAAGGCCTTCTAACAAGTGTCATTATTGTGGTCTTTGCCAGGCTTCATCACTAACTGAAAGCCTTTACTGAATTAACCTCTAGGATTCTCCTGATGACCACATTTATGATTATAGCCCATGTATCCAATGGAACCCTCAACCTTCCTTCTATTTTTTATTTTTCAGTCTTACACAGTCATCATTATACGTATGAACATAAAACAAATGACTGATCAGCATATAATATTTATCATATAAAATTAATTTAAGGATACCATAGGTATTATGATTTTCTCCTGTTTTGTCTTTTAGAATAAATTATTTCATGGTTCTGAACATTTAATTTTTCCATGGAATTCCTCCCCAACATAAATCGGTCATCCTAGTTGATTCTGAATGTATGTTTCAACACCTTGGAAATAAGATGTACACACATGTGTAAAGCATTAAAAGAATGAGACAGAATGTACAAGCTTTGCTATGATGCTTCATTTCCATTTTCAAACAAATTAGTAATTCCACAGGACAGAGGAATTTTAAAATTCATTCTGAACAATGATCATATGCATCCATATCATACATGTAAAAATAATTCACAAAACTTCAAAAATGATTCAGAGGGGATGTCACTAAGGTCCCATAAGGCTTCTGTGTTTGAGATTTTAATCTTTAAATGTGATCATTGGAAGTCATTTTTATTTTTCTTTCTATCTTAGGCTACTTACAACTCTAATGTTTGGTACTTCAGTAAATCAATTGCACTTTATTTGATGAAATTACTGAGTTTTCTTCAAGTGTCATTCTTCCTTTGTTTACTTTTCAGTCACTCTGAACTTCTTTCCTCTCACTGCATGTCCTCTTCTCTCTTTCTAATTTGTTTCTTGTGGAGAAGAAAAATTTGTCTTTCTTTCCTTCTTCTAGGTAACACTTCAGGCCAGACCCATTATAAGACCCCTCTTCCAAATGCCTGCCCAGGCTCCAAGAAAAGTCATATTCTTTTCACTAGACTGTAAACTTTATCAATTCAAAGAAAATGGCTCTCTGGTTCTTCCTAATCCTCTCCATGTGCTGCAAAAGGGTTTATGAATATTAAATAATATGAGTACAGATCTTCTAAAGAAAGCATATTTTGCTTGTGTAGCATAATGCTGTGTACAAAAGATTTTTAGCTTCTCCTTCTCACTCACTGTAAAGAGTTTGGGGTGGAGTGGAAGGCCTTGACAATAGAATCCTTATTGCAAACCTTCTATAAATGCCAAAACTACAAACCCAGAGTTATGAAGACTGTTAGGTCTATCAGTTAAAAAAGGGAGATAGTCACTTCTTGCTACTGGTGTTGATGGAGCCAGAGGTTGGGACCTCTGTGCTCTACAGCTCCCTATTTATAGAAGCTTACCCTACAGTATTCCTATTTAGCTATAAGGTTTAAAACATCTTTTAAGAAATCCATTTTATTTCAAACTAGGTGTTATGAGGAGCTGCTTCAGAAAACACTCCGAGTCCGAATTAAAAACAAATTAAGAGAGCTTTATTACCTGGCCAGGGGCTGCCACCTGCAGAGACTGAAGCTCTATGGATGAAGAGCAGCCTTTCCTGGCTTTCCTTGGGAATTTAAGAACTAAAACCACAACATTCTCAGCGGCATGCAAGAAAGCCAATCACAGAAGCTAAACCAGTATTTGGCGGGTCTAGTTAGCAAGCAAGCAGATTACAGAGCTAAACAACAACAACAAAAAAGTAGGGCAACTCGGACAACCACACCTTGGGACCAAGCAGGTGTTAGACAATCATATCCTGGGCTTGAGCAGGTGGTTAGTGTTAGACAAAGTTAACCCACTCTGGGAACACCGTTTCAATAAAATGGGTTTATTAGGGCCACATGGATCGGGAAAAGGGGTTAGGGAAGGAACAGCGTGGAAGAGCAGCGAAGGGACCCCCCCAGAGGGGACCCCAATTCCATAGGCTGCCCGAGGTCAAGGGTGGGGGGGCGTGTGTCATAATTGGTCCAGTCTGGCACCTGAGGGCTGGCCAGCTGAGCTGGTCAGCCTGAGGCACCTGGGAGGTGTGACCTCATACCTGGGAGGTGTGGCCTCCTACCTGGGAGGAATTCCTTGGGAATTTAAGAACTAAAACCACAACATTCTCAGCGGCATGCAAGAAAGCCAATCACAGAAGCTAAACCTGGCCTCCCTGCCCGGAATCTAACAGTTAGCAGGGGCGAGAATCTACTTCAAAGTTGTATAGGTCACCAAGACCACCATCTCGTTGATCGAGTACAATTTGTGGGGTACAAAGTACAGAAAAATAATATATTATATGAAAACAGCTTTCATTTCAGTTTCTCAGAAACAGCTCTTGTATTTGTATTAAATTGTATTAAATTGTATTAAAAATAATATAAGAAAACAGCTTTCATTTCAGTTTCTCAGAAATAGCTCTTGTATCTATTTTTAATAGAAGGCAACAAAATGGAGTCTTAGACCTGTCGATGACAGTTCTTGCTTTAAAATTGTCTTATCTCACTTATATCTATAATCTATAACTTACACCCTTATTGATTAGTTTATACCACAACATTGGTAGACTATTCCATTGTCAGCAAATAAAAATGTACATCTTGTTTTTAAAAAATCTTCCGTCTGATGCCTACATATACCAAAAGACCTATGCTTAGCTCTACTTATGGTGGATTCTAGAAACACCTTTGTTGTTGATGATGATAATAAGAAACATTCACCAAAACACAATTAAATATGTTTCCTTAAAAAAAAGGAGATAGTGTAGGAAACCCTGCTGGGAGCAGTGGCTATCTATCCATTCTCCTTCCTTCCACCACCACCTCTCCTGAGTCCCACACTCTGTCCCAAAGTTCAGCATATCCCTTACATGGAAATGCAGAGAGAGAATTTTGTGAATGACAAATTCCTTTGGGCCTCCTGTGAATACTAAAACTATAATGCTGAGAATATAAACATTAAGGCCCGTTTATCTATCAACTGGGAAACTCTATCCTGGAAATTTTCTTAGATTAAGTATATACTTTCCAAGCTTTCTTCCAATAACCAGAACTAGGAAGATCCCATGATTCTTAGACTTCTTATTTTAAATAAAATAAGTTGAGTTGGATGAGGTGGCAGATGACTGTAATCCCAGTAACTCTGGAAGCTGAGGCAGGAGAATTGCAAGTTGAAGGGCAGCCTCAGCAACATAGCAAGACCCTGTCTCAAAATAAAAAAAGAAAGAGGGCTGGGGATGTAGCTCAGTGGAAAAGTGTCCCCGGTGCAATACTCAGGACAAAACAGAGGAAAACATATTATTAACATTGTCATATATCCATCCATATTTTTCCTCCAGTAAATCGAAATGTAAGTCCAGTAAGCAGACTCATTTGAGAAATAGATTACTGGCTTAGCCTCTCCGACTCACTGAATGGGGCCATCTTAGGGGCTTTAAGTCTCCCTCTACTGATGCCAACAATTGTTCATTTACTTTTGACAGATCTGATGCTGATTATGTTCTTTTTGAATAAACAGCTTATCTGTAATGCTAATTATCACATAGCACTACATCAACTATGCATATCACTTAATATATGCAAATGTAAGTTTTCACTTATTTGATTGCAATGCTAACACTGTTCATGCATGATTAGTTCAATCTATAGTTTAGATGATAACACAGTCATTATTAGACATAAGGGGGAATATATCAATAACTGTTTTTACATTTTCTGTATTACTTTTTGGTCAATCTCTCTACAAGTAAAAAATTTTGCATAATTATAATTCAAGAATTCTGCCTTCATTTTTATTTAATATGATAATTGCTAAAATTTTATCATTACATAATATATTAATTTTAAATGCATTGGCGGTATGATATTCCATTTGGTGAGCAATTAATGTATCTATTTTCCTAAAATTGATATTGATTTTTCATTTGTTTGTATTTTAGATATTAATTTTAAATATTACTCTTAAAATACTTATATTTTTCTCTTTCCAGAAGTGAATGTTTTATTGAAAATGTAAGAACATTTTTATGACTTTTTGTATGTGCTGCTTCTCGATTTGCAATTTTGACCAGCTGGAATCCACCATGACCAATTATGGATTCAATGTTTTGAGGAATGTGCATTACTAATTTAAGTGGATAATTTGTCTAAGAGGATTTGGGGAAATTTATTGTCTTCATCCCTTTTGTCATGAGAATAAAAAAAAAATGTTACATAGAATCAGAGGGAAAAAGAATAGCCAGGGTTACTAGATTTAACAAAAGCAAAAACTAGACACAGTTAAATTTGAATTTCAGAGAAGCAACATTTTTTTTTTTTTTTTCCAGAATGAGTATGTTCCCTGCCACATACTGCTCCTAAGTGAAATCCCTGTTGTCAATGGATGTAGCCAACCTTAATTGTTATGGCGAAAAATTGCCTTTTGTAGAGATGATACAAATTTATACTCCATGAAATATTTGAGATATGCTTAAAGTTTTTACTCTTCTTGTTTTTACTTTTTAAAGTTATGCATTGCTTATATGAATTTTTAAGATAGCTGAGCATTCTGTATTTTATGGGAACTCCACATATGACTACTTCTCAAACCTGTTTTAATTGCATATCCTTCCCTTGCTCTTCTCTCTCTCTCTCTCTCTCTCTCTCTCTCTCTCTCTCTCTCTCACTGACATCAGTAACCATCCATATCCATCGGTGAACAAAAATCTGAGCCCTAATGAGCACCACTGCTCTAACATTCCCTCAAGATGATTTAAAACATGAGCTCTTTGCTTTTAACAACCTTCATTATCTGTTCCCACTTGAATATCTGTTTTTACTAGAAAGGTTGCTTCATGCCAACTCGAAAAGAAGTGCCTAATGTATATTTCAGATGGGGGAAACCTACCTTCTCCACCTTCCTACCTGCATATGTTTAACAATCATTAACAGAATCACCTGGGGGGGAAAAATGCTCATAGTGTAGGGTGAGCTTGAGAAGTGGTTTCACAGGCATTTTTAAACTTTGGTTCTATTTCCTCTTTTGATAGCCCTCTGCCCTTCTGATTCCCAGGGTTCAATGTAGCTCTCATGTGCAGAGTGTGTCAGAGGGTCAGGATCACAGGGTCATTTAAAGTGTTGTGATAAAAAATAAATAAATAAATAAAATAAATCCTGTGGTATTAGAATCGTTTTTTTTTTTTTTTTTTTTTTCCCCCCTACTTTAGGCTTTACATATGGCGTGATTTAAATCTTAGTGTAGTTGGGACATCTTTACTATTGCCTAAATTATTTCCTATTTCAGAGCTTTTATTATTTTAAGATACATTTACCTTTTGTGCAGGTAATACTTTAAAATATTAAATACTTAATGGTACAAAATTGCACACACATACACAAGATTTTCTTTCTTCCCTGACTTGATGACCAAGTTCAGAGTCCCAAAGTCCATGCCATTTTATGTATTTTAAGTTTATACATGTGTTAATTGCTTCCTACACAAAAATTTTAGCATATTTAATACTCTTCTTACCTTTATTTTTTCCACTTAAAAACACCTATTTTATTCTTTCTAAAATTTGCATGATATTGCATTTAAAGAATTAAGACCAAATTATTTTAATAATTGCTATTAATATGGATTTAGGTTGCCTGCAATATTTTGCTATGGCAAGTAGTGCATGAATGAGCATTCTTAACTAAAGTAATTTCATACATTAGTAATTTATCTGTAAACAAAAACACATAGAAGTGTAATTTCTGGGTCAATGAGTATAGCCACTTTTGGCTTTCATATATATTGAAAAATTGCCTTTCAGAGTGTAAATAAGTACACCAATGAGCAATGCATTAAATGCATTATTAGATTTCCATTTTTTTTGCCAACTCTCTATACTATCAATTATAATCCTAACCAATCTCATAGCCCACATTTATTTAACAAATGTTTTTTTTTTTAATTTATTTAGACACAGTACAAGGCATGTCAGTTCGAAAATATATTTATTTAAAGACAATTCCTGCCAAGAATAAATTCATATCCTTTATCAATTTTTCAATTGGAGAGTAACATTTATTCACTTTTCTAAGAATCATTTTGTAATATTAATATTATTTGACAATAATATTTTCAAATAAATTAAATTATTTAACTAGTTGTATACTTTTTTGTTTCTGCTAAATTTAGTAACCTTGGTTATTTGATAATAATTCAGTGTGGGGGAAGTGAGGGTGAGGGTGGGTATCTAACCCAGGGCCTTACCCATGCTAGGCCAGTTCTCCATCTCTGACCTCAAACCCCAGCCCTCTTGTGTTTCTTTTAATGTGTTTGCAATGCAGAAAATTTTGTTCTTATGTACTTTAGCATGCAGTATTTAAATCTATGGCTTCTGGCATTTGAGCTGTGTTATACCTGGAAAACCTTCCAGATTTCTTTCATTAAAAAAAAAAAAAAAAAAAAAAAAAAAATCTCCTTTTCCTATAGAATGGTTACGGTTTCTCTTTTACATTTAAATTTTGATGTATTTGGAGTTTTGGAAGTGTTGTAAGGGAGAGACTCAAATTTAGTTTTTTGTACTTGGCTACCTCAATTAGCATTTGTCACATAATCTTTTTCTCCCCATTCTGTGGCATTATAATGTGCTGTTTAACCCAGTTGATTAATATTTTCTTTTCCTTTTTTCCCATCAATATTGTTTGTTTTATGAAAGTAATTTATATAATTGACCTTTCCTTTCTATCCCTGGACCCATTATAGTGATATATCCTTTACAAATTTGGCAGAATACCCACAAAAATCCTCTACGTCATGCCATTTATTAGGAGGTAGCTCAGAGCTTTCTCTGTTTCTTCTATGGTAATTCATTGGCTAAAGTTATTTTTCTTTTCTTGTTTGGATCTCTATTTTGCTCATTTATACTTTCTTAGGAGAATCATTTATTATATCCAAGATTTCAAGTGTATTTCCAAAAGGCTTAGTGAAATAGCTGTTTATTGTTGTTTGGTTTTTCTATATATAAGGAATTATTTGTCTGCTTAGAGTTCTTATTTTGTACATTAGTGATTTCCCATATGAAATTAGCTATTTGCATGACAGAGATTTATATTTTTCATTACTCTTCCCCAAAATCAAGCTTAGATTTGTTTATGAGTTGAATGATATTTCTTTTATCTTTCTAATTACTCTATTTCTTCTTTAGTATTCATTATCATTTCTGTTTTAAATATATTTGTTTCTTTTCTAACTTGGATAACTTAGTTTCCCCTTTTCATTACTGTTAACATATTTATCTAGCAAATTTTCATTTGGATGTTCTTTTAGTTTCATATTATTTTGTATGACACAGAGTGACTTCATGTCCTTCTTAGTTTGTACCATTTGTTTTTGGGCATTTGGCTTTTCATTTCGTCTTTGGCTTAGCTAAAATGTTGTTATTAATTTCCAATTTTACTGAATTATGCTCATAATATTTTACCTGTATTATTTCTTTTCTTTCTTTATAATCATTATGTAAATGATGAAGAGGTGAAATGTGGGAGATTTTTAGGGCAGTAAAACTAGTTTGCATGAACTCTAATGGGGAATTTATGTCAGTTATGTTGGCTTATTATATGGCTTGATTTATTGTCAGCTTTTGTGAATACATTGCATTTATAATAAGTATTTTAAAATAAAATTTAGTTTTCATATTATATTTTTTCATGTACATTGATTGCACAATTTGTAATTTATGTTAATTTTTCTGTATCTGTGCTTGTTTTATACTACTTGATCTGTTAAGAACTACAATGGATTGATGTATTTTAGGAAAATATGATTCTACTACTTCTTCTATAATTTTCATGTTAAAATTTTTTTATGCTGCTTTGGTGTGCAAAGATTTGATATCTTCACTGTATCATATGGCATACCATTTGATAATTCATGTTTGTTGTGTTTGATACTTTACTACTGATTGCAGACTTGCTGAATATTAAGCTCATGATCCTACTTTCCTTTAGTTTACATATGCTTGGGATGTCCTTGACAATTTTTTTTCCAATTTGTCCTGGGCTTCTTGTCAGATTACTTAAAAATAGCTAATAACTTATATTTACTTAATAGTGTGTTTTATTCCATTTTCTATTACCATAACAGAATAACCGAGACTGGATTACTTACAAAGAAAAGAGGTTTATTTGGCTCAAGGTTATGGAGGCTGGGGATTTTGACATTCAAAGGCAGTATCTGGTGAGGGCCTTGTGCTGCTTTAACTCATAGTGGACAGTAGAAGGGCAAGAGTGGGCCATGTAGAAAAAAGAAAAGGTAGTCAAATCCTGTAATGGCCAAACCATTCTCAAGAGAAAGACATGAATCTATTGTGGGGACTCTTAGTCTGGCCTGAATAGCTTCCACTGGACCCCAGTTTCTAACACTGCTACAGTGGCAATTAAATTTCAACATGTTTCAGAAAGGATAAAACATATTCAAACCATAGCAGGGTGTCTGTCTTTAAATCACTGTCCTTAGTTTGCTTTTGTTTACTGCTAAAATGTATCCATTTGGATTTTGTCCTGTCAACATACTTTGTTGTTTTAAAAGTTAATTTTAAAATTAACATTCAGACATTGATTTTATGGTCTACATAATCTTTGTTCTCTGTGTGTGTTTCATCACATATAGAATTAAAAATAATATTTTCAATACTTTTCAGTATAGAAACATAAATATTTTTTAAAAAGCCCTTAAATTAAGAGGAAAAGCACATTTCCAAACATAAAGTTGTTCTCCCCAAAAGAAATTTGATTTTAAGAAGTTGAATTGAAGTATTATATTTTCCTAGTTATCTTGTTTCTTTTCCTATAATGTTTAATCCAGCCACTACTCACTCCAACTGAAAAAAATCTATTTGGTCCTAAATTAGACCTAAGTAGCTAAGAGTTAACCACCCACAGCTTATCATGGAATCCAGAGGTTCTTATACTCTTGTACACAACAGCTGTTTTTCTTTCTTTCTTTTTCCTTTTTGCTAAAAATTGCATGTCTAGGTGCTTAATACAAGGATTTTGGTTTTCTTTCTCCACCTTCTGCTAATTGTCTCAGAATGACTTTCTGTCTCCCATTAAAACACTTTTCTTATTTAACTGCTTTCAAGTTTCTTTGGAGACTGACTTCCTTATTCTGCATTAGCCAAAAGACAGAAATGTTTGTTTTCACTATATCTTCTGATTAATTTCAACAGACTAAAGATAGAAATGGGATTTTAGAGATTTTAATATATTTATAAATATTTATAAAACCCAAAGAAACATCTGATTTTAAATAAGAATGTGGTAGATTAGTGCCCCTTGGCTGAATTGAGATGTTTCTTGCTTGAATTGTCTGTATCATTAATTCAATTCTTTAGATTCTCCTTCAGTTATCAAAGTAGGCATAGACATATTCATTATTTAATGATAAAAATTATAATAGGCAAGTAGAAATAATAATGTCTTTTGCCCAAATCTCAATGTACATTTTGTTTCTGCCAACTCTTTGAAAGGTTAGGTATTACTTTCAGGATTTGTCCTTCTGGGAATAGAAAGACAACTTTCATAAAAATTCTCTTTGAAGGTTGGCTGTCTGGTTTTCTCCTTGCTGATGGATATTTGATCACAAAATCAAGCTTTGAAAATATCATCACCATCTTCATGGCTTTCCAATGTATGTTTTCAATTTTGAGTTTTGTAAAAATATTTTTTTAATGTGGAAATTCAGACAAATATAATAGTTATTGTTAAAATTTCTTTATATAACTAATGATGAAAGAAGTCCAAACCTGTATGAGAAATTCTGAAGAACATATTTTACAGGCAAGTTATATTCAGATTTCAGATCTACATTTTCCTTTTAGTTGTGAGATTATTTCACAAATATTTCAAAGTTGCAAGACTATTTTATAGATGATCACCTTATGCAAACTTTCATAAAAACAAAAATAAATGAGAAATAATGCCAAATGATAGTAAAACTGATCCTAACTATAAACAGTATATATATATATATATATATAAAGAACAGATGTGGCTCAAACTACTGCAAGCAATATATTATTTGATTTAACTGTACTTTAAATTATGACTCAGTTCATAATTATTATTACAAAATTATACAGTCATATAGAATAAAATAGCAAATGGAGAGTATTAATTTCTTAATGTATACAAAATATGTGAAAAATATTAGAAATCAGTAAAAATTTTGAATATGATGGAAATTTGAACAATAAGATCAGGCAATTAATACATTAGCATTTTAAATAATCTCTAAGGGTGTTTCAATATTAGTTTAGAAAATTCTAAGTATTTTTGTATGTGAATACATATAAAATATGTGTTCAAATTATTTTTAAAAGAAAAGCTAAAAGAATCAGAATAATGTTAATTTCTGATAAAAGGTAGTGGAACAAATTAGTGTTGTAGCATAGATATAGAATCAAAAAAGGTGGTAGTATCCAGTTATTAAGTTTATTGTTAGGATCATGAACATTCATTTCATTATTTTGGTTCATAGCTTATATATTTATTATGCACATTTTTATGTACCTTCATATTTTAGGAAACAAATTTGTACCGAAAAGAAAATGATAATTTTTCTGAGTATTAAATTCTCCACTTAAGAAAAGATACAAATATGTAATTCTATGCAATGCTAACTTAATATTTCAAATTAGAAAAGCAATTAGTAATCAGAATGGAAGAATACAAATATAATAGATTTATTCAAACTTGCTTAACTATATTCTATTTACCTAAATGGATTGGTAGTGGTCACAGAAAACAGCAGTTGATAAGAAAAATTTTAAGAAATTCTATAGGATAGTATATGATTGGTATACTAAATGATATTCATGAACTTCTTCAAGTGGGAAAGAATTTAGCATAATTGAGCACTAGTTAAGATAATGTGTCATTTGAAACATCTTGTTTGTATTCCTCCTAATTAATATTGACATTCATTTTACTTAGGATCTTTTGCTCCAGAATAACAGGAAGAGGTACATTTAAGAATAAAATCCAAAATTTTGAAGGGATTGAGAAGTGAACTTCTTCAACTCGCCACCAATACCTGAGGTGTCTCCATCCCCCAAACTACATACCTTTAGTGATGGTCAGCCGATCACATCCCTGGCAACACCATCCCACTGCAGATACATGAGAACCTGGATTTAGGCCAAATTCTTTGATTGAATCACAGTCTATGAAGATCTAAGGTTTTTTTTTTTTTTGTTTTGTTTTCTTTCAACTTTTGAAAGCTATATATGATACTTTTCTTAGACTCTGGGTTAAAAAAAATTGATACCATACATATATTTTTATGAACTATTGATTTAAAATAAAGTAGCCCAGAATTCTACTTTATATATGACCCAGACATATAAACAGCTACTTCTCTGGCCTTCTTTCTCTGTCACCAGGCTGCTGCCTCTGTAGCCAGTATAATTCTGAAGGTTTTGTATTTCCTGCACAGTCAACTACCAATCTCAATGACAGGATGTTGTTTCTCCTCATTGTGTACAACTACAACCGAAGACTTTTAACATCTCTGCAAATTTGGAACAGAGGATTACATAAAAAATACTTTTTAAAATATTAGTTGAGAGTTTTGAGATCACTTGACACCAAAATCTACCATCTTAACTGCTGGATTAATTGTCTCCTGGGCCATAGTTAGGAGAAAAGGTGAAGTTTGAAGCTATGTTCTTATCTCAGATATTTTGTGGAAAGTTGTTCAAATTCAGCTATAAAAAAGACACATTACTTGAATATCTCAAATATATTTCCTTAAAAATATTTCCAGGTCATTTCATTAGTGGGGAAATATAATGAGCTTTCTAAAAGAAGCAGCAAATTCTTTCACTAAAGAGCTAAAAATTGAAGGGGTGAAGTAAACTCTTAAGAGCTGATGGAGAGAAAATCTAGGATGTGAAATTCATTTTAGGACTGGTGATATTTTTCTATTAATTGTAGCAAATTTTATGAAAATAAATGAATTTTATTCTCCAATGGCAGTGCTGATGTCTAATTCTTTTGACTCAATTCTATATACAAACAGGGATTTAGAAGCATGGACATTGTTAGTGTTATAGCTGAAAATGTACTTGGGCATCCTCTAAGTTTTAATCTGTACCTAAAAAATTAAAAAAGTTGGGACCCAGAGAGATGTGTTTGCCGAAGCCATAAAGTATAGAGTCTGGGTTTTGAATTTTGTTTTTGCATTGATAACTCACTTTTATTGCTTTCCTTTTATAGTGCCAACAAGATTAGAGAACTTTCTAATCTTAACTATGTATACATTACTGGCTATTACAAGGACATAGGATTATTACATTTATGTAGGATATATATCTATTTGTAAAAATTATGAAGGATTCTCTCTACAATGTGTAATGTGTTTTATTAAGGTACATTAACATTCCCACCCATATTGCTTTTCGACTGAGCTGCTTGGGAATGGTAATGTGACTTGCGAAGGAAGCAAATCAGTCTTTTTATAACCATATCTGTTTCATAAGTTGGAAAATTGTTTTGAAGTTTAGAACTCCCCTTTGAATAGTGATGATGTCTAGGTTAGTGAAGATTAAATTGCAGCATTAAAAACTGTAAGTGGTTTCAAGTCCTTGGAGGCTGAGCTCTGGACCGCCAGTTGCAGATGGCTATAGTTTTCTTTACTATACCCTCAAGACCTTAATGGAAATGTAATGATTTGGAGAATATTAAACTATCTTTGTTGTTTTAAAATAAAACCGTCTAAGTCACTTTCTTCCCCATTTCGTTCCCAACCTTCTTTCATCCTATAAGAATAATATGGAACTAGGTGGGAATAGATAAATATGACATATTTATCCAAGATATGGTGCAATATTGTTTAAGTGCTCAGCCTTTGCTAGCTCTTTGATACAAACTCAACGAAAAGTATACTTTTAAAGACAGTAAACACTGTAAAAGGATACATTGTTCAGCTTTTGCAGACAGTTTCTATATTAAGTGAGGCATTATCTGTTAAGTATCTTATCCTAGCTCAGAAAATATATTTTATCCCATCAATCTCTGTGTTCTAAAGAATGTTACAATAATGAAAGCACCCCTTAGCTGATAAGTCTCTGCTAAGTGTGGGATCAGACAGGGAAATAATTTACATGTGGTTTCTTTAAGTTCTCTTTTTTTTCCTATATAGGTTAACTTTGAAATGACCTGGATATTAGAGAGAGATGGTTATGTACTTTATTTTCCTATAGACATTTCAACAGATCCAGCATTTTACTATGTCTTACCTGGTCATGGTGAGAATGGAATGGAAGGATTCTTTTTTTTTTTTTAACTAAACTTCTGATAGTTTTTGTTGCCATTAATAATACCTAATCCAATAGGGAATCCCATGGAAGGATGAAGTCTTTAACATTTTAATCCCTACATTGTTGTAACATCAGATGAAAGTGAACTTAGGTGCTGATGCTACACCATGCAGAAGGAAACTGTCAAGCAAAGAGAGTAACCAATGGGCCAGGGATGACCCATTGGGGAGTGATTCTTTTTTTCTTTTTTTGGGTACCAGGGATTAAACTCAGGGGCACTTGGCCACTGAGCCACACCCCCTGCCCTATTTTGTATTTTAGTTAGAGACGGGGTCTCACTGAGTTTCTTAGCACCTCGCTTTTGCTGAGGCTGGCTTTGAACTTGTGATCCTCCTGCCTCAGCCTCCTGAGCTGCTGGAATTACAGGCATGAGCCACTGCACCCTGCTGGGAGTGGTTTTTGTAAAGCAGAACATCTCAGCAAAAGCCACCTTGAACTACTGTGCTCTGTAAAATCAGCTGAAACATGTTAGGGTATTTTCCTCTAAACTTCTCATTTTACTTTTCACTTGTATATAGGAACATATTGAAATAGAAAGAAATGAGACTCACCTTTATCACTATACCCCATGCTTATTCTCCATATTGAAATGTGATTTCTATGTAGATAATACCAAAAACAGTAACCCAGCTCTGAATTTTCCCTTACACTTCTATTGAGTTATTCACCTAGATGTTATGAAATCACCTCTCCTGGCCCCAAATCCTTCTCTCTACAAACCTTTAGATCTCCAGTTCTCTTGATAGCATTACCTGATGTTAAATGACTTACAAGATTCTTAAAACTATTTTTAGCTATTTTGAATTGTGCTGCTATAAACATTGATGTGGCTGTGTCCCTGTAGTATGATGTTTTCAAGCCTTTTGGGTAAAGACCAAGGAGTGGGATAGCTGGGTCATAAGGTGGTTCCATTCCAAGTTTTCCAAGGTATCTCCGTACTGCTTTCCATATTGGCTGCACCATTTTGCAGTCCCACCAACAATGTATGAGTGTGCCTTTTTCTCCATATCCTCTCCAACATTTATTGTTGTTTGTGTTTTTAATAGCTGCCATTCTGACTGGTGTGAGATGAAATCTTAGAGTGGTTTTGATTTGCATTTCTCTAATTGCCAGAGAGGTTGAGCATTTTTTTCATGTATTTGTTGATTGATTGTACATCTTCTTCTGAGAAGTGTCTGTTCAGTTCCTTGGCCCATTTATTGATTGGGTTATTTGTTTTTTGGTGTTAAGATTTTTGAGTTCTTTATATATTCTAGAGATTAGTGCTCTATCTGACGTGCATGTGGTAAAAATTTGTTTCCAATTAGTAGGCTCTCTGTTCACCTCACTGATTGTTTCTTTTGCTGAGAAGAACCATATCAAGTTTATAGCCACATAATTCACAATAACTAAACTGTGGAATCAACCTAGATGCCCTTCAGTAGATGAATGGATTAAAAAAATGTGGTATATACACACAATGGAGTATTACTCAGCAATAAGAGAGAATAAAATCATAGCATTTGCAGGTAAATGGGTGGAGTTAGAGAATATAATACTAAGAGAAGTTAGCCAATCCCAAAAAGCCAAATGCCAAATGTTTTCTCTGATATAAGGAGGCCAATTCACAGTCGGGTTGGGATGGGGAGCATAGGAAGATTAGAGGAACACTAGAATGGCCAATGGACAGGGAGGGGAAGGGAGAGGGCAAAAGGGTGAAGAAAAAAAAAAATATGGTAGAATGAGATGGATATCATTACCCTAAGTACATGTATGAAGTCACGAGTGGTGTGAATATACTTTGTATACAACCAGAGATTTGTAAAAATGTGCTCTATATGTGTAATATAAAATGTAATGCATTCTGCTGTCATTTATAACATCTTATAATAAAAAATTAAAAAATAGAACTTATTACTAGCTAATATGCTTATAAGAAACCCCAACGGAAGCCTTTAGACTGAACCAAGTGATGAAGGACAATAATTCAAATACATATGGAAAAAGAAAAATAATGCCAATAAAAATAATTAAACTAAATAAAAGAAAAAACTATTTTTATATCTTATATACATTCTAGCTTTTGCATTCCAACCATTGCAACAATATCCCAACCCTTTTCGAATGCTCATATGTAACACCACCTTGCTATCTATGTATTTAATAACATGGTTTTGAAAGCAAATATTAAAAAGCATTCACTACCAAACAAATTAAGTCAAAGTAATTTTTTAACAAATATTGATAACACATCCTCAGTTGTCCCAAACAGACATAAGTGTGCCATGCTCAAGTACTGCAATGTCAGCACACCTATCTGTAGTATTATAGCTTTACTCTTGATCTTCCTTCAGTGAATTTTAAGAAAAGCTGAATCTTCAACCAGAGTCCCAGGTGGCTAATAGCACCTCACTTCAAAATGGAATCTGGTAGCCATTCGCTGACTTGGGGGTCCCATATCCTCTGTGTTACTGAAAGAACAACAAACTCCTTTGCAGGCCTTGCTCTGCAGGTTCCTGTTTCAATGGTCAAGATAAACAGCTTATTTTGCCATTCAGACCCAACCAGTGTTCTTCAATCAGGACTGAATTTCCCACAAGCCTGCATCCCCTCATTTGCATAGCTCACCAAAGTGGGAATCTGGGCAGGTAATTTTTCTACAAAGGTCAGCCCTCTCGTTGGCCCTTTGAGGAGCATTTTCTTTTTGTATAGAAGTCTGTGCCCTCCTATTTTAAAACTTGTTAAAATAAAGCCTTCCTTTTTACATTAAATTGCTTCCTAGTGCATTTTTGCTGACACCTCTAGCCTGAGTACCTCTAGTCACATTTGACTCCTTATTGCAAAATCTTCCTGCCAAAACTTTTACCCAAACATCAAGGCAAAGACTATGTCTATTTCTTGCATGAAACTCTTAAGTTTTCCTAGATGAAAGTAAACATTATTTCCTTCATCTTTTAAGTAGTTTTTCCTGCACTGCACTGCAAATTTATTTGAATTTACTTTGTTATACTTCTTGGGATGGATACTATCTTTCCTATAAGACAGAAAGGCCAGGAAGAAAAATAATACGTTTCATTTAATGTTTAGTATTCATCACAGAAGCTATTTCTATCTATCAATTGTCGGCATTGCTGCTTTACTTCTTAATGGGGCCGAGGTCTAAAGCTACCCCCCTTTTTGGGCCCCAAAAGGGGGCTCCTTCTGCCAGCAGAAAGAGTTAAAGTAGCTTACCTGGCAAAGATAGGCTTAACGGGCAAAAGTCGCCGAGTGTCTTACCCCCGCCTGATTGATGGACACCATGCCACACCCGGAGAGTTTTGGTAGAAAGCAATGCCAAAAACTCGGTTTATTGAGGAAGTTGGACGGTCTTATATAGGACATGGGCCAATCAACAGAAAGATCATAGGGACACATAAGGATCATGGGCAGATGCCATTGGCGGAGCCATTGGCCTATCTTTGGGGTGGTTTCAGTTCTCACAGCCACGCCCCCTGCTTAGCCTAGGTCCTGTAACAGGGCGTGGTAATGTAGCAAGCAGCCAGAAAGCAGTGTAAGGTCCCGACAATCAATCATCTATATTTCTCAACTTTATAAAGTTTTAATTCAAGTACAGTAAAGTACTTTATACAATTAAATTATACATACCTATATATGTACATCAAGATCAAGACAAAGGACATTTCTATCACCCCCTTGTCTCAATATTTCTCTTTGTGTTTCTTTGTATTCCATTTCATCCTCGACCCCAATTCTAGGTAGTAATGTGCGTTCAGGCAAAATGATGTCTCCAAATTGTTTTAATAAAAGTCATACAGTACGAACTCTAATTTTACCTAGCTTTACCTCAGCATAATAATTTTGACATTCATCCATATACTGTGTGTATCAACAGTTCATTTCTTTTTATTATTTAGTAATATTTCATCATATGAATATATACAATTTGTTTCTATTTTCCCATGATCATGTGGATTGTTTCCATTTTGGCCTTCCCATGAATAATATTACTAGAATATCTGTGTTCAAGACATGCATTTTCATTTCTCTTGGGGGAGTACCTAGGAGCTGAAGAGCTAAAAACACTTGATATGTGTGCTTAGCATTTTAAGAACATTCTGAATTGCTTTCCAAGATTGTTGACGTCTTTATAAATTTCCTCTAGCAGTATATGAAAGTTTCAGTTGCTCAAAAGTCTCAAGAACACTTGATTTAACCAATTTTCTTATTTTTAGCTCATCTAATCAGTGGGTAGTGATATTTCAATCTGTGCTTTTATTTATTTAGTAATTTATTTTTCAATCTGTGTTTTTAATTTGCATTTACCTGATAAGTAATTTTTGTATGAGGAAGTTTGCAGAGTTATTAGTGTATTTTGGATACAACCCTTATCTGGACATGTTTACTATGAATTTTTTGTTGTTGTTGTTTCTTAAGCTTTTATTGGTGCATTATAATTATACACAATAGGGGGATTCATTGTGATATATTCACAACTACACTGGCATAATTTAGTCGGTTTCATTCTCCACACCTCCCTTTCCCTTTTCCTCACCCCTCCCCTAAACACCTGTCACTATTCTATGGGTCTTTTTTCTATTATCTAACTTTTCTTTTCTTTTTTTTAGTTCTACAAGGTTTATTATATGAGACATTGTCAACTGCCCTTCCTTGGCATTTCCCCATGTTTTAATCCCTTTTAGACAATTCTTTTGTTATTTCTATCCAGTTCTCTAAGTGATGTGAATTCTTAAGTAATGGCTTGCCTTAATTCTATTCTGGTGTTTTCCAAGAACAAAATACCTTAGATTAAATGAAGTCTAATTTATCAAGTTTTTGCTTTGTGTTTTATGTGTTTTAAGTTCTATGGAACATAACTTTTCCCCAAGATCATGATGATTTTTTAAAAAAATTATCTAGGATTTTTAGTGTTATATATTAAATTTAGGGCTGTGATTTATTTAAAGTTAATTTTTCTTTACGGTTAAGATGATGTTCTTTAATTTTTCCCCCATATGAATATCCAGTTGATCCAGAATCATCTGTTGCAAATACTTTCATCATCCCGCTGAGCTATCCTGATATCTTTGGTAGAAATCCATTAGCCACATCTATGTAGGTCTATTTGCAGATTCCACATCTATGGTAAGTCTATTTGTCATTAATTTGTATGTTTATCTTTTTCCCAATACCAAATGATCAATTTCTATGGCCTTATGGTATGCCTTTAAGTCAGATCAGGTAAGTTCATAACTTATGTTGATTTTTAAATTATTATATATAATTGTTTTGATTATATTAAGCCCTTTTGCATTTACACATAAATTTTAGAATCAGATTGAAAATTCTGAGAAAAAAATGTGCTAGAATTTTGACAAGAATTGTGTTAATGACATAGTTCCTTTTTAGGATAATTGTCCTTTTAACAATGTTAAATATTTGAATCCATGAATGTGTTACATCCTTCTCCATGTCTTATTTTATTTTATTTTTGACAGTTTGAGGGACAGAGCCCAGGGCTTCATGGCTTCATGAAAGCACTTTACCCCTAGGCTGCACCCCCAGTCCTTCCATTTTTTTTTTTTTTTTCTTCTTTTCAACAGGTTGTTGCTATTGCTGAGCAATGTATTTTTAGTTTTGGCATAGAAGTCCTACATCTCTTTTGAATGAGTTATTTCAAAAATATTTTGCAGGTTTTTGCACTATTCTAAATTGATTATTTTCTATTTTTTATCCCAAAGTTTTCTCTGCCATGTGTTTGAATATAAATATTTTTTCTGTGTTAACCTTTCATTCTGTGACTTTGTTATAATAATTTATTTCTCGTATTTGCTCTATAGATTTCCTGGGACACCTTATGTAATAGTCTTATTTTCAGCGTATAGGATTAATTTCCCTTCTTTCTAATCTTTAGGGATTTTCTTTCTTTCATTAACTTACTGCAATGACTTAATTCTCTAGTGAGATGTTGAATTAATGTGGTGAAAGTGGCATTCTTACTTCCTTTTTACCTCAGAGGGAAAAGTATGGTGTTAGGGAAAGTTTTTTTCATACATACTTTTTATCAGTCTGAGAAAATTCTCTATTGCTCCTAGATTTCAATGAATCAGTGATGATTTTTTTTTCCAAACCCTTTTCTACCACTTTTGAATTAATCATGTATCTTTTCTTCTTTTTTTTTTTTGTTAGTATGTTGAATTTCATTGAATGAAAATCTGACATTAAGTCAACTCTTCATTCTTATGATAAACCCTCTTTGACCAAGTTTCTGTATCTTTTTATGTGTAGTTGGACTTAATTTGTTAAGATTTTGGTGAGAATTATTCATTAAAATTATTACTCTGAATTTCCCTTTTTATAATGTCTTTGTTATGTTTTAGTGTTAAGTGTGTGTAGATCTCATAAAATAAGTGGGGGAATGATTCTTTCTATATTTTCACATACATATATTATAAGTAGATAATATATGACATATATATATAATATTTATATAAGCATTTCTGTCATTTATTCCTCAGATATTTGATATAATTTACTACTGAAATCTTAGCAGCCTATATTCTTTTTGAAAAGAATTTTAATAACAAATTCATGTTTTTAAAAATTCACACATGCCTGTTCATTTCTCTGTTTTTTTATTTTGTCTTTTGGGGTTTGTTGTACTCTTCAAGAAATCTTCTTTCCTTCTAATAAGTTGAATTTGATATCTAGTTTTTCAAGACTCAATTATTATCATTTATTCACTGTAGGATCTGTCATAGTAATCCCTTTTCCATTCCTGATATGGATGATTCCAAGCCTAGCTAACGGTTTGTCAATATTATTGATATTTTTAAAGAATCAATGAATCTCTGCTAATCTTCCAAAATGGATTTTTTGTGTTCCCTTTATTTATATTTATTTATTTTGTGGTGCTGGGGGTTGAACCCAGGGCCTTGTACATGCAAGGCAAACACTCTAACAACTAAGCTCTTCCCTTGATTTTTGCTCTTTTTATGTGTGTGCAATTTCCTTCTCTACTCTCTTTGACTTTGTATTTTTCTTTAGTTTGTAAGTGAAACCTGGATCATTGGATTTTTTAAATCTTTAATTCATCTGTTATAAGTATTTAAAAGTATGAGTTTCCTCTTGATCCCACAATAGCTTCATTCCAAAAATTCTGATATGTTGGATTTTCATTATAATTCCAAACTACCCTTTGATTTCATGTTTGACTCTGAATTGTTTAGAGACATGCTCTTTAAATCCCATAAATTTTATTTTCCTACAATGTTTTGACTTCTAATTTTAATTTCTCATTTTTTATGTTTTAATTTTATTTAATTTCTAAGTAAATTTTATTGCAAGAAGAGCATCCTTTTAAATATACTTCCCATTATATGGACCTATCTTGATGAACATACCACATATACTAGAGCTAAGATGATTTTTATAGACCAAACTGATATGTAGTGTTTTTCAGTTCTCCTATATTTTTACTGTTTTGTTTTTGTGTAGTTGCTCTATTAATTGTCAAGAAAGACATATTAAAATCTTCTGTCATGATTGTGGACCTATTTTTGTTCAATATATGTTGAGACTATTATTAGGCACATACTCATTCATATATAATACATATTCCTGATGACTTAGCTATTTTTTTATTATAAATAGTCCATATTTCTTAAAAGATGATCTCAGTCTGTTGTAACAGATAAGAACTACTACAGTCTTTTTTGCTTCCTCTTTCTTGCATTGTCTATTTCTGCCCATTTATTTTCAATTCTTAGTAGAATTTTAGCATTTCTATTCTTTTTTAAAAAGATATCTCTGTTGTAGCTTGCATTTTATTTTTTTATATTTATTTATTTATTTATTTATTTATTTATTTATTTATTTATTTTGGTACCGGGGATTGAACTCAGGAGCACTGGACCACTGGGCCACATCCCCAGCCCTTTTTTTGTATTTTATTAGAGACAGGGTCTCACTAAGTTGCTAAGTGCCTCTCTATTGCTGAGGCAGTCTTTGAACTCGCAATCCTCCTACCTCAGCCTCCCAAGTGCTGGGATTACAGGCTTGAGCCACCACGCCCAGCTGTAGCTTACATTTTATAGTAATGTTTAGACCATTATTATTTAGTACAATGGTTGATAATTTGGATTTAGTTCTACAATTTTATTATCAATGTTATTTGTCCCCTCTGTTTTTTTTTTTTAATTTCTCTATTCTAAATTTTCTTCCTTCTGTTGTATTATATATTTTAGGTATCATTTTAATTAATCTGTTGACTTTCATGCTGTATGTCATCATACATTCTTTTAGTGGTTCTTCTGTGGATCAATAAATACACTCCTAAATTTTTGTTGTCTACTAGATATAAATGAAGACTTATATATAATATTTATTAGCACCTGATTTGTCTCAATGTTATAGATTTTTATGTGTGATATTTCTAGATATTGAAAACCACACTAGGGTGTTTCGTTTTAATATTCATATTTTTTAGCTTTTATGAAAAAAAATGCCTTTTACACTTACTCTCTGTTTTACACTTACTCAACCTTTTTGTTGATTTTCTTTCATTTTTTTAAAAATCAAGTTTCTTTTAGAATCATTCCCTTCAGGCTAACACATATTATTTAATATTTCTTATAAGTCCAGATCTGAGGGAATTTTTTTGAAATTTTTTTCATTTGAAAATGTAGTTATTTTTTGTTTATTACAAAGTGTTAGGTAGTAGTTCAGGGACTCCAAGATGGCAGAGGCAGGCTATAAAAAAAATGCCCTTGAAGGACAAGACAGGGAGATGAGTCACCATATCTCTATTTATGTAAGTCCTATTACTATGACAGCTCCCACCACTGAGGACTTATTGCCCTTGATAACTCCCACCACAAGTTTGGTATTCTAAAATAACCAATGTGGGTAAAGTGGACAGTATGCTAATTAGGTTTTCTAAAGTAACCAATTGTGAAAAATTGGACACTATTCTAATCAGATATTAAAAGAGAACCAATGGAAACAAATGGGATAAGGTCTTCACTCAGGTCTGTATAGGGAAGAATGCCTCACAGCTCAGCATATAAGACACTAATTTCCAGACATCAGGACCTTCAGCCTCTCTCTTGGTTGGCCCACTCCACTCTACCTTATGGAGTGCTACTTCCACCTTTACCTTCAATAAGTATGTGCTTTGCCTGTCACTTCTTTGCATATCACTCAATTCTTTGTTGGGGGGGGGAGCCAAGGATTTAGACCCCAACTGGACACTGTTAAGACAACAGAAGGATATATTGGCTTATTTTTCTTCTGAAGAAAAGTTATTTTCTTTTAACTTCTTAAACATGCTGTTTCTCATTCTTCTAGCCTCTATGATTTTGGATGAGAAATTCATAGGCATTTTTAAAAATGAATCGTTTCAGTATTTGTAAGATCCAATTTTCTTTAGCTGCTTTCAAAACAGTTTTTAATCTTTGATTTTTATTAACTCGATTAGGATGCACATAAAAGGTCTAGTTTTCTTAAAGTTTTTCCTGCTTAGATTTGCTAAGTTTATTGGATCTATAAATTTCTCTGTTTTTAAAGTTTGGAACATTTATGCCCATTATTTATTCATGCATTTTTGTGTCTTGTTCTTTTTATCCTCTTCTCTGGGACTCTAATTACACATATGTTTTTATATATATGTATTTTTTTTCCAGGCTCTGTTCACTTTTTAAAATCTTTTTTCCTCTTTATTCTTCAAAAAGGATAAACTCTACTGATATACTTTCACATACATTAAGTCTTTCTTCTGTCATTTATGATCTACTGCTGAGCCCATCCATTGCATTTTAACTTTAGTCATTGTATGTTTGTTTAAATTTTCTCTGTTGGTCCTTTTTTATAGTTTCTCCCAAAGTTCCTATTTTTCAGATATTTCAGGTGTATTTTTATTAATCCTATGAAACATGGTTTCATAATGGAAAATATGTGTTTGACATCTCCAATATCATAGTTGTCTCAAATTTGGCATCTGTTGATAATTTCCCATGAGACTTTGTTACATTTCACTAGTTCTTTGTACATTGAACAGTTTAAACTTGTATCTGAATGTTGTGAATATTGTCTTTTGTAGTATCTGAGTCCTGTTCCACTCCCTGAAGAATGCTTATGTTTTTGTATTAACAGAAAACACAACTAGTTATGTTGAGATCATACATTCTGAAAGGGTACAGTGTACTTCTGTGTACAGTGATTTAAATTTCAGTTCAGTTCTCTAAACTTTCGCTGTGCTGATTTGAATCTATCCTAACTATGAAAAAATATGAGACTGGGCTAACAGAATTAGGGGAACTCTTTCTTTGGTTCTTTCCTTTAAAGGAATCCAGCTATATTCTATAGCCCACAGGAGACCTTTTCTCTGCTTTGTCTGAAAGCCTGGGTTTCTCTTGAGGTTTTATCTGTGGTGTGTCCATACCTTTGTACCTCTGTTTTCTCTTGCTCCCTGGGGCAAAGTCCAATGAAAGGAGAAAGAAAACTGAGGCTCACCTAGGTGCAGGTCAGTTGCTCCTCTGTTTTGACATTTTTCCACAGTTAGCTTGCCTTTGTTTCTTATAGCTGTTTTTTGCATTCTGCCTAGCATTTTTAATTCTAATCAGCAAAAGTAATGAGCAGATGGCACTGCATAGCATACAGTGAAAACAGAACTCATGTTTAATGAATGTCAGAATAGTGATAATGCACTGAAAGAGATTTAGTATTAACCAATGAAGTGAGGAAGTGTTTATGTCAGGGGGCAGCCAGATAAGGATGGTGGGAACATGGGGTTAAGATAATAATTATATAAAATGGGCCCACTGAGAACATGCGACACCCACATGTTCTCTTTGCCAAAAAGCAATATACCTGCATCCCTGCCTTGCCTAAGTGGACAGGTTATGTCACATTCCTCAGCAAATTACCTGTTATCTGCAAGGACATGCAGGTAGGAAATAATATTGATAAAAGAAACCCAAGTCACTTTGAAGGGAGAGATTTTTGTTTTTTAATATTTTTTTTTTAGTTGTAGTTGGACACAATACCTTTATTTTATTTACTTATTTTTTATGTGGTGCTGAAGACTGAACCCAGGGCCTTGCACATGCCCGGTGAGCACTCTACTGCTGATCCACAACCCCAGCCCACGAAGAGAGAGATTTCTGTGACCCTTTCCACAGAATAGATTCCAAAAGATAAGGGTAATTCCTCCTAACCATAAAAACCTGTAAAAATGATTAAGAATCCAATTAGAACTGCTCAGCATGGGCCAAGGTAACATAGAGTTGTCATGGTAGTGGGAAATTGAAAGCCTGATGTCACTCTGCTGTCAGTCAACAGTCAAGAAGTGGACCTAGGGGCGACTCTCTGAAAATTTTCCTGGGATCCCCAATAAAATTGGAGGGCAGGAGAGGCACATTGTCTCTCACCCACTCTTTCCTTTGAGTGTGTCCCCTTGCCTTTTTCTTATTACTTCAATAAACTCATTCCTGTTACTCTAAGTAACTGGTCTAAAATCTTCTGACTTGATCAAAAGAATTGGGGTGTGAAGGGTGGATCTTTGTGTTGCCTCAGTTTCCTGGAAGGCCAGCTCTGTAACATTTTGAAGTGCTTCTTTAGCTTACCTTCCAGGTGTCTTTATTATATTAATAAACTGCCAGCTGTATGTTGTTCCTTCCTGTTATATCTTCATTATATAAGCCAACTTGGGGCATTGAATAAGCCAAAGAATATTGTTGTAAATGATGGTGTCATGATAATAAGGCGTTTTTTTTTTTTTTTTTTTTTTTTAAATTTAATAGCTAACCAAAATAAGAGACACTGGAAATATTTTTAAATACTTAGTGGTTATAGCTGACACACCAGTTGCTTATCCAGAAACTATTCATTCCTTTTCTGGCTTTAATTTTTTTTCCCCTGAGGTTGGAATTTTTAGTTCTGTGACAAATCATGATTGGCCCAAATGAACAATGATAATGATGATTATAGATTTATAGAAGAAACCAAGACTGAAAACAGAATTTAATTACTAAGACCAAAAAAGAAAATAAAAATAAGCCACAGTTCCCAAAATTTTCTCATTTTTGAGACTTCTTTTTAAGGAATATTCTGTTCTCTGATTGTTTTTCAAAAAATAATCCTTTTTCTTGTTTAAATATTCAGTAATTCCTAAAATCATATGTATGTTATCTTGATTTGTTCTTACACTTAAGGGAGAAAATATTTCTAGACCTCATGCTTAAAATGTCTCAAACTACATTGGTAGATTTCAAAAACATATGGTAAAAGTTTAACATTCTTAATTGTTTTGAGATTCAAGACCTGGCCCAGGATGGGGGCCAAATTTGTATATTATGTTGAATATAGTCTGTTTTCCCCTTTAGATTTACCCTCCATACTCCTGTTCCCACTTCTCCATCATGCACTTGCCTAGATTATATCGGCATATTCCCAGGACTTTTATCTTTCTTTTGGGCTTGTTCAACAGTCCCCACTGAGCCTAACTGAAGGTCAGGATACATTGTATGAGTGAGGACAAGGTGTTTATCCTCCTCATTGCATTTCTGTAAGGATCTGTCTTATAAGAATAGGTATAAAAGCTATACTTAGTCTTAAAATACAAATAGATTGATGA
The DNA here is from genome assembly GCA_025594165.1 of Tamias sibiricus. Lineage (NCBI taxonomy): Eukaryota > Metazoa > Chordata > Mammalia > Rodentia > Sciuridae > Tamias > Tamias sibiricus. The sequence continues at coordinate 112,761,352 of CM046665.1, read as the reverse complement.
TGTATTATGGAGAGAGGCATAAACTAGGCCCAGTGTACGGCAGAGAAAAATTAATAGCCAGTGAATCAAGAAGTACATAGGAAGTTGCTAAACACATTAGAAAAATCTATAGTGTTTGGTATGGTTGTAGCTTAAAGTTTAAGTCCTGGTCTGGAGAGATAATCAAACTCTGTTCTAGAGAGAGCCTTTACTATCATGATCAGGCAAATGGACTTTATCCATCTAAGAAGAAGAAGATGTTACGTAGTACAGTTACATGATACAGCAGGTGTTACAGAAAGCCCACTTTGGCAGACATCCAGAGGGTATATGCAGAGAGAGAGGCATTAGGACTCTATTAAAGTGTTATGGTAGGAGATGGTAAGGTCCTAAATTAGGTTAGCAGCATTGGATGCACTTATTTATTTCAGCTTCTTTCATAATGTGGAAAACACATTAAGTTACAAGTAAAAAAAATGCATATAAACATTGCTTGGACATTTTAAATTCTTATATTTTTGGTTGTGCTCTATCATAAATCATAACAAATTAGAGAAAAATAAAGTTACTTTTCCCTGCCTTTTAAATGTAATATTGAAAAGTATCATGTTCAGATTATTTATCAATACATTTTGTTGATGAGAAGAATATGCTATGGCAGAAGACAATTACAAGACTGCAGAATGTCCTGGATAGTCTTTTCTCTTTGATTGATTTCATAATATTAAATGTAGCTCTCCAAGCTATTGAGACAAAAACTATATTATAAATGGAGGAGCCGATTAGTTTTGTTTGCTCTAAATATCACTAGATTTTCAATGGCTTATTTACCACTTTATAATAAGCTGCAGATCACAAGCAATTCTGAGCTAATGATACATTACTTCATAAAAATGGGCAAATGGGTGAGAAGATTACTGCAAAAATACAGAGAATAAAAGAATATGAATGCAAGCACAAAGGACAAAAAGAAAATGACAGGGCTGTTGCTCATGTGGAATAAATATCTGTTATATTTAGGAAAGACTGATCTTTAAAGGAAGGAGAGTTCAAACCTGTGGAATATTATTGCTAGATTAGTCAAGATGTGAACTAAAAATGTGTCATAGGAAATGTAATTTTGTTTTCCCAAGTTTTAATTATTAGTAAATTTTCTTTATATTGAAACAGTATTAAAATGATATTGAAATATGATTAGCTGTATTGTGGCTATTATGCTAGCTAGTTATCCTACCACATGGGTATAGAAACCCCTTTCTATACTGTAGTGCTGCACAGTATAAATGTGTACCCGGGTGAAGAAGCATGAGGTTTGTCTATAACTCGACACTTGATTAATATGCAGACTCTTCTGCTGGTCTCATTTTCTTCTTTTCCTCATCTACAGTTCAGGAAATTCAGGAAACAACTTTTCTTAGGTGAATGGAAAAGAAACCTATAGTTTACATTTAATTCAATTATAAAACAGTTGCTCTCAATAATAATAAAGAAAAGAAAGCCAATGTTCTTAAAATGCATTAAGATTATGAACTTTTATTCTTCCAAGTAATTCTCTATTTAAAAACCATAATGCTCTAACTACAAAAGACAACAGAACTTCTCAGATTGCCCTTAGATTGATATTTTAGTTTTAACTAATAGTTGGAAGACCTAAAAAAAATATGCCATAAAGATATTTATATAATTTTGCTCAGAAAGAAATTTGAATTAAATTCCTGTAAGGGAAACTTGTTGGGACATAATTATTTGACTGGAGAGTTAACCTGCCAGATCCTCTATTCATCTGCCTCAATGTAGATTTGCTGAGTTCAACATATAACATCACTCATAAAATTGTAGCAAGTGTTTATGAAACATTCTTCACAGGCTACAGCAGCAGTGATTGAGTTAGATGATTTTTTATCCAATATGGATCTGTCCTCTCTCCCCTATTCTTCCTAACTTCTATTAATCACTATTTTATTCTCTTCTTTGAGATCAACTTTTTTTTTTTCCCCACATGAGTGCAGACATGCTGCATTTGTCTTTCTGTGCCTAGTTTTATTTCACTTTTTATCTTTCAGTTCCATTCATTTTGCTGCAAATGACAGGATTTCATTCTTCTTTATGGCTAATTAATATTATATTAAGCATGCATACCACATTTTATTTATCCATTCATCTGATAATGGACATCTCTGTTGATTCTTGTGTTTTGCTATGGTGAAGAATAGTATAATCAACAGGGGTGTGCAGGTTTTGCCTAGATAAGCAGACTTTATTTCCTTTGGGTATATACCCAGAAGTAGGATTGCTTGATTATACGGTAGATCTATGTTTAGTTTTTCAAAGAACCTCCATACTGTTCTGCAAAATGACTGTTTTAATTTATGTGTCAACATTTGTGTAAGAGTTTGGATACATAGGCTTGGATAAAACTTCACATATGTAGGAACTCTGCAACTTCCAGATTGATGAGAGTTTTTGCTGTAATAAATAATTTGCCTATTCTTTTTCCTTTCTGAATCTTTAAAAGAGCCTCAGGGTTTAGAAAAGTCGTTTTCCCCCCCCCACAGAATGCATTATATCTTGAGTACAAAAGCCACCCAAATAATACCCCCCAAAAAAACAACAACAAAAACTCCACTTCTTGAAATTTGATTGAGAAGTTACAGCCCTTTTCAAAATAATATGCAGTGCTCAAATTACTAACATGTTTTCCACAATTTTGTTTTAGATGTTGGTTGTTTGTAAGGAAGGAGTTGAATCAACTGACCTGTAATCCAATATTATTTCACTTACTGGGAATGGCCCTTGAGGGATGAAAAGAAGGCAGATGGCCCAGTCTAATCTCCTTGTCAACATAACTAGACCAATGGGAAAATAGATAATATGTCCACCAGGATAGTCAATATCTGTGAATAGGATGTTCCTGGTTCAGTAAATAAATTGAAATAAGTGTATAAGTAAAACTCTTATCAGTAAATAAACTCTAGTAAAGAAACTCAGAGCCTCTGTGTTTTTGAGGCATGTCTTCCTGGAAAATGTCTAAGTTTGGAAATAAAATGTAGATGATTAATAAATTAAATGCTACTCTATTATATGAAGCAAATTCACCCAACATCATTTGGTGAAATCTATTATTCTAGGTCAGAGTTTCAGTCCACAATTGTCAGGTCCTGTTGCTTTGTGCCTGTGGTAGCACAGAACCTCATGGCAAGAGTGTTTGGCAGAGAAGATGCTCACTTCTCTGTAGCCAGGAAGTGAGAGAGAGAGGGGGGTGGGAAGGGGCAGGCTTAATGACAGGACACACCCCCAGTGACCTAACTTCCTCTCACTAGACCCACCTCCTAAAGGTTTCACCACTCTCTAATAGTGTTTCAGGTCAGTGACCAAGCCTTTACCATATGGGCCTTTGGGGACTTCTATGAATAAAACAGTACCTTTAATAAAATTGCTAAGTCTTTGGGGAAAAAAATATAATTAAAAAAATTTACAGATATCTTGGTATTTTTCAAAACTTATGTGTTAATAATTATTTGTTCTGCCACTTTTTTTTGCCATGTGAATCTATGATTAGCCAGATATTGAATTAGGGCATGAAGAAATTAGGCTTTAATTTAAAACCTATGGGATTAGAAACCTGGACAGAACAGGAAGCCACAAATTGCAACTTTAAAAACTCCTCATATCTCTATTCAAAATTAGTCCTTTGTAGCTATAATGAGAATAAGAACAAGAAAAGAAGGTCAATATGGCATGATTTGATGAACATTTATTCTACAGCCCAGATTTATAAGGAAAGGAATTACTTGATTATCTCTAAATTAAAGAAAGAATGTTTAATTTGCAGTTAAAAACTACAGACTTGAAGGAAGTAGTTCATAGGCAGGGAAATCAGGTAGTGGCATGTTGTTGTAGATTATCAAGTGACGAAAAATACCTGAAGTACTGGAATATATAGTGTTTAAAATCAGCAGGAGGATATAGCTTTGAGACAATTCTAACAAAACGAAGTAGGGTTTAGTTGTGATATAAAGGAAGGGAGAAAGGCAAAGATTGTTCTGAGAGTTTTAGATCTTGTATGGTTATTTTTTAATGCATATGATGTCTTATAAATAAATAAATAAACAAATAAAACAAAACCCAGTTCTCCTTTATTGTTTGACATGTATAAAGCTTCAGTTATGCAGGGTAAGCACTTTCTAGAGATCTGAGCTACAATATTATGACTATAATTTACAATACCATATTGTTCACTAAATACTTTGTTAAGATGGCAGGTGTCATGTTAATTTTTCTTATCACAATTTAATAAAAAGTGACCAAATGTGTGTATTTTTTTAGCATGACCACTCTGGGAAGCTCTGATTATGGTAATATTGTTGGGAATTCCCCCTTGAATATGGCCATCAGCATCAGCCCCTGGGCCTTTGTTTTCCTAGTCAGCAAATGTCTTACCCACAGGAAACGATCAATTTATTAACTTGCTGATTTGTCAATTTATTGATTGATATTTTGAAGATCCATTGATAGGTTGGTGTGATTGTATGTAAGTAATAGAGGACTCTGTTCATAATAGCCTATTGTTTAGTAAAAGTTGCCATGATAACTGTGGGAAGGGAAGCCAAAAAGGGGCTGGTGAGTCTGTGGTAGTCTGAACCAGAATGTACCCACTCTACTTTTTGTATATTCATTCTTTACCTTTTCTGCCCTCTTCCACTCTAGTTTCTCCAGCCCATCATATCCTTTTGCCTTAGACAATAGTAAAACTTTTGTTCTTCCTCAGTCTCTTACAGAGAAGCAAATTCTTTTTTATCTTAATGATGCAGGAGCTCTTTGTTGGACCAGCAATTCATAGTAACTTATAATAAATAAATGGCTACATTACATGACAGTTCTGAAAACTAAAAGGCTTAGCTCTAAAATTACAATCCTATCAATTCAGGTATTTTATTCTCTTAATAACATTAGAAAGTTTTTTTTTATGGTGAAGAGTACATCATTTAAATGCAATATATTAATGATTATAATGAAAATTACAGTGTAAATGTCTTGACCTTGAAGTTTTTTCCCCCCTGAAGTAAGCATTTTCTTTTCTATTTTTTTTTTTAAATATTTCAACTTGGAGCCATCCATTGAGTCTGCAATAAAATACACTAAAACCTCATATTTCAGATTACAAGTATTATGTATTCAATTCTGAACCTGGCAAATAATGACTTAAATAGCACAGAGGGGATTTAAGTCTAATACGAATAAAGCTCAAATGCTAGTATAGATAGGGAATAATAAACTAGCCAGAAATTCCATTTGCAAATGTCTGGACTCCTACTAGGCATTTCCTGCGCATTCAAAGCTCATCACAAAAATCTTCAATTAGCACCAGAGGACATTGAAAAAGGAAAAAAAGGGTGTTAGTGTGCACTTGGTTGCAGATGCTGCTACCAAAGAAAGGCGCAATTGCAGGCCAGACTACACAGACAGCAACCTTGTTTTATATGAGAGATTTACATATTAAGAAAGGAATTAGACTATTTACAACACACTTTTCAGTATTCATTAAATGACAAAAAATGCATTTATTTTTAAAACCTTCATTTTCTTTTTGAATTCTACATTTACATGATTGCATTGTATTGTTCTAAAGGCCACAAGTTTATTTATTTTATTCAGATCCAATAAAACATTGAAATTTTAATGGACATGCTATGAAATACTTTCCTATGATAAAACTTAAAGAATTAATGTCAATGATAGTTCAATAATTAATTGAATACACAAGTGAGTTATTAATTTTTATCATATAGGGTTATTCATTATCATGAAGAATAATTTCCTCTTAATATATACAAAAGGTCATCATATTTAATTAATGCCAACAAGAATGGTAAAAGTATACTGTTTACATATTTATAATGTTAGCTACCACTATTACATTTTCTGTTATGTACTCTTTTAAATATACTTTGACATTTTCCACTTGAACTTGTAAGAATTAGAATTTCACTAAAGTGTTTTTTTATCTTTATAAAGTTCAATATCTGAGACACTCTAACATTCAATGAACTCTAAGAAAATAATTCATTACATATACAGGCTCATCATATGATTCTTAATTATTATCATTATGCAAATAAAATATTGCGATTGATGCACAAACTAAATCAAAATAAATCTAAAAGTAAAGCAATACATGGATTTAGCGTTTCTATACTGCCACCCATGTGGTAGCTTTTAGGGAGGTCTTTTTCACTGAAAATCTATGAGATTATTTTCAGACTGACACTTGAATTCTATGAGCAGATGCACAGGTTGGGAGATAATGTTAGGTGACATATCCAGAAGTAGACTGTGTAACATTCCAATCTTACTCATGTAAATTTGAAGGACAGTCAGGATTGTAATTTCTCCCAGTGATATAAATTTGATTGGTATATGAGGGTGTAAGATTTCCCTTTGAAAATAAATTAGCAGTGGTATGATATACTATTTCCTGGGAAGTATCTTCCAGTTTGATTGATTTGTCATTTCTTGATCAGCATGGGAACAAAGTTTCTAGTTTGCTGAAGTTTCTATATATAATGGAACAGAGAATGAGGTAGTGGAGAACGGAAGATATTAACTTAAGTACAATTATCAACAATTATACAAATTACACTGGAATAATTACACATTTCTTCTTTCTTGATTTGATATCTACTATCTATTTTCTAACAATCATTTTTCTGTATAATCTACAATTCCAATTTTCTTTTTCTCAGATGCTTTTCTTCTAATATTTTATATAAGTTTCAATCGTGAACTGTATAATTTTTTACTTTGGTAGAAAAAGTATAATTGAGTTTAATTTAGCAAAGAAATATTTATCTCCCAGACATGAATATAGTGACCATTGGGACCTTGGGCTTCGCAGTTTGGAAAGAAAATAAATAAATTTCCATTGATAATAGTGTATTCATCACATTCAATGGAGCATACTACTTTTATTGATTAAAATTTTCAGTGTGTCTTGAAGATAAGATATATTGCAACATAACTTGATTTCTTTCCTTAAGTGTCTTAATATTTCATTCTTAAATTATATTCCTTGACCACTTGATTAAAAGATATGCTGCTCCCTGCATCTTTTTTTTAACACTTTGGTTATATTGCTTCCAAAGTTGCATTGTTCATTGCTCAGTGTGCATTCACAGATTGCAACCACTTGGCCCTGTGGTTAAATAAATTAAAGGCTCATGCTCACATATATTTGTGTAACTTCATCTTTCATGACTTGAAGCTAGCAGTTTGTCTTCTCTTCTCAAAGCTCTTATGGGATGCTTCCTCACTGTGGGTAAAAATATCTTCTACATAAATAATAAAAGTAAAATTTGGCTGGATATAAAGTTATATTCTAGGCTAGCCAATAGCCTCTCACTTGTTGTCTTTTGCTATATAGAATGCTATTGTGGTGAATCTGAAGTCAAGCTTCTGTTGTTCTTCCTATTACCAAGGATTGCTTAGGATGTCTAAAAGTTAATTTCTTTCTGCAATGCAGGGGAATAAACACAGGGCCTCGAACATGGTAGGTAAGTGCTATACAACTGAACTACACCCCAGCCTTAAAACTTTCTTGATAATTGAAGTCCAGGAATTTTGTTGAGACTTATGTTAGGTCAGTCATTCAAATCAAACTTTTCAAAGAAAATCATCTCCCCTTTATATGTTTAATTTTATAACTTGTCATATTTCTGAAAACATGCTCTTTTTATATCTCTGAGCATTTCTTTTATTTTAGTTATTTTGATTTATTATTCAGGGACACTGATTCTTTGTAAGTTGATTCTCTTCTGTCTCATTTCCTTACTTATAATCTTTTGAAACCTTTTTAACTTTATTATTTTTGCTTTTCTTATTTGTACTTAACACCCCTACTTGTACATCTTCTCTTTTGTACAGTCTTCAACATGGCATTCATTTCTGTGAAGATAATTTATTTCTTACTTATTTCCTGCACAATGTCAGCTCAAGTTTCAACCCATCTGCTATTTCACTGATCTTTCCAGATTATGACTTCTAGTTCCTCTTTAAACAAATGGTGAGTGAATCATTGCATTTGTTTTTATTCAGGAAACTGAATTTTTTCACTGCTTCTTGACAATATTTTCCCAGTCAATATAATTCTTGACCTGTCGTGTGTTCTTCTTTTCACTTTTCTGTTATATTTTTAATATGACAGCTTCTATGTCACCTCCTCTTTAAATATATTCATCTTTCAATAAAATAAACTGTTTTGGAGATGACTGTTTTCAATGGTTCATATGCAAGAAACATAACTGGACTGCTTGAGAGCTCCCAGTGAAAGACATGGAAAACCATTGTGTGTGGCTGTGTCCCTCAGGTGTGGCTTCTTCCCAGACAGCAGAAGTGGCCTGTGCATTGCCCCCTCTGGCTTATCCTTCCTTCTGTATGCTACTTTTTGCAGATAGCAGGCACCCTCATATGATGTTGTGTACATGTTCCTCCTGAACCCTGATTCCTGCCCTCCTATTACCAACATCATCCCAGGGTAATGTCTAGCAATGATATCTTCATTTTCCTCTACTTTTGATTTCAATTTCTCCTTTGGAGCACTTTGGGGTACGCTTTTTTTTTTTTTTTTTTTTAACACAGCTGTCAACCATGTACTCTTTGGGAATCTTGCCACACTCTTGTTACATCTTTGCATGTTTGACAGCTTTTCCTAAGATACTCTGTTTTGTGGTTACTAATGTCTCCCACAATTTTGTTCTATTTCTTGTTGTACTTATTAACTTTGGATGAGTTCTGGGGGGAGAAGAGGACAGAGCAGGTGTACAACCATTATTTTAGTGTTGACATTCTACATATCTTCTTTCTTGATGACCCAGATCAGGGATTCTCACAGTAGTCAGTGATATAAGAATTGAGTGGCACACTTTCATGTGAAAGCCATTTTGTTTGTTTGTTTGTTTTATGGTAAAATACAGACAAATTTTGTCTTCAATTCCAAAAGAGATGCATGTGCTCAGATACATTCTATCTGATTACTTAACAGATGTTAAAATTGTTGTTTTAAAACAAAAATTGCTTTTCAACTTGTTGGTGTCAGTTTTCCTTTACAATATTCTCACTTTTTCCAGATAACTCAGTTCAAACATACCTTATTGCTGGGTTCATTGGAGCACACCTGTACTCCCAGCTACTTGAAAGACTAAGGCAGCAGGATGGCAAGTTCCAGGCCAACTTCAGCATGTTAACCAAACCTGCCTCAAAATAAAATATAAGAAGTTCTGGAAAAGTAGGATGAAGGTCAAGACTCTGCATTCAAACTCCAGGACTGAAAAAGAAAAAAAAAAAGCAAAGATGCCATACATTTGCACATGGTGTCACACTAAAAAGCCACACAACAAGGTTTAGAACCTGGGTATCCCATGCTTCTGTGCTCTGTCTGTGAGCTAATTTCCCTCATCTTCCACTGCCTATGTTATATATTACAGATGGTTTTTGTTGTTGTTATTGTTATCCAGATCACTGTATACAAGTTATCTAAAAATATTATCTTTCTTAAAATGAAATCCAAGTATGTCATAGCTACCTTTGATATGTTGAGTTTGGGTGTTTATCACTTTCTTCCTATGCTTTTTACCTATTCCAACAATAAAAGGACTTTTAGTTTTTTTCTGAATTGGCAATATTCTTATTAAAATTATTTAGATGTTTTCTTTTTAAATATTCAGTCTGGAAAAATTTTTAACAAGTTTTTTTTTTCTGTTTGTTCCTTTTTGTACTGATTCTGTAAATTTCCTTTTAAAACATCTTGAATACATTATACTTTTCCATATTTCTACAATTTTCAATTTGTTGTCTTTTAGAGAAACATAATATACTTGTATATTTTTAATGTCAGTGGAAGTCAGCTCACAGCAACAAAAAGATAAATGACAGAGGAAGGAAGGTAGAAGACAGGGACGTGGGTGGCATATTTTGTCATAACTTCTCCATTTGAAAAATAGTTATACATTATTCAGAAAATATATATTGGATATCTATTTTAAGAGTAGATCTATTTTAACAATATGGGAAAAATTCACAAATGATAATATTTTATCATCAAGGCACAATTGAATAGATGATGTAAAGTATTATCAATGTTATTCCCATCATCATATATACCTTGATATGGTTTCTGTCACAATAACTATATATATATTCTGTGACAACAACTAGAATTAATGAACTAGTTTGTTGAAAATTATTTAGAATTTCTTCTAGGTAAGAAATGGTTATAATAAAAACCCATGTTTAATTAGATTTTAACTCTCTTTACCTACATCTCTGAACATAGAATGTGATATCTTTACATTGCTGTGTTATTTCTGACATCCCAACATCACCCTTCTCATGCCATTTGAGTTTTCATACATGCACTTAGCATATTGATGTCAAACTCCTTCTGCAATTGTTTCTATCCCCTTGCCCCTTCCCCTCCCCTCCCCCTTTTTTCTATTTAGCATTCCTTCATTCCTCTCATCCCCCCTCCCTTGACACTATAATTCAGTATCATCATAGCAAAGGAATAAATTGACCTTTGTTTTTTTGGGATTGGCTGACTTCACTTAGCATTATTTTCTCCAACACCATCCATTTACCTGCAAATGCCATGATTTTATTCTCTTTTAGTGCTGAGTAATGTTCCATTGTGTATATATACCAAAGTTTCCCTATCCATTCATCCAACATCACCCTTCTCCATCTATACTCTCCCTTCTATTGCAGAGCCCTGATGAAGAGTGTCTGCTAGGATCTCACCAAGTACAAGCTCCTATGTGAGACCTGGAAGAAAGATAAGTAGTAAGCATTCTTTTGGTAGAACTGAACAAAACAAGTGTTCTAAATATTTTGCAAAAACCTTCCAGCCTTTCTTCTGGACATCATCTGCCTGTGGACCGGAAGCAGGAGGGATTCTGCTAGTGGTTTCTGTCACTGTCTGTGTCTATGAAGAGAGTAATAGCTGGAGAGCTTGCTGTAGCTCTCATTGACCTTCAAGCTCAATGCTGTCTCAGGGTTTTGTCAACATTTAATTGATGGTATTAAATCCTTTCCTTAATGAAACATCTTTAATGATTTCTTTTTTATTGACTGACCCCTGAATGATAGACTGCCCAGACTTCATGTATATTTATCTATTTGTTGTCCAATGGAATATTTGAGTTAAATATTTATGATGCAGAATCATGACATAATAATGACATGACAATTGATCTTCCCATTTGCTTAATTTAACAATATTTAATAGCTGATATTTTACTGAAATGAGTTTTTAGAATCCCTCATTTTCTATAGATTTTCTATGAAATGAAGCAAGAATTTATTTAAATCCTCATGCAGCTAGTAACTAATGGCAATATGCAGAAAGATATGATATTAAATGACCTGAGTCTGACAAACTCAATTGCTTTTCTGTGTGCAAATGATGAGTGATTGCTCACTAACCCTTCCATATCAAATATTTCTTACTCCTACTTCTACCAGGGAGACAGCTAGCATGAGAAACCTCAAAGTTGGTTGATTCTTCTATGTCAGTTATAAATGAGCATATTTCTGAATATTTCAGTTTGTCACCATGAAAATTATTAAGCACTTTAAATCTATGCATCTTAATAGTCTTAAATTTTCCCACATTTTTCTTGATCTTATACAAAGATATGACACCAAACAAAAACTAGATCTCTCCACACCCTCTTTCCACCTGCACATTTCAGGTCCTCCCTCAATAATGTACAAACAAATACCCTTCATTCTTTTCATAAAACTTTCCCAGTGCTTATGACCCTTAATAGTGATCCTTCATTGAATAACCAATATTGATCACTGTATAAATTCTATTTTGACAGGTGCATTTAGTGTTATCTATGACAGATATCAGAAAATATTTTGATCTGAATTCACATACTTTTGTGTTTGTTTCATTTATTTATGTGGTTTTCCTGCTTTATTTCTCCTGTCATCTATGTCTGTATAAGGCTCTATAACCATTCAATGACAAAGACTTCTCTTGACCAAACATTATCCATATTATGTTCTGCACCAAGCCTCAACCTTGGTCCCCATGCTTGTTAGACTTGCAATGCCCAATTGTAGCAAGAATCCTTCTAAGTTCACAGAGAATCCCCCACCTTAACATTTGATTACATTTTTCTCGCCCCAGCCTCAATAGCTCATCACTCTGGTCTGCTTTCACCTAGGATCCGGTTAGGTTCTTTTAGCATAAATCCTCATACTTTTGATATCTCCTGTAAGTAATTTCCATACACTGACACCCTCACTCTGCTCTTAGGATACAACCCTAAACTGTTCTTACTCTATTCAGAGTTAAGCTTGATCTTTTTCTCTGTTGTGTTGGTCTTGACATATATCACAATTTCCCTGAATAAAGTGTTCAAATTCAGAATATTTCTTTTCTTTACCAATGACTATACTGTAAAAAATGTAACTCATAGGCCAATTAGTTTATTGACTATCCCATTTTCAAGTCTTCTGAAAACTTGATGGTCATCAATTGCATTTTTTGAGATATTAATGGCAATAGGATAAAGTATATTATTAAAAACAGACTTCAGCCATGTTATCCTTGATGACATTGGTCTATTCATTAGTATTTACTAAATAGTGCCAACTAACTAGTGATTAATCTGACTGTACTATTATGCAATTTCCATTATTTATTTTAATGATAAATGTACAAGAAAACTTTTGTATTTTAGCCCATTGAAAATACAAGTAAGCTTATATGATACGACTTGCTTATTTATAAGTAAATATTGGTAAATTGAGTAGATTAATAAATGAGTAGGTTTTAAAAAGTACTTTTCTTCCTCTTTTTCCTCTCTCTTTCCCTTTTATTTTATTTTGCTTTGTGGCAGTTCTGGGGATAGAACCCTGGGCTTTGCATGATGCTAAACAAATGTTCTACTACCAAGTTACATCCTGAGGCCTAATGATGTACTTTTATGAAAACAAAAGCCTATTTCCACCATACTACCAAAAGCACTACACAGATTTAATACAATTTCTATTAAAATTACAATGATATTTTTCATAGAAATAGAAAAGTGGTCATGAAATTAATTTGGACTAATAAGAGGTCTGTTGGTTTTTTTTTTTGAGTTGCTGGGGTCTTTAGCTCCCCCCTTGACGCAGGATAGGCTCCTCCAGCCGGCGAAGACTGGGGGGAACATGCCCCAGCAGAGGCAAACTCGGGAACGACAGGGGCTGGCTGGCGGCCCACGCCAGCCCTCATGATGGAAGACAATCAGGGACGCACCAGAGAGAACTGTCAAGGCACGAACTGGGTTTATTGAGGAAGTTGGACGGTCTTATACAGGACATGGGCCAATCAGCAGAAAGATCATAGGGACACATAAGGAGCATGGGCAGATGCCATTGGCAGAGCCGTTGGCCTATTCTTCGGGTGGTTTCAGTTCTCATCTTACATCAGGGGAATGCCCCTTGGCCAGGCCAAGTCCCCGCATCAGGAAGTGGGAGACAGCCAGAGAGTTTCTATCTACTGGCGTGTTGTTAATGTCCCCAACAGAGGCCCAGAATAGCCAAAGCAATCCTTAGCGTGAAAAGTGACACAGAAGGCATCACAATACCAGTCCTTAAATTATACTACAGAATTATAGTAACAAAATAGCATGGTTTCGGTCCAAAAATAGACATGAAGATCAATGGAACAGAATAGAAGACATAGAGACATACTCACATAAATACAGTTATCTCATACTAGACAAAGTCACCATAAACATACATTGGAGAAAAGATAGTATCTTCAACAAATGGTGCTAGGAAAACTGGAAATTGATGTACAGTAGAATGAATTTAAACCCTTATCTCTCACTCTGAACAAAAGTCAGTTCAAAGTGGATCAAGGGCCAAGGCATTAGACCAGAGACCCTCACTTACTAGAAGAAAAAGTAGGCCCAATTCTATATCATGTCAGCTTAGGAACTGACTTTCTCAATAGGACTCCTAAAGCACAAAAAGTAAAATCAAGAATCAATAAATGGCATAGTATAAAACTAAAAAGCTTCTTCACAGCAAAGGAAAAAAATCAAGAATGTTAACAGAAAGCCTACAGAATAGGAGAAAACATTTACCACCTGCACCTCAGATAAAGCATTAATCTGTAGGATATACAAAGAACACAAAAAACTTAACACACACACACACACACAAAAAACAAACAAACAAACAAACAAACAAAAAAACGACCAAATAATCCAATCAATAAACGAGCAAAGGAACTGAAAAGGCACTTTGCAGAAGAAGAAACATGAATGGTCAAAAAATATCTGAAAAAATGTTCCACATCTCTAGTAATTTGAGAAAGGCACATTAAAACTACATTGAAGCCCCTGCCGCAGAAGCCACTGCTGAGCCCAGAGGTCTCTTCTCTGGCCACCACCTTGGTTATGTAAGACTCAAATTCCAAATTACCTCCGTGGTTGCTGCCGCTTGCACTGCTACCACTATTGCTGCTGCCTCTGATTCTGCTTCTGTCAGCCTGAGATTGCCTGGAGGTCTTCTTTCTGGGTGCTGCTGCCATAGAAGAAACTGCTGCCCTGGATACAAGTAAAACTGACACTGTTGCTGACCCCCAGAAATCATCTAGGGATGCTGCCCCCACAGTTGCAAACTGCTGCTACTGCTGACCCACTGCCTGCTGCTAACAAACATTGCCACGCCTAGAGGACTGCTTTAGGTGAGACTCAGGGTTTAGTTGTACGTGGCTGCACACATTTTGGAACACCAACCAGGGCCTGGGGCCTGGGTGCTAGCAGGTTTACCACCACAAGAGCCTCTGTCTGGGGACTCCAGCTGGAGCCTGCAGTCCAGTGTGGGAGAAACTGCAGGATTGGAGGAAACTAGTGTCTTCCTGCTGAGAGTGCTGGTGGCCCTTTTCTTGCTGCTGCATCTCGGGGTTGCTCCTTTGCATGAGGGTATCCTTGGTGGTCTCTCTGCAAGTAGGAACAGCATTGAGATCTTGAGACTGCAGTGTGGTGGAGACTGAGGTATCTGAAGCCCAGGTAGGTGGGATAGAGACTGGGTTTGTGAGGTTTGATCTGGGTTTGGTGATCCCAAGAAATGTCAGAGACAGAGCTTAGAAACTGATGATTACTGACAGAGACAGTTTGACTTTCCAGCAAGATTTATTTTATTTTATAGTTTGATTCACTAATCTCTACCATATTTGGAACAGGATGTTCTTAATCCATCAGTATGTGGAGAATAATGATATATGAATGGTGTTTTGCATTTTTGTTGGATTCTTATGTCTTTAATTTTTTCTCTTTTTTCGTATTCTTCCTCTCTCTTATCTATTTTCTTTCTAACTTTTTTCCCTACCAACAGCCAATCTCTTTTGGCTCCTCTTCCACTCTTCCTATGAATTTTTACTTCTAGCTTCTCTCTTCCTTCCTCATCAATATTGCATACTACACTACCTCTGTTTTCTCATCCACCATTTGAAATTATAAGTCATTTTAACAAATATTCTGTTTGTCCTATAGGTAGTTATTGAACTCATCATTTTGGGTTAACGCAAAAAAGCAGTAGATGACTTAGTGGGAGCTATTAAGTTTAAAACTATATATTGTGTACACTGGGTGCTGTTAATATTGGTCTCACCAGTAAAGGCGAAGTGCTGGAAACCTTCAGGGATGCTATAGGTCTACAGGATAGAATTTATATTCATAATTATATTATATTCATAATTTTATATGGGAAAAAAACACTAACAACATGAAAAAAACAGGGGAATAAAGTGGCCCAAACACACCAAGATGCTTCAACAACAGAAACTACTGATAACACAGTGGAAGAAATGTCCAAGAAGGAGTTCAGATTGTATATAGTTTAATTGATATGTGATGTAAAGAATAGCATATGGAGTGAAATCAAAGGAAAAATACAGGAAGTGAAAGTCCACTTTAATAAAGAGTTAGAGATCATGAAAAAAAAAAAAAAAAAAAAAAAAAAAAAACAAGCAGAACTCCTTGAAATGAAGGAATCAGTAAACCAAATTATAAATTCAATAGAAAGAATCACTAACAGACTAGACCACTTGGAAGACAGAAGCTCAGACAATGAAGACAAACTATATAATCTTGAAAGTAAGAGTTGAACATGTGGAGAAGATGGTAAAAAATCATGAACAGAACATCCAAGAATTATGGGTAACATGAAAAACCAAAATTTAAGAGTTATCAGAAGAGATGAAGGAACAGAGGTACAAACCAAAGGAATACACAATCTTTTCAATGATATAATAGCAGAAAATTTCCCAAACCTAAAGAATGGAATGGAAAATCAAATGCAAGAGGCTTACAGGACTCCAATTGTACAAAATTACAGCAGACCCACACCAAGACACATTTTAATGAGAATGACCACACACAGAACAAAGATAACATCTTAAAGGCTGTGAGAGAAAAAAATCAAATTACATATCAGGGGAAAACAATTTGGATCTCAACTGATTTCTCAACCCAGACCCTCAAAGCTAGGAGGTCCTGGAATAATATATTTAAGCTTTAAAAAAGAATGGATGCCAACCAAGAATTTTTACATCCAGCAAAATGAAGTTACAGATTTGAAGGTGAAATTAAAACATTCCATGATAAACAACAATTAAAGTAATTCACAACTAAAAAGCTTACACTACAGAGCATTCTTAACAGAATATTCCAGGAGGATTAAGTGAAAAAAAAAAAAAAAAAGTGAAAACCAGCAAAGGGAGAATCTACACTAAAGGGACATTCAACTACATGATAAACTAAGTCAAATTAAAAAGCAGAAATAAATCAAAATGACAGCAAATGCAAATCATATCTCAATAATAACCTTGAATGTTAACGACCTAAACTCATCAATCAAAAGACATAGACTGGAAGATTGGATTAAAAAGGTAGACCCAACAATATGCTGTCTTCAAGATACTCACCACATGGGCAAAGTCATCCACAGGCTGAAGGTGAAAGGATGGGGAAAACATTATCACTCATATGGATTGCATAAACAAGCAGGGGTTTCCATTCTCATTTCAGATAAAGTAGAATTCAAACCAAAGTTAATCTGAAGAGACAAAGAAGGACATTTCATACTTCTTAAGGGAAGTATATATAAGCAGGATATAACAATTATAAATATTTATGCCCAAACAATGGAACAATTATGTACATCAAACAAACCCTTCTCAATTTCAAGAGTCAAATAGACCACAACACAATAATACTGGGTGACTTTAATATACCTTTCTCACTACTGGACCGATCTTCCAAACAAAAACTAAATAAAGAAACTATAGAATTAAATAATACAATCAGTAATTTAGACTTAACAGACATATATAGAATATTCCATCCATCAACGAGGAAATATACTTTATTCTCAGCAGCACATGGATCCTTCTCTAAAATAGACCATATCTTATGCCACAAAGCAACTCTTAGTGAATACAAAAAAAAAAAAAAAAAAAAAAAAAAAAAACCCACATATAATACTCTTAATTCTTTCATACCACAATGGAATGAAATTAGAAACCAATGATAAGATAAAAAATAGAAGCTACTATAACAAATAGAGACTAATTAATATACAATTGATTGATGAATGGATAGTAGAAGAAATCAAGTATGAAATAAAAAAAATTCTTAGAGGTAAATGAGAACACTGAAACAACATATCAAAATCTTTGGGACACTATGAAGGCAGTACTAAGAGAAAAATTTATTGCATTGAGTGCATTTATTAAAAGAATAAGAAGTATACAAATAAATGACCTAACACTACATCTCAAAGCCCTAGAAAAAGAAGAACAAATCAATACCAAAAGCAGTATAAGACAGAAAATAATTAAAATCAGAGCTGAAATCAATGAAATTGAAATTAAGAAACAATTGGAATAATTGACAAAATTAAAAGTTTGTTCTTTGAAAAAAATAAATAAAATTGATAAACCCCTGACCATGCTAATGAAGAGAAAAAAGAGAGAAAACACAAATTAATAAAATACAAGATGAAGAAGGAGACACCACAGTGGACACATCTGAAATACATAAGATAATTAAATAATTAGAAACTATTTTGAAAATTTATACTCTAATAAAATAAAAAATAGCAAAGAAAACAACAAATTTCTAGAGACATATGACCTACTCAAATTGAATGAGGAGGTCATACATGATTTAAACACATCAATTTCAAGTAATGAAAAAATAAATGCCTTCAAAAGCCTACCAACTATGAAAAGCACAGGACCAGATGGCTTCTCCATGGAGTTCTACAAGACTTTCTTTCTTTCTTTTTTTTTTTTTAGCATCCAATAATAAATAATTTATTATATAAATAAAATTGTATACGGTTATGGAGTACTATGTATTCATTTTTTTGGTGGATTTTCTTTTTTTTTCTAATTTATTTTTTATTCTAGGTTGTTAGAAATGACAGCAGAATGTATTACATTTCATATTATACTTGTAGAACACATTTTTACATATCTGGTTGCATACAAAGTATATTCTCACCATTCGTGAC
Source organism: Tamias sibiricus (assembly GCA_025594165.1). Lineage (NCBI taxonomy): Eukaryota > Metazoa > Chordata > Mammalia > Rodentia > Sciuridae > Tamias > Tamias sibiricus. The sequence continues at coordinate 112,742,794 of CM046665.1, read as the reverse complement.
TTCATACATGCACTTAGGGTAATGATATCCATCTCATTCTACCATATTTTTTTTCTTCACCCTTTTGCCCACTCCCTTCCCCTTCGTCCCCATTGGCCATTCTAGTGTTCCTCTAATCCTCCTATGCTCCCCATCCCAACCCGACTGTGAATTGGCCTCCTTATATCAGAGAAAACATTTGGCATTTGGCTTTTTGGGATTGGCTAACTTCACTTAGTATTATATTCTCACACTCTATCCATTTACCTGTGAATCCCATGATTTTATCCTCTCTTATTGCTGAGTAATACTCCATTGTGTGTATATACCACATTTTCTTTATCCATTCATCTACTGAAGGGCATCTAGGTGGGTTCCACAGTTTAGCTATTGTGAATTGTGCTGCTATAAACATTGATGTGGCTGTGTCCCTGTAGTATGCTGTTTTCAAGTCTTTGGGGTAAAGACCAAGAAGTGGGATATCTGGGTCATAACGTGATTCCATTCCAAGTTTTCCAAGGTATCTCCATACTGCTTTCCATATTAGCGTCACCATTTTGCAGTTCCACCAACAATGTATGAGTGTGCCTTTTTCTCCACATCCTCTCCAACACTTATTGTTGTTTGTGTTCTTAATAGCTGCCATTCTGATGATATGAGATGAAATTTTAGAGTGGTTTTGATTTGCATTTCTCTAATTGCCAGAGATGTTGAATATTTTTTTCATGTATTTGTTGATTGATTGTATATCTTCTTCTGAGAACTGTCTGTTTAGTTCCTTGGCCCATTTATTGATTGGGTTATTTGTTTATTTGGTGTTAAGATTTTTGAGTTCTTTATATATTCTAGAGATTAGTGCTCTATCTGACGTACATGTGGAAAAAATTTGTTCCCAATTAGTAGGCTCTCTGTTCACCTCACTGATTGTTTCTTTTTCTGAGAAAAAGCTTTGTAATTTGAGACTATCCCATTTATTGATTTTTTATACTAATTCTTGTGCTACAGGGTTCTTATTAAGGAACTTGGGGCTTAATCCAACATGTTAAAAATTAGAGCTTACTTTTTCTTCTCTTAGGTGTAGTTTCTCTGGTCTAATTCCTAGATTCTTGATCCACTTTGAGTTGAATTTTGTGCATGGTGAGAGATAGAGGTTTAATTTCATTTTATTGCATATGGATTTCTAGTTTTCCCAGCACTATTTGTTGAAGAAGCTATCTTTTCTCCAATGTACATTTTTGGCGCATTTGTCTAATATAAGATAACTAGAGTCTTATGATCTACCCAAACTTAAGCAGGATGATTTACATAATGTGAACAGACCAATTTCAAGAGACGAAATAGAAGATGCCATCTGAAGCCTACCAAACAAGAAAAGCCCAGGACCAGGTGGATACACAGCCGAGTTCTATAAGACATTCAAAGAAGAACTGATACAAATACTCTTCAATTTATTTCAGGAAATAGAAAAAGAGGGTGCACTTCCAAACTCATTCTATGAGGTCAATATCACCCTGATCCCTAAACCAGGCAAAGACACATCCAAAAAAGAAAACTTCAGACCCATATTTTTAATGAACATAGATGCAAAAATTCTCAATAAAATTCTGGCAAAACAGATAAAAAACATATCAAAAAATATAATACACCACGATCAAGTGGGGTTCATTCCAGGGATACAAGGATGGTTCAACCTACAGAAAACAATAAATGAAATTCATCACTTCAATAGACTCAAAGATAAGAACCATATGATTATCTCAATAGATGCAGAAAAACATTTGACAAAATACAGTACCCATTCATGCTCAAAACACTAGAAAAACTAGGGATAACAGGAACATCTCAACATCATAAAATCTATATATGCTAATCCCTAGGCCAACATTATTCTAAATGGAGAAAAATTGAAAGCATTCCTTCTAAAAACTGATACAAGACAAGGATGTCCTCTTTCACCACTTCTGTTCAACATCGTCCTTGGAACTCTAGCCAGAGTAATTAGACAAAAGAAAGATATTAAAGGATACATATAGGTAAAGAAGAACTCAAACTATCACTCTTTGTTATGACATGATTTTTACCTAGAAGATCCAAAATATCCACCAGAAAACTTCTAGAAATAATAAATGAATTCAGCAAATTAGCAGGATATAAAATCAACACCCATAAATCAAATGCATTCCTATACATCAGTGATAAATCCACTGAAAGAGAAATTAGGAAAACTGCTCCATTCACAATAGCCTCCAAATAAAACAAAACAAAAAATAAAATAAAACCTGGGAATCAATCTAACAAACGAGGTGAAAGACTTCTACAATGAAAATTACAGAACACTAAAGAAAGAAATTGAAGAAAACCTCAGAAGATGGAGAGATCTCCCATGCTCCTGGATAGGAAGAATTAATATTGTCAAAATGGCCATACTACCAAAAGCACTATACAGATTTAATGCAATTCCTATTAAAATCCCAATGACATTCTTTATATAAATAGAAAAAGCAATCATGAAATTTATTTGGAAAAATAGGAGACCCAGAATAGCTAAAGCAATCCTTTGCAAGAAAGGTGAAACAGGAGGCATCACAATACCTGACCTTAAACTATACTACAGAGGTATAGTAACAAAAATGGCACTGTATTGGCACCAAAATAGACTTGTAGACCAATGTTACAGAATAGAGAACACAGAGACTAACCCACATAAATACGGTTATCTCACACTAGACAAGGGTGCCAAAAACATTAGCTGGAGAAAAGATAGCCTATTCAAAAAATGGTGCTGGCAAACCTGGAAATCCATATGTAGCAAAATGAAATTAAACCTCTATCTCTCACTCTGCACAAAAAACAACTCAAAGTGGATCAAAGACTTAGGCACTAGAACAGAGACCCTGAGCCTAAAGAAGAAAAAGTAAGCCCAAATCTGAACCACATTGGCCTAGGATCTGACTTCCTTAACAAGACTCCTAAAGCACAAGAAGTAAAATCAAGAATCAATAAATGGGCTCCATACAGTCCCGCTGACCTCTGCCCCAGAGCAGGAGACAGCAAGGACAGACCTGCCAACTTTGCTTAAAGTGTAGGCAGGCTCAGGGCAGTCCCGGGGTCCTACATCAGAGTGCTGCCAGACTCAGGCTCCATTAAATCCCACCAACCTCCACTCCAGAATAGGAGACAGCAAGGACAGACCTTCCAACTCTGCTTGAGCCCAGGCAGGCCCAGGGCAGTCCCACTGACCTTCACCCCAGTGCGGTTAGCCCCAGACCACCACAGGAGCTCAGACTCAACCAGTTCAACCCACACCAACCAGTGTGAACCCAGCCCCAGGTAGCATACTTTGAGAGACAGTGGCAGGTTCTGATAGTCCAGCGCTAAGGGGAGGCACAGACAACCTGCAAGAGTACTATAAGAATATAGGGAAGAAACTAATAACTCAGATCTACACTGCAAAAAAGTAAAGCAAATAGACACCATGAAAAAACAGGGGAGGAAAATACCCCAAACAAACCAGGATTCTACAATAACAGAACCCATGCTCAGCGAAGTTGAAGAAATTTCAGAGATGGAGTTCAGAAGGTTCATAATTAAAATGATCTGTGAATCAAAGAATGACCTAAATGAGCAAATACAGGCAAAAATTGACCACTACAACAAAGATATAAGAGAGAAAATACAGGTAGCAAAAGATTACTTCAAAAAAAGAGATAGAAACTCTGAAAAAAAACCAGTCAGAAATCCTTGAAATGAAGGAAACAATTAGCCAAATAAAAAACACAATTGAAGGCATCACGAACAGACTAGATCAACTGGAAGAAAGAACCTCAGACAATGAAGACAAAGTATATAATCTTGAAAATAAAGTTGACCACATAATGAAGATAGTAAGAAACCATGACCAGAACATCCAAGAAGTATGGGACAGCATCAAAAGACCAAATCTAAGAATAATTGGGATAGAAGAAGGCACAGAGTTTCAAACCAAAGGAATGCACAACCTCTTTAATGAGATAATATCAGAAAATTTCCCAAGCATGAAGAATGAATTGGAAAACCAAATACAAGCGGCCTATAGGACACCAATGTAAAAATTACAACAGATCTACACCAAGACACATTATAATGAAAATGCCTAGCATACAGAACAAGGATAGAATTTTAAAGGCTGCAAGAGAGGAATCAGATCACATATAGGGGGAGACCAATTTGTATCACAGCAGATTTTTCAATTCAGACACTCAAAGCTAGGAGATCATGGAACAACATATTCCAAGCTCTGAAAGAAAAGGGATGCCAACCAAGAATCTTATACCCAGCAAAATTAAGCTTTAGATTTGAGGACGAAATAAAAACCTTCCATGATAAACAAAAGTTAAGAGAATTTACAAGTAGAAAGCCAGCACTACAGAACATCCTCGGCAAAATATTCCATGAAGAGGAAAAGAAAAACAATGATGAAAATCAACAGAGGGAGGTATTACACTAAAGGAAAAAAACAATCAGAAGAGAAATTATGTCAAGGTAAATACCAGAAATAAAAATGGCTGGGAATACAAAACACATCTCAATAATAACTCTGAATGTTAATGGCCTAAACTCACCAATGAAAAGACATAGACTAGCAGATTGGATAAAAAACCAAAGCCAACAATATGCTGCCTCCAAGAGACTCATCTCATAGGAAAAGACATCCATAGGCTGAGGGTAAAAGGTTGGGAGAAATCCGATCACTCATATGGACAGAGGAAACAAGCAGGGGTTTCCATCCTCATATCAAATAAAGTAGACTTCAAGCTAAAGTCAATCAAAAGGGTAAAGAAGGACACTATATACTGCTTAAGGGAACCGTACACCAAGACTTAACAACTATAAATATATATGCCCCAAACAATGGAGCATCCATGTTCATCAAACAAACTCTCCTCAAGTTTAAGACTCAAATTGACCATAACACAATAATTCTGGGTGACTTTAGCATACCCCTTTCACCACTGGATAGATCTTCCAAACAAAAGCTGAACAAAGAAACTATAGAACTCAAAAATACAATAAACAACTTAGACTTAACTGACTTATATAGAATATTTCATCCTTCAACAAGTGAATACACTTTATTCTCAGCAGCACATGGAACCTTCTCTAAAATAGACCATATACTAGGCCACAAAACAACTCTGAGCAAATACAAAAAAGTTGAGATACTACCCTGCATTCTATCCGACCATAATGGAATGAAATTAGAAATCAATGATAAAATAAGAAATAAAAGCTACTCCAACACCTGGAGACTAAATAATATGCTACTGAATGAACAGTGGGTTGCAGATGACATCAAAGAGGAGATTAAAAAATTCTTAGAGGTGAATGAGAACACAAACACAACATATCGAAATCTCTGGGACACTATGAAGGCAGTTCTAAGAGGAAAGTTCATTGCATTGAGTTTATTCCTCAAAAGAAGAAAAAATCAACAAATAAATAACTTAAAATTACATCTCAAAGCTCTAAAAAAAGAACAATCCAACACCAAAAGTGGTAGAAGACAGGAAACAATTAAAATCAGAGCTGAAATTAATGAAATTGAAACCAAAGAAACAATTGAAAAAAATTGACAAAACAAAAAGTTGGTTCTTTGAAAAAATAAACAAAATTGACAGACCCTTATCCAAGCTAACAAAAAGAAGGAGAGAGATAATTCAAATTACTAATATGTGATGAAAAAGGAAATATCACAACAAACACTACAGAAATACAGGAAGTAATTTGAAATTATTTTGAAAACTTATACTCCAACAAAATACAAAACACCGAAGGCATTGACAAATTTCTAGAGTTGTATGATGTGCCCAAACTTAAGCAGGATGATATATATAATTTGAACAGACCAATTTCAAGCGACGAAATAGAAGATGCCATCTGAAGCCTACCAAACAAGAAAGCCCAGGACCAGATGGATACACAGCTGAGTTCTACAAGACCTTCAAAGAAGAACTGATACCAATACTGTTCAATTTGTTTCAGGAAATAGAAAAAGAGGGAGCACGTCCAAACTCATTCTATGAGGCCAACATCACCCTCTTCCCCAAACCAGGCAAAGACACATCCAAAAAAGAAAACTTCAGACCCATATCTTTAATGAACATGGATGTAAATATTCCCAATAAAATTCTAGCAAAACGGATACAAAAACACATCAAAAATATAATACACCACGATCAAGTGGGGTTCATTCCAGGGATGCAAGGATGGTTCAACCTACAGAAAACAATAAATGAAATTCATCACGTCAATAGACTCAAAGATAAGAACCATATGATTATCTCAATAGATGCAGAAAAACATTTGACAAAATACAGCACCCGTTCATGCTCAAAACACTAGAAAAACTAGGGAAAACAGGAACATATCTCAACATCATAAAATCTATATATGCTAATCCCCAGGCCAACATTATTCTAAATGGAGAAAAATTGAAAGCATTCCCTCTAAAAACTGGAACAAGACTGGGATGCCCTCTTTCACCACTTCTATTCAACATAGTAATTGAAATGCTGGCAAGAGCAATAAGACAGATGAAAAAAATTAAAGGATACAGATAGGTAAAGTAGAACTCAAATTATCATTATTTGCTGGTGATATGATTTTATACCTAGAAGACCCAAAAAATTCCACCAGAAAACTTCTAGAACTCATAAATAAATTCAGCAAAGTAGCAGGATACAAAATCAACACCCATAAATCTAAGGCATTGCTATATATCAGTGAGAAATCCTCTGAAAGGTAAATGAGGAAAACTACCTCGTTTACAATATCATAAAAAAAATAAATAAATAAAATGCTTGGGAATCAACTTAACCAAAGACATGAAAGACATCTATAATGAAAACTACAGAACACTAAAGTAAGAAATTATGGAAGACCTTAGAAGATGGAAAGATCTACCCTGTTCTTGGATAGGCAGAACTAATATTGTCAAAATGACCATAATACCAAAAGCACTATACAGATTTAATGCAATGCCAATCAAAATCCCAATGACATTCCTCATAGAAATAGAAAAAAACAGTCATGAAATTCATCTGGAAAAATAAGAGACCCAGAATAGCTAAAGCAATCCTTAGTAAGAGGAGTGAAGCAGGTGGCATCACTATACTAGACCTTAAATTATACTACAGAGCAATTGTAACAAAAACAGCATGGTATTGGCACCAAAATAGTCTGGTAGACCAATGGTACAGAATAGAGGACACAGAGACTAACACGTATAATTTCAGTTATCTTATATTAGACAAAGGCGCCAAAAATGTACATTGGAGAAAAGATAGCCTCTTCAACAAATGGTGCTGGGAAAACTGGAAATCCATACGCAATAAAATGAAATTAAACCTTTATCTCTCACCATGCACAAAAATCAACTCAAAGTGGATCAAGGATATAGGAATTAGACCAGAGAAACTATACCTAATAGAAAAAAATTTAGCTCTAATCTCCAACATGTTGGAATAGGCCCTAAATTCCTTAATAAGAATCATGTAGCACAAGAATTAATACCAAGAATCAATAAATGGGATAGTCTCAAATTACAAAGCTTCTTCTCAGCAAAAGAAACAATCAGTGAGGTGAACAGAGAGCCTACTAATTGGGAACAAATTTTTACCACGTGCACGTCAGATAGAGCAGTAATCTCTAGAACATATGATGAACTCAAAAATCTTAACACCAAATAAACAAATAATCCAATTAATTAATGGGCCAAGGAACTGAACAGACACTTCTGAGAAGAAGATACACAATCAATCAACAAATACATGAAACAATGTTCAACATCTCTGGCAATTAGAGAAATGCAAATCAAAACCACTCTAAAATTTTATCTCATATCATCAGAATGGCAGCTATTAAGAACACAAACAACAATAAGTGTTGGAGAGGATGTGGAGAAAAAGGCACACTCATACATTGTTGGTGGAACTGCAAAATGGTGACGCTAATATGGAAAGCAGTATGGAGATGCCTTGGAAAACTTGGAATGGAACCACGTTATGACCCAGATATCCCACTTCTTGGTCTTTACCCCAAAGACTTGAAAACAGCATACTACAGGGACACAGCCACATCAATGTTTATAGCACCACAATTCACAATAGCTAAACTGTGGAACCCACCTAGATGACCTTCAGTAGATGAATGGATAAAGAAAATGTGGTATATACACACAATGGAGTATTACTCAGCAATAAGAGAGGATAAAATCATGGGATTCACAGGTAAATGGATAGAGTGTGAGAATATAATACTAAGTGAAGTTAGCCAATCCCAAAAAGCCAAATGCCAAATGTTTTCTCTGATATAAGGAGGCCAATTCACAGTCGGGTTGGGATGGGGAGCATAGGAGGATTAGAGGAACACTAGAATGGCCAATGGGGAGGAAGGGGAAGGGAGTGGGCAAAAAGGGTGAAGAAGAAAAAATATGGTAGAATGAGATGGATATCATTACCCTAAGTGCATGTATGAAGTCACGAATGGTGTGAATATACTTTGCATACAACTAGAGACATGTGCTCTATATGTGTAATATGAAATGTAATGCATTCTGCTGTCATTTATAACATCTTACAATAAAGTTTTAAAAAAAGAATCAATATATGGGATGGATTCAAATTAAAAAGCTTCTTTTCAGCAAAGGAAACAATAATGTGAGGAGAGAGCCTACAGATTTGGAGAAAATCTTTACTACATGCATCTCTGATAAAGCATTAATCTCTTGGATATATAAAGAACTAAAAAAAACTTTGGGTAAAGACCAAGGAAGTCTTAAAAATAGCATACTACAGGGCACAGCCACATCAATGTTTATAGCAGCACAATTCATAAAAATCTTAACACCAAATAAACAAATAATCCAATTAATTAATGGGCCAAGGAACTGAACAGACACTTCTGAGAAGAAGATACACAATCAATCAACAAATACATGAAACAATGTTCAACATCTCTGGCAATTAGAGAAATGCAAATCAAAACCACTCTAAAATTTTATCTCATATCATCAGAATGGCAGCTATTAAGAACACAAACAACAATAAGTGTTGGAGAGGATGTGGAGAAAAAGGCACACTCATACATTGTTGGTGGAACTGCAAAATGGTGATGCTAATATGGAAAGCAGTATGGAGATGCCTTGGAAAACTTGGAATGGAACCACGTTATGACCCAGATATCCCACTTCTTGGTCTTTACCCCAAAGACTTGAAAACAGCATACTACAGGGACACAGCCACATCAATGTTTATAGCACCACAATTCACAATAGCTAAACTGTGGAACCCACCTAGATGACCTTCAGTAGATGAATGGATAAAGAAAATGTGGTATATACACACAATGGAGTATTACTCAGCAATAAGAGAGGATAAAATCATGGGATTCACAGGTAAATGGATAGAGTGTGAGAATATAATACTAAGTGAAGTTAGCCAATCCAAAAAGCCAAATGCCAAATGTTTTCTCTGATATAAGGAGGCCAATTCACAGTCGGGTTGGGATGGGGAGCATAGGAGGATTAGAGGAACACTAGAATGGCCAATGGGGAGGAAGGGGAAGGGAGTGGGCAAAAGGGTGAAGAAGAAAAAATATGGTAGAATGAGATGGATATCATTACCCTAAGTGCATGTATGAAGTCACGAATGGTGTGAATATACTTTGCATACAACTAGAGATTTGTAAACATGTGCTCTATATGTGTAATATGAAATGTAATGCATTCTGCTGTCATTTATAACATCTTACAATAAAGTTTTAAAAAAAAGAATCAATATATGGGATGGATTCAAATTAAAAAGCTTCTTTTCAGCAAAGGAAACAATAATGTGAGGAGAGAGCCTACAGATTTGGAGAAAATCTTTACTACATGCATCTCTGATAAAGCATTAATCTCTTGGATATATAAAGAACTAAAAAAAACTTTGGGTAAAGACCAAGGAAGTCTTAAAAATAGCATACTACAGGGCACAGCCACATCAATGTTTATAGCAGCACAATTCACAATAGCTAAACTATGGAACCAACCTAGATGCCCTTCAGTAGATGAATGGATAAAGAAAATGTGGTATATACACACAATGGAGTATTACTCAGCAATAAGAGAGAATAAAATCATAGCATTCGCAGGTAAATGGATGGAGTTAGAGAATATAATGCTAAGTGAAGTTAGCCAATTCCAAAAAGCCAAATGCCAAATGTTTTCTCTGATATAAGGAGGCTGATTCACAGTCGGGTTGGGATGGGAGCATAGGAGGATTAGAGGAACACTAGAATGGCCAATGGGGAGGTAGGGGAAGGGAGGGGCCAAAAGGGTCAAGGAAAAAAAAAGAATAGTAGTGATATGGCTATCATTACCCTAAGTGCATGTATGAAGTCACGAATGGTGTGAATATACTTTGTATACAACTAGAGATTTGTAAAATGTTCTCTACAAGTATAATATGAAAAGTAATATATCTGCTGTCATTTCTAACAACTTAGAATAAAAAATAAATTTGAAAAACAAAGCTAAATTAAATTAAAAAAAAAAACTTAACACCAAAAAAACAAATAACCCAATCAATAATTGGGCTAAGAACTGAACAGACACTTCACAGAAGAAGAAATAGAATTGCTCAACAAATATATGTAAAAGGGTTCAACATCTCTTGCAATTAGAGAAATGCAAATCAAAACTACTCTATGATTTCATTTCACTCCTGTCAGAATAACAATCATCAAGAATACAGACAACAATAAATGTTCGTGAGGATGTGGAGATAAAGGTATGCTATTACATTGCTGGTGGCTCTGCAAATTGGTGCAACCACTATGGAAAGCAGTATGGAGACTCCTCAGAAAACTGGGAATGGAACCACCATTTGATCCAGCTATCCCACTCCTTGGTTTATACCCAAAGGACTTAAAATCAGCATACTATAGTGACACAGCCACATCAATGTTTATAGCAGCTCAATTCAAAATAGACTATGGAACCAACCTAGATTTCCCTCAATAGATGAATGGATAAAGAAAATGTGGTATATATACTCAATGGAATATTACTCAACTTCAAAGAAGGGTGAAATTATGACATTTGCCAATAAATGGTTGTAGTTGGAGAATATCATGCTAAGTGAAATAAGCCAACCCCACAAAACCAAAGGCCGGATGTTTTCTCTAATATGTGGATGGTAATTCACAATAAGGCAGGGGGGCAGTAATGATAAATAGTGTTACCTTAGATTGGGTAGAGGGAAGTGAAGGGAGGGGAGGAAGGGGATGTGGAGATGGGAAAGATAGTGGAATGAAACAGACATTATTGCTATTTGTACATATGTGACTTCTGTAACATGTACACTTAGAAAAATGAGAAATTATATCTATCTATGTATGCATAAATGAATTCTACTGTCATGTATAACTAATTAAAACAAATAAAAAATTTAAAAAAAAAACTACACTGAGATTTTATCTCACTCTAGTCACAATGCCAATTATCAAGAATACAAGTAACAATAAATGTTGGTGAGGATGTGGGCAAAAGGTACACGTATTCATTGCTGGTACAACTACAAATTAGTGCGACCACTATGGAAAGCAGTATGGAGCTACCTTATAAAACTTGGAATGGAACCACCATTTGATCTAATTTCCCACTCCTTGGTTTGTTCCCAAAGGATTTAAAGTCAGCATACTGCAGTGACACGGCCACATCAATGTTTATAGCAGCTCAATTCACAATAGCCAAACTATGGAATCAACCTAGGTCTCTTTCAAGAGATGAATGGATAAACAAAATATGGTATATACACAAAATGGAATATTACTCAGCCATAAAGAAGAATGATATTATGGCATTTGACAGTAAATGGATGGAACCAAATAATATCATGCTAAGTGGAATAAGCCATTCCCAAAACACCAAAGGGGGAATGTTCTCTCTGATATGTGGATGCTAACCCACAATAAAAGAAGGTGGGGAGGGGGAAGAATAGAAATCTGTTGGATTGAACAAAGGGAAAAGAAGGGAAGGGAGAGGAAGATTAGAAAAGACACTATAATTAATCAGGCATAGATTTCTTATCCTTATATATGAATACACAACCAGGGAAATTCCACCTCATATACAATCACAAGAATGGAATCATATTAGAATAAGTTATAATACATATATGTATATTATGCCAAAATATACTCTACTGTCATGTATGTCTAAAAAGAATAAATAACAAAAATTAAAAAGCCTATTTTCAGAAATACATTGTTATAACTTATTTTAATTGGCAAAGTTTCAAAATATTGGAAATAAATTCTTATAAGCAAAATGTGGTTGAATAAACTACAACGCCTGCTCATGATGAGTGGTACATGGTTGTACAAAATAATGAAGACAGCTGCAATTGTTTTATTATTAGTGAATTGAGTTCTTTATGTAATTTAGATATTAACCCTTTATTAGATAAGTGGATGAGATGTGTTTTCTCCCATTCTTAGATTGTCTCTTGACTCTACTGATTGTTTTCTTAGCTTGTGAAAAAGCATTTTAGTTTGAGGTATTCCCATTTGTTTGCGTTTTCTTTAGTTTCCAGTGCTTTTAAAGTTTTATCCAAATATCATCACCAAAATCAAAGTTATGGCAATGTCCCCTATATTTTTCTTACAATTTCAGGTCTTAAGTTCATGTATTTAGTTAATTTTGAGTTTGTTTTTATATGTATTGTATTATAAGAGTTTAATTTCATTTATATGTATGTAAATATGTAGTTTTCCCACCACAATTTATTGAAGAGACTTTATTTTCCCCATTGTGTGTTCTTAGCACCTTTGTCAAAAGACAATTGATATTAAATGTGGTAATTTAGCTTTTTGTTCTCTATTCTACTTAAATGATCTGTGTCTGTTTTTAGATCACTATAAATTTGTTATATATTTGAAGTTGAATAGAGTGACATCTCTAGCTTATTCTTTTTGTCTGAGATATTTGAAGTCTTCAAAAAAACAATGGGTCAAAGAATACATTAAATGGAGAATGAGAAAAAAAATCTTAAAATACATATAAATATCCAGTATACCAATATTTATGAAATGCAGCAAAATCAGTTGAAAGAGGAGAGTTTATAACAATAAATGCTACATCAAAAAAGAAAAAAAATCACAAGTATCCTAATATTGTACCTCAAAAAACTAAAAAAGAACAAACTAAGCTCAAAGTTAGCAGAGTAAAGGAAATAATAAAGACCACATTAGAAATAAATGAAATAAAGACTTGATAAACTATTTAAAAGATTGATGGAATGGAATGAAGTGTTGTTTTTTTGGGGGGGGAGATAAAATTGTCTAATCTTTAGCAATACTGATAAAAAAAGAGATAAGACTCAAATAAGTAAAATCAGAAATGAATGAAGAAACATTATAACTGACACCAGAGAAATACAAAAGACCATAAGAGACTATTATGAACAATTATATGCAAACAAATTGTATAACCTAGAAGAAATTCTTATACATAATGATGAGTGAATCACAAGGACATCAAAAACCTGGACTAGGCAATAATAAATAATAACATTGAATAATCAAAAATCTTCCTTCAAAGATAAGCTCAGAACTGATGATCTCACTGCTGAATTCTACCAAACATTCTACCAAACAATTCTGTTCAAACTATTCTAAAAGTTAAAGAAGAGAGAATTATTCTAACTCTGAGGCCAGTATCATCCCCATACCAAAAGGACACAGTAGGAAACAAACAGAAAACAAACTAGAGGCCATTATCTTTGAAGACTGTAGGCATAAAAATGTTTAACAATTATTGGCAAACTAAATGTAGCAGTGCAATAAAAAGATAATTCACTATTGTCAACTGGAATTCATCCAAGAGATAGAAAACTGTTCAACAGAAGTAAATCTATAACTGTGATAACATTAATGGAATGAAGGGCAAAAGCCATGTCATCTTCTCAATGGATGCAGAAAAGTCATGTGACAAAATTCAACACCCATTCACAATAAAAACTCTCAGATAATTAGCTTTAGATGGAATGAACATGAACACAATAAAAGCCACATATAACAAACCCAGAGCCTATATCACAATGTTGGAAAACTGAAAGCTTTTCTTCTCAGATCAGGAACAAGACAAGAATGCCATTTGTGCACTTTACTCAATACAGTCTTGGAAGTGTTAGCCAGTGCAATTAGTCAAGAAAACGAAATAAAAGCCATGCAAATTGGAACAGAAATTATGTTGTCATTGTTTAAAGAAGAAGTTACTTTGTATATATAAAACCCTAAAGATTCCACCAAAACGCTGTCAGCACTAATAAAAAAATTCAGTAAAGCTACAGGGTACAAATTCAACTTACAAAATCAGTAGCATTTCTAAATACTAACAAAAAGAAACCAAGAACACAATCACATTTACAAGCCAAAAAATATATATAAAATGCATTACAATAAATTTAACCAAGGAGAAGAAAACCTGCACACTGAAAGAATTTGAAGACACAAGAAAATGGAAAGTTATACTGTGCTTAGGAATTAGGAAAATATTGTTAAGATATCTGTACTACCCTAAGCAATCTACCGATTCAGTGTAATCGTTATCAAAATTCCTTTTTCCATACAAATAGAAAAAAATCCTAACAACTGTATAAAACCAAAAAAATTATTATTCAGGTTTTAAGATCTTCTAAAACTCTGCTTATTTTTCTAAGCAGTTTTATTCATAAATACAAAAATTGAAAAAAATAATTAATTGGATATGCAAACCTTGAAATACCACTCAGTAATTAAAATAACTCTTAGAACATGTAAAATCATGGATGAATTTGAAAAACATTTTGGTAAATAGAAGACACAAGTCAAAAAGTACATGTACTTCATGATTTTATTCATAAATTTTTTTAGAATAATCTGCTTGAAAAAGTATATCAGAGATTGCCTGGGGCTGGGAGAGAAAACTGACCACAAAGGAACAGAATTTATTTTTTAGAGGTATGCAAAATTTTATGATTTGAAAGTGGGTGTGGATACACAAGTATAAACAATTGTATAACTTGCCTTACTGTATGCTTAAATGGATGCACTGGTCTCTTTTAAAAAATAAAATTATAGTGAAAATAAAATGTAACATAAAATTGACCACATTACAAGTATAGTTCAGTAGTATATTCAGTAGTATATTCACATTGTGCAATCACTACCACCATCCACTTTCAGAACTTTTTTGTCTTGCAAACCTGAAACTCTATAGCCACTAACAATAACTCCCTGTTCCTCCTTCTCCTCACTCTTAGAAATCAATATTCTATTTTTTATGTTTAACTATTCCACCATCTTAGTCACCTCATATAAGTGAAATCATGCAGTACTTTTTGTGTGTATGTGTGACCGAGGATTTCTTTTATTTTATGCAAACTAACCCTTAGTAAACTTGACATACTAAAAGAGCAACACAAGCAAAATAAGCATCATGTATTCATTTAATCAATTTATGATTCCGGCTTTCTCTAAATACTATATTTATACTATTTTCTGAAGATACTTTTCTAATACATTCTGGTTATTTTCCAGTTTTTATGTTATTTGTAATACTTTTCAAAATTTTGTGTTATTTTTAATAAGTTGCCATACCCAATTGGTGCTTTTCTGCAGACCAAAATATTTTTTGATAAGATGATATTCTCCCCATGCATATGGAATTGCATGAAGGCCCCAGAGCACATTAGCTAAATGAAATATATTCCTGATTACCAATTCTGACTCCACTTATAATATAAATTTATTCAATGAAAAAATAGGAGCTCCATGAAAGTTTTACTACTGCTAGAGAAGCAATATAATTCCAAAAGGCAATTATAGATATTAAGACATGCAAAAAGCCTCTATATTTCACACATATTAACTGAATCTGTACATACAGGTGAACCAATGGGATAGAATAGGAGGCCCTAAATAAATTCAGGTTTTTATGGGAATATAGACTATGATAAATGTGAAATGGCAAAATCATAAGTTAAAAAGTGGAACTTTAAATTAATATTACTAGGAACATTGGATAAAGTGTTAACTAGATTTTCTGCTAACAAAACAATACCAAAATTATTTTCATTCAAAATCTAGGGGTTTAATTTAAAAATTGTTATTGCCTACTAGATCAAGTTTCAAGTGGAAGACTCTATCGATGGACAGACCTCTGCAGGGAATGCCCCTGGGTCAGAAGTCAATTGGGTCACCTGAGAAGTATGACCTCAGTCTCTTTTTCTGATGGAGTGTGGAAAACCCATTATGACTAGGACCATTCCAAAAGCAATAAGAGTGCTAAACTTAACAGCATTTGAATCAGAGAAATGTTTATATGTTCAAATTGCATTAGCAACATCAAAAGACAAATGTAAATCTAGGAAAATGTTAATGTTTCAGGGACAAAGGCAGAGCTCTCAAATATATGAAAAGCTATTAAAAATTGGGAAGAGAAAAACTAACAATTAAATTTTTTAAATGGACCAAAGACATAAATAAGCTACTCATAGAAAAGGAAATCCAAAGGGTACTTGTACATATAAATACTGCTCAATTTCACTTCTAATGAAAGTGCATATTAAAAGTGTACTTTGCTGAAATAATTCATCTGTAAAGATTGGCAAAAAATATGATAGTTTAAAAAACACCATTCACAAAGCCGTAGTAGGGAAAAGGCACTCTTGTATATTGGTATACTTTAGTTAACCTTCACTCTTAATTTAATGACTTCATTTTCTTTTTTTATTAATAATTTTTGTAAATAAGCTACATACAAGCACTAGTCATTTTTGTATGCATCTTTGGGATAGATACTTCTAAGTGAGATTGCTGGGGCAAGGGCAAGTAAACTGTAACTTGATAAATATTTTTAGTTGCTCTCCATAAGGCATGAACCATTTTCCCTTTCTATCAGCAATGTATTTACATGGTAAGGACTCTACTTTTTAAAAAATGTAAACAGGGGTTAGTATAGAATAAAAAAATAATTGAGGCAAACCTAACTGTATATTAAACTGATACCATATCATGCAGAAAAATAAAATTATTTCCAGACATTTTGAATATGGAACTCCTAAACTGAATGCCTTATAAGAAAAACAGAACTGTAAAAACCCTTAAACTTTACTTGATTGTTTAATATTTTTGTAATAATATCGATATTCTTATTTTGACACCGTGTTATTTATATGACTTGATAAAGATGGAAAAAAGCCAATAAGAATATAGTACCTGCTAATACAGGTAGGAGTCAAGATTTTCAACCCAAGAAAAATTAGGTATAAATATAAAATAAAAGACATTAATTTTAAAAACCTTGAAATTCTATTTGGATCAGAATTGTCACTAAATCATAAAATTATTGATTTCTGAGTTGAAAAGTTGGATACTCACTTTATATTTCATGGTTAAGTCTCTTTAGAAAAATTCTCAACTATTGATTTCTTGCCTCTTTTTGAATTACATCAGTGCCCAAGAATCACTCTATCATATGTTTAATATTAGTTATGTGACTAAGTCCTACTCTATCTCTACTAGATATGACTGGGAGAATTAACTTAATCTCTCTAATTCTCTGCTTTATAAAATGGAGACAATGTAAAAAATCTTCCTGACAGAACTGATTCCTGAAGGGATTGGCCCAGCTGTGGATACGATAATTTCTTACCAGCAATCCTTCAGGAGATCATCTAGCCAGAAATCCTTACTGAAAAGTCACATTCATAAGTAAAATTGTTATTTGGGGGTATTTTGCTACATCACTCATCCTGAAACCTTGATACCCTCTGAAGTAAGAGACTGAGTTTTATTAACCTTTTCATAGTAACATGGTGTCTGCCACCAAGTTTTTTTCATGATACTAAAATGTACAGGAGATAATGCTGTATAAGCTACTAAACACCATAAAAAGTTATTATTATTACATGTTGGACATTGTTCATTGAGAAATAAGAAGTCCAAAATGTTCCCAAATCCTAAATATTTGTAACATCCACATGATGTGAACACTTCCACAGCAGACCACAGAGTTAAGTGCTACTCACCACACTGATGCAATGGAAATACTTTATAAAACTAATGTCAGGATATGTGATTAAGGTGTACATGAAACATACATGAATTGCATGCTTTGATTTGAGTTCCATCCCTGAAATATCTCACTGTGTATATGCAAAATATTCCCAAATCAACAAAAGAGGAAGAGTAGGAAGATGAAGAGAAGAAAAAAAAACCAACATGTAATCTGAAACATTTCTGGTCCCATTCATTTTGGATAAGGCTATGCGCAATCTGTACTTTCAGTATTTAATATCAATCTTGCATAGCTGTGATCGCTGTTGTTCTTTCATAGCTGGACCTGAAATCTGCCTCCCTTATCACTTCTACTCATTACTCTATTTCTTCCCTCTGGTCTTTACTGAATAATTAATCCTCTCATTGAAGATATTTTTTAAAAAGTTTTATCAAAATGAATAATAAAAATGTAAGCATTCAGTCTTAGATTTATCATTAATTATTTTATTGAATACGTCGTTTTACACTTACACCAAGAACTTCATTATATACAATTCTTGTGTTTTATTTGCCTTCTGCTTTGTCATGAACTAAACTATCGGTTAAAGTGTTACTATGATTTAAGTTCTTAACCTAAGATATTTCATCCCTAAAACTCTGTGCTTTCTTCTTCAGGGAATATTCTCCTTATAGTGATTCTCATGGGTATTATTATCTATCTTTTAGGGCTTGAGTATTTTATACCTCTGATTATATTTGTCTTTCCATTTTTAATTAATTAAGTAATGTTTGTGATCAAATGTGTTCTCCTTGAGGGCACAACATCCATGAGAGTTTAGATAGTTTCTGTCTCCTTCACCTACTCTTAGAGTGTGAAACTGACTCAGTGTATACTGTTACAAATTTGTTTGAGCCCAGTAACACAAGACACACTCATATCCAACAAGCTCTAAGAGGTGGATTTGTCTTACAAATTGGCAGCATGAGGCAACAAAGGCCTAGGATACATTGCCAGATGTTTCCTCAAGTCTCAAGAAAGTTGCAGATATGTAAAGGTGGGTGGAATTCAAATATGTTGTGCCTCTTATGCCAAAGCTGACCTCTCAATGCAGCCTGTTGTGGGTTTTCTACCCAACTTGGGGTAAAATGACCAGTGGGGTAAGATGACCACTGGGCTAGAGTGTGGAAGGTCATCCTCTTCTGGCATGGACACCCTGGGAATGGGACAGAACCCAGGCTGTTCGGTCAGCTTTCCCTTATCTCATGATGCTACCTACATTCCCTGCATATCCAACAGATATTCCTAGGAGTTACAAGCAAGAAAGTGGAAGTGGAGGCAAAAGGGACTTGAGCTGGTCCAAGACCATCCAAAGAACTGTCCTGCAGAGGGAAGTTATAAAACAGAAGTTGAACTTTTTGAATGACACACTGTCATGTACCTTTAATTGGTCTTGCAAATGAAGTTGCTTTTCTACTTGCCATGTTATTATATGACTTTATGATTATTTAGTTATCTAGTGTTAATTTACATTATAATTGTGTATTCAATCCTTCTATGATTCATTAGATAAACATCTTTGGATACCAAATATGTGAGTGAAACAGAAGAATCTGACCGTATGATCTTTAGATTTCCAACAAAATTCAGAGCAGTACATCAAACATATGTGGTGTTCAAAACACATTTCAAAATAAAATTTTAAAAAGTAATCATATATGCTGCCCCTGATATGAGATTAAGGTAATTCCAACATATATGAATTTTTTTCTTAGTCCATTTATAATCCCTTAAAACCTCCTGTCCTTTCTCTTATCTCAGTCCCATGTTGTCAAACTGGCTAATATTTACCAAATGAGTTAGAATAGTAATGTTCCAATTAAAGAAAGTGACCACATTTAACAAAAATAATGTCACATCTATGTACACATGTAATTTGTTGACTATTATCAAGATGTTCATGTTTATTTGTGTGGTGTATATAATAATATCTATATGTATATATTAGGTCACAGGAAAATATATAATAAATCCTTTGAATGAAGGGCATATAATGGTACAAAATAAATATAGTCATGCTTGACTAAAAAGAGTCTAATAATAATTATATGTATATTTGTGATAGAAAATGAAAAAAAATATACTCTTTGGATTAGGTGGGAAAAAAGAAGCTATCTCTCCATTATTTCAGAGGCAACTTTATGAAGACTTTTAATAGAGTAGCTATACAGAAAAATAATTAGCCAGAAATTGGAAAAAAATTGTTTTGTATCTCTTGAGTTTCAAGTTCCCAAATGAGGAATGTATAAGTAAAAAGGGAAAAAAGAATAACGTAAGATTTTGTCTTAAGGAATTCATGTTTTCAAATTATTCCAACATAATAGTGTTAAGTAGTAGGTCCTGTGGTGGCTATAGGACAACAGCTAATTCTCTCTGGGGGAGGTAAGGATATCTTCACAGAAAAGCTGATCATATGAACTGAGAATAAGAGAAGGAATAGTGGATGCATAAGACAAGAAGAATTAAGCCAACCCATCCAAAAAATTAAACTATGATCAAAGATGGGATTAAACTGTATGATCAAAGACAGAAACATGGGTGACATATGTCTCTGGAGATACTATGAAAAGTCAGACATGGGAGCCCCCTAGTATGAGAAGAAAGAAGGGTGGGAATGTAACAGCAGAAGGAAGAAGAATGGGAGGAGGTGGAAGATGAGAAGGAGGAGAAGGAAGCCTACAGGAACATATTTTCTCCAGGGATTAAGAAATGATTGCAGCTTTGAGTTGCATATCCATAATATGCTGAGGAGAAAATGTCATTCACAGAAGATTTAGTTCCAATAGACACTTGGAACAAGTTTGAGAATGCACAACATTTTTTTTTAAATGCTCATTTAAATCATGTAATGTTTGATTTGGTGAATATTTTCTTGCATTTTTATCTGTTTCATGAACTGCGTGTCCTTGAGGTATTTACATTGATTACTAATCCCCAGATGTTGCAGTCATATTAGCTTTTTCTTGAAAAACAGACTAACAAGGTAATTAAATAGTTTTTTTGAATATAAATTTCCTTTTTCTTATGAGTGTTTAGCTTTTCTAGCTTTAATAAGTTAAACAAATAGAAGATCATGAGTAAAATAAAAATATTTTTCTTGGAGAATAATATTTACATGTGAGATGTTGTCATCTTCTGCTGTAACTTCAGTGCAATTCAGCTGATTTCTGTTGTAAAGGGACCAAGAATAAAATGTCCTATTCTTGGTTTTTCAAACAAAAATCTGCATTGTCAAAGAAATCTCAGATGAGTCAAGTAGGGGACTCTACTGGTAAATGAACAACCTGGTAGTTGTTTGGGATTTGATTTCATATACTCACCTATTTTCAACTTTATAAGTCATGAAAAATGACTTGCAATAGACTAAGAATCTATGCCTCCTTTTCTAAGATGTTGTTGCAGTTGGTTTGGTTTGAAAGGGAATTTCTGTTTAAAGTACATAGTTGGGATTTGGGGTAAGGCAGAGACAAGAGACCTCATGTTTGGAAAGGAACAGGACCTCAGAGTGCACAGAAAAGTTTGGAAGAGATTATTATTGTACACCCAATATCCATGATATTCTTCTACTTATTTCCCAGACCCTTTGCCTCTAGATTGTGTCACAAAATTAATTATCTCAATAAATACAAGCAGAAATGATGTATTACTTTCATTCCAGATTCAATAAGAATCAATGTATCATCGGCTCGCGGTCATTCTTTCTCTCATTTGTATGCATGGAAATGAGTACTCTGTGAAGACAAAGTGTAAGCTGCCTGGTACCGAAAACCAGGAGGAAAACTCTCGGAGGCAGAGTAAAGCTTTTACTACTTTTACTTCTACTTTCTTAGAGCTTAGAGAGGGAAAGAAAGATTTTTAGAGAGAAAGATTAAAGAGCTTTTCTTCTTGTCTTCTTAGAGAGAAAGAAAGATAGAGCTTAGCTTAGAGAAAGATTAGAGCTTCTTTCTTCTCTCTTCTTTCTTCCTTCTTCTTTCTTCTGTCTTCTGTCTTCCTCAGGAGCCTCGGCCTAACTCTGACCAGTCATTACTTCTTCTATCTGGTTTCTCTCCTGTAACCACTCTGCCTACGTTCTGGCCGCTCTGATTCTTCTGACCGACCGAGTGACTGCCCGACTGACTGAATTCTCCGTTCTCCTAACTCGGACCGCTTTCACCCGGTTATATACCTTCAGCTTTGCGGGTGCCTACAGGTGCGTCACATACATATCAGGTGGAACTTATGGCTTCCAGCTAGCTGCAACAGCCCTTCCTAATTAGGGCTCCTTCAACAAAGTTTCAAGCTGAGAGCCAGCATGGGTCCTGCAACCTTCTTAGTCCAGAAAAGTCCCAACCTGCATCACAATGTGATGTGAGTGAGTCTATACTGACTAAAACCCAAAATGAAATGTTCCAAAAATTATGGGAAAAGTACAGCCTCATTTGTAACCTTTTGGTTCTTACACTAAGAATTCTACCCACAAACTTGAGCATTCATTCATTCATTCATTCATTCATTTTGCTGTGGATAAACAGAACTTATTGAGCCCCCTCTATAAATGAGTGGCCAGAATTAATGGTGTACTCAAGAATCCCTATTTAGAACTCTAGGAATGATTTTGAGAAATGAAATATCTGTTTAGGAAATCAATTGTCAATTTCGTGGTAGTGAGATATATGTGCCTTATTACCATGCTGAGACTCTATCAAACCAATGCACATATGGGATAAACATATGAGATAAAAATTTAATAGTCATTATAACTTGTAGAAACCTTGTGAAGATTTTAGTACATTGCTAAGTACTCAATAAATGTCAATAAATGTTAACTGAATATCTCTCCTTTCCATCTGTGTGCTGTGGTAATATAGTTAGATCATTTTGTTGTTAAAAACAGATCTTATTTTTAATTCTGGCTCAATTGTTTATTACTATAAGATCTCGAGTAAGGTACTAAATTGACCTGTTCAAAACCTTGTTCACTTTTTTTTTTTTTTAAATGAAATGATAATAGCATCATTTTAAGATTGGGATAAGAATTAAATCAGATAATGTATTGAAAATGTTTAGTATACTGCCTACATATTTACAATGAAAAATATATCATATTATTGATATTATGTTATTACTATCTTTCTGAAACAGAATTATGTATCTATTTTTATGTGAATCATGGGAGTTGGAAGACAGAATAATGTGGCTTTTATATTCAATTTCAACACAGCATGTAGTTAACATAGAAAAGTATGTATAATTACCATATTAGAAAAAGATAAGTTATTTCATACTATTTTGATAAAAATTAAATCATATAATTCATTATGAGTACTAAACAAAATTACTGGCATATAAAAAACACTTTTAAAACACATGTTCTACCATTTAATTTAACTACCTCCAATCTGATTCAACTGAGAGAATCTGGCATTACTGGATGTCTACTTCATGACTAGGAATGTAAAAGGACACAGGACTTTGAGTTTGCATTTGAAATACAATAGTTTAATCAGTCCTCATGACCATCTTCTAACCATTTCTTCTTCACACTGGCCACCTTTTACGCCTCTGTGACTTTTGTATATCATTTTTTTCTTTTTTTTCACTTTGTTAAAATTGTACTTAACTCGAATTTTAGCGGTCCAAGCCTAAATATCATGCTTAGAATATGCAGACTTTCAGCACAACTCAATCTTATTTTATTTATCTTTTGTTCAGAACACAGCATGCCTTTCTTATTTAATACATGACTATTTGATAAATAAGTAAATGATAAATATTTAAATAAAGATGATAGTGTGTCAACTCTTGCAGATATAATTGTAATAGGCAAATGATACAAGTGATTCATCTGTATGTGATCCAGTGGAGACTGACACTTGGAGAGTGACAAGTTGAAATGTTATTGTATCATTTATTCTTCATAGTTTTTCATAATATGGTCCCATTTCACTGTCATTAGACAGTGGTAAACCTAAATTTACACTTTGCTGTACTCATATTGTATTAATTTGTATTATCCTCAAGTCTAGTACTTGTATACTTATGCCTCCAATAGCTATGCCCATGAAATAGAATTTAGTAGTTAGATGACAAGATGTTATAACAATATCCATTTATCCATAATTGAACTAAGGTCCTCAGACACCAACAATTTTGGTATTGAAAAGACAGAAAAAAAGAATGTTCCCAGAAGACTAGAAAAGGTAGGGTACAATGGAACTCGATGCCCAATAGCTTCCATTTATTCTTCTTTAATGCACAACAAATTCTCCAAGGAGGATACAGTTACATGATAATGAAAGCAAGGCTCCTTCTCTGATCCTCAGCTGCTACCAAATGGATATTTGAAAATGTTTGTTCTTGTTACTAGCTTGTACTTTGAGTTAATTTGACACAAATGATTATGAGGTAATTGTAGGGCCTAAAGAACTCTAAGGAAATATCTCATCTAACACCTTCTCCAAATAGCTTAGGATAAAATGCATGGCTTTTGGGGTTTCCAGGCCAGTTATTAAAATTTCATGATTTTCATAATTAGCATTGTTTTGTTGTTAGCTAACTGTTGACTATTTTCTTCAAAATTGTTTTATATTGAAATAAATTTGAAGAAATTTATATTAAGAATATTGACATCTGATTTCCCTTTAAATGTTTAATTTTATAGAGAAACCTGGAGGTGAGTGGATTCTTAAATATGATTGAAACATTCATATGGTTGAGACATACATTTCAGAAGCTTCAATCAAAAGAAAATTTGCAATCTATTTAATTATTTAATCAATAAATAATTTTCACAATATTTAATTCTGTTTGTATTGACTAACAAGAAAAACAATTTGCTAAAATTTAGAATCCTCTTACCACATAAGTATAGATACATTGTACTTAAAATATAATTTTAACCCAAATAATTTAAATTTACTTTAGTGGATTTATTTAGGCTAAGAATCTATTAAAATTTTAAGGACTCTTAGGTATTGTTGTTAGTTTTTATTATCAATATTTTGTTTTAAGGATTAGAAGTTAATGTTTCCACAGAGTTAATACTTTAAATTTTCTTTACCTATATTCTCCTTTCCTTTTCTTTTCTTGCTGAATGGAATACTGTGCTGTATTCTTTGGAATATCCTGCTTTCTCTGAATATTTTGTACTAGGTATTTAACTATGAACTCTTATCAATGATTTATTTATATTTTTAGGTAGTACCAGAATATATTGCCTTCTTCATGTTAACCACATGGACACATTTACCATGAGAAAAGAAGGTCTCTAGATGAGGGTGTAGAGGCAAATTCTTTCAAAATATAAACAAAAAAATGTAATGGTAAATTTTCGTTGTGATAGAGAAATGCTAAGAACAGAGGCAATTGTGAAAACCTTTGTGTTGTGAATGGTCATGTAAGTTATCTGTACATTTGAAAATGTCAACTTATTTTGAATTTGAGGTAGCAAAAAGCCTATTTCCAAGGGAAGGTTCTGGTATAAGAAATATGATTTCTGATAGTGCTTATAACTACCTAGTTACAAAATAATGTGAGGCTCTTTGTTTTGTATATAAGGTATCCTCCCAAAGCTCCTGTGTTAATACAGGTATATTCACATGTAAAATAATTAGAAGATGAGAGCGTTAACTTAATCAGCCCATCATGGTTTAAATGGGCAAATTGGATAACTGTAGGCAGGTGTGATGTGAGTGGAGAAAGTGGGTCACTGGAGGTGTGCTCTAGAAAGTTTCATCTCAATGTAGCCTTCTGCCCCACCTCCCACAGACTGCTTCTTAACTCCCACAGAGTGAACAGTGTTTCTCCGCCACACACTCTGCCATGATGTTCTGCCTCACTTAGGCCGAGAACAATGGATTCAGGCCATCATGGACTAAACCTCTGGGAACAAAATTGGAATATTGACATCCCGCTTCCCTGTAAAAGTTTACTCTTACAGAGATCCCTGGAGGTTGAAACATTCTAGTGGAATGGAATATATGAGACCAAATAAACTTTCCCATATCTAAGTTATTCTTGTGAGGTATTTCATTCATGGCAATGCAAAGATGTCTAGTGCAGAAATTGATAGCGAGCGTGGTGGTGTTGTGCCCCACCCAACCATGTGGTTCAGAAACCTTTGGAGCTTGTTTGCAGGAGTGGTTTGGAAAAATTTGGGGATAAAGGATGGAGAAGACTTAGAGTTTTTAAAGCCAAGCTCCATAGACAGTTCTGGTGGGAGTTCAATAGCTCAGAATGCATACATAAAGACTGTGCTCATGAGGTTTCAGAGGGAAATGAGGACTCTAGTAGTAATTGGATTAGAAACCATTCATGTTGTATTCTGGCAAAGAACTCATCTGTTTTGCTCACAACCTGAGACTTTGTGTGAGTGTGAATTAAAAAAAAAATGTTGTATGAATTAATCTGATGGAGGAAATATCAAAAATAGTACAGCATTCAGGCAGTGGAATGGGTATTTCTAGAAGTTTTAGTCCAGGTTTACGATGAGAATCAGGAGCACAAAGCAGAGCTGAAGGATTCTAAAAATGTTTACTGAAGAGATGCTAAGTACTTTGCACAGAGACAATTGGAAAAATGCCTTGAGGTCATTGAGGAATTTGTAAGATTACACTCATTGCAGGCTCAAGGGCCTAGAAGAGAAAATTGCTTTGAGAAGAGATTCTGGGGACACCCTTCTTATACAAGGGTCCTAGGATTTGTTTCATTGTGCTCAGTTACCTAGGATTTCAGAAGCTGCTGCTGCCATGATTCCAAGGAAACTAGCTACTACATGAACTGGTGTCAGATCTTGGTGTCATCCATGTGGTGCTGGTTCTTCAGGAATGCGGGAAGCATGATGAGTTAAGAGGTCTTGTAGGTTTTCATCAAGATTTCAAAGGAAGGACTCGGAGGCCAAGCCCAACATTACAGGGTCAGAATATTTGCAGGCTGCCTCTGAGAAGTTGAAGCTGATGCTGGAATGGAGGGCCAAGGAATTAAAAGATGACAATAATGTGGACTGTCTGCCAAGAATAACTACTGCCTATGAAAGAGACAGGCCAAGAGTGCCAAGTATGCTGCAAACAAACAGCCAGGCCAAACTGATGGATCTGCCCAAACCCCTTGGAGAGCACAACTCAACACCATGTGTCCTAAATGCTAGACATAGACTTACAGTACTGGTTTGTCCCTACTAGGTGTTGCTTTTGCTTTGTTACAATCCCTTCTTTTTATGAACTTATTCCTCCTTTTTGGAATAGGAATGTTTATTCTGTGCCAGTGTATATTGTATGTGTGTAAAGGGCTTTTGATTTTTGCAGGGGCTTGTCTTGAGTCTCAGTTTTTTTGGGGTCTCAGATGAGAATCTGGACTTGGACTTTTGGAAAAATGCTAGAACTAGTAAGACTATGGGAATTATTAGAAGTGAATTAAATGGATTTTGATTGTGAGATGGACATGAGCTTGTGAGGGGTAGCAGCAGAATGTTATGCTTTCTATATGAGTTGTCCCCCCAAAGCTTCTGTGCTAATAAAGGAATATTTAGAGGCAAAAATGAATAAATTTTAATTTTATTTTGTTGCATACGGATTTCCAGTTTTTCCAGAACCATTTGTTGAAGAGGCTATCATTTCTCCAATGTACATTTTGGGCACCTTTGTCTAACATAAGATACTGTAATTATGTTGGTTAGTCTCTGTATCCTCTATACTGTACCATTGGTCTATCAGTCTGTTTTGGTGCCAATACCATGCTGTTTTTGTTACTATTGCTCTGTAGTATAGTTCAAGCTCTGGTATAGTGATGCCACCTGCTTCACTCTTCTTGCTAAGTATTGCTTTAGCTATTCTGGGTCTCTTATTTTTCCAGATGAATTTCATGACTGCTTTTTCTATTTCTATGAGGAATGTCATTGAGATTTTGATTGGAATTGCATTAAATCTGTATAATACTTTTAGCAGTATATTCATTCATTTTGACAATATTAATTGCTGGTGGGACTGCAAAATGGTGCAGCCAATATGGAAAGCAGTGTGGACATTCCATGGAAAACTGGGAATGGAACCACCATTTGACCCAGCTATCCCACTCCTTGGTTTATACCCAAAGGACTTAAAAACAGCATACTACAGGGGCACAGCCACATCAATGTTTATAGCAGCACAATTCACAATAGCTAAACTGTGGAACCAACCTAGATGCCCTTCAGTAGATGAATGGATAAAGATAAGGTGGTACATATACACAATGGAATATTATTCAGCAATAAAAGAGAATAAAATAATGGCATTTACAGGTAAATGGATGAAATTGGAGAATATAATACTAAGTGAAGTTAGCCAATCCTGAAAAAACAAATGCCCAATGTTTTCTCTTATATAAGGAGGCTGATTCACAGTGGGGTTGGGACAGGGAGCATAGGAGGATTAGACAACTCTAGAAAGGACAATGGGAAGGGAGGGGTAAGGATGGCCATGGGAATAAAAGATATGGTGGAATGAGATGGATATCATTACCCTAAGTGCATGTATGAAGACATGAATGGTGTCAATATACTTTGTATACAATAAGAGATATGTAAAAATGCACTATATGTGTGTAATATGAATTGTAATGCATTCTGCTGTGATATATAACAACTTAGAATAAAAAAATTTTAAAAATGAATAAATTGTGCAGGTTTTAGCCCAATCGATCCATCCTAGTTTAAATGTACTAAATAACTGCGTGATAAAGTTAGCAGGAGAGGCATGGTTGGAGGAGGAAGATCACTGGGGGGTGTACCCCTGGAAAGGTTCATTATTCCTTTGGCCCCTACCCCTTTCTTTCTTTGCATTCCGGCCACCATGGGATGAGCAGCATTCTTTTACTATGCCCTTCTGCTTAATGTTCTGCCTAGCCTTGCGCCCAGAGTAATGGATTTATCCCACCATGAGCTAAACCTTTGAAACCATGAGCCAAAATAAACTTTTCCTCTTATAAGTTGTTTTTGCCAGGTATTTTGGCCACAACAATGCAAAACTGGTTAATACAGGAGCCTTGTCCTCGAATGCTATTGAGAAAATTTGAGGTTGGTGGTTTTCAGACTGTATTCTCAGGATCCTTTTATACTCTGAAAATTTATTGAGTGCCTTTTGTTCGTATGTGAATTATATCAATCACTATTTACAGATTTAAAAGTAAGGCTGAGAATCTTTTAAAACACAAATGTTCAGAATTGCACATTTTAGTGATTATTCCAGCAATAAGGTTATATTTTATGTAGTCTCTTGGAAACTCAATTCATCAAACATTAGGGAATCCTGAAAAATGTCAAATAATGCTTTAATATTATTATAAAAATAGCTTTAAACTCACGCAACTCCAAAACAAATC
Organism: Tamias sibiricus; assembly: GCA_025594165.1. Taxonomy (NCBI): domain Eukaryota; kingdom Metazoa; phylum Chordata; class Mammalia; order Rodentia; family Sciuridae; genus Tamias; species Tamias sibiricus. Next base: position 112,713,360 of record CM046665.1, on the reverse strand, counting down.
ATCAGTTCTCTGAGAATTCCCTGGATTATACTCATGTTTCAATGAGTACATTGAAGAAAAAAAAAAAAGGTATATTAAAAATTCACTCAGAAACAAGATACTATTTTGCAGTAAAATTAAATGACAGGAAAATGGACTAAACTGGATTGCAATGTATGTTAATTTATACATGAAAAGAAAATATCAGTTATGTGGGCACAACCCAAGGAATGAGGAGTTACCACAGTAGTGTCATCTTGTCAATAGAAAGCTCATTTTACTACATTCCAGCTCTCATAAAGAGAAGGCATTCTCTCCACTAACTAGAAATCAAATTCCTCCAACTGTCCTCCTAAAAAACTAAACTTCATGAGAGTGTTTTAAACAATATGGATGAAAATATGCACATTTGACATTGTATTGAATATCCTCAAACAATTTCATTTTGATGCATTTCCCAAATGCCCTAGTAAAGAAATAACTAGAACTCCCTACCATCTTCAATGTTCTCTTTAAAAGACCCAAAAATAAAATAAGGCAAATGCATGAGTAACAACCTTATTTAGTGATTTACATGAGGTCTATGTGTTACTGTTAACCTACATAATAGCAGGAATTAAGCTTCTTATTATCTCACACCCTCAAAGGAATAAAATTATCAGCCTGTAAGGAAAAATAGAAATGATACTTATAAATCCTTCTCTTGGGAAAAAGAGAGGTATATTGTGGAAAGATAAAAATACATGTGCATTCTATTAAGAAAAATATATAATTTGATTTACTCAGACTCTAATTTTAGAGCCCATATTTAGCTTTGGGATACAGGGTTGCATTTAGGGGTGATAAAATAATACTGTATATATGTGTGAGGTTCATTAAGCTCATTGGAAAACTTTAAGAAACATTAGCTGTTAATGAGAAATGTTCATTAATGCACAGTATTCTAGGAACATGTGTTTTTAAATACAATTTTTCTATAAAATGATTACCAGTTAAGAAAGTTAATCATTTCAAGATATGCAAATAACAACTTAACATTTTAATATTTGTTAAACTATTAGAAAGTTATTTATTATATACATTTTAAAAATATTTTTTGTTGTAGTTGGACACAATACCTTTATTTTATTTTTTTATTTTTATATGGTGCTGAGGATTGAACCCAGGGCCTCGCACGTGCTAGGCGAGCTCTCTACCTCTGAGCCCAACCCCAGCCCTATTATATATTTAATATGAGAGGAAAAATTTTCACCTTTGCTCTGCACTGTGAAATTATTAACCATTAAATTGAATGAATTGACACATAAAAGTAATCTCACTTTCTCTTCCCATGCCCCCACCTTTTCCCATAAAAACTAATTATTGAATTCAGCAAATAAAAGAATAAATAACATTTAAACTGTACATGTGCATTGCTAATGCTATTTGCTTTTATTACTTTTTGGGGGGCGAGGGGGTAATGGGGATTGAATTCAGAGGCACTTGGCCACTGAGCCACATCCCCAGCCCAATTTTGTATTTTATTTAGAGACAGGGAATTGCTTAGTACCTCGCTTTTGCTGAGGCTGGCTTTGAACTCCTGATCCTCCTGTGTCAGCCTCTGGAGCTGTTGGGATACAGGCGAGTGCATAGCTGCTTTTATTACTTTTATTTTAATCTCTCACTCTATAGATCCATTTCTAACAATTTAGTTCTAAAGTTTATTTAGTAACTTCAAATTTTCTTCAGTCACTCACTTGGAATCTTCACTTTTCTAGCTAATATGTTTTATATGTTTTTAAAAAATTTTTTATTTGTTCTTTTTAGATACACATGACAATAGAGTGTATTTTGGAATATTATACATACATGGAGTATAACTTCCCATTCTTGTGGTTGAACATAATGTGGAGATAAACTGGTCATGTTTTCATACATGATTAGGAAAGTTATATCTGATTCATTCTACTATCTTTTCTATTCCATCCCCCCTCCCTTCATTGGATTAGCCAATATCTTTTAAACAGGGGTTTGGTTAGATACTGAAACTACTTTTGGTGTTCATTAAGACTGAACAAAGATTTCAAACTTTATATATATATACATATATTTATATATATGTATATATATGTATATATATGAATATACAAACTTTACATGTATATGTATATGAATATACATTTATGTGTATATGCAGGAATACATATATACACACAATGTGTATCTATACACACATAAAATATATATACATACACACATACATACATGTTGGGGACTTGAGAACACAATGGCTGAAAGAACTCTGGTTGCTTCCCACTTCCTGTTACAGACCTGGCCTAACCCCGGAGGTGTTCCCCTGACAGTGTGGTGGGAACTGAAACTACCCTAAAGATAGGGTAGTTACTCCGCCAATAGGACTTGCCCATGTTCTTTACTTGTCTCTATAATCTCTTTGCTGATTGGCCCATGTCCCATATAAACGTTGTCCACCTTCCTCAATAAACTTGAGTTCCAGCGCTGACCTGACTGGGCTCCCTGGTATTGTCCTGGGTCTTCTGAAGGCAGAGGAGGGGACAACAGCGACCTCTTACCTTCCCATTTTCACCTTATCTCTGATGCAGGCTCTCCCAGCCTCTCTGCTGGACAGAGAAGGTTTGATTCCTGGGTTTAGGGAGAGCTACAAACTTCAGCCCCTACTGTATTTTCCCTACACATACATTTGTTTATTTATGTACATTTGTTTTTTTCAATACTTTGTAATTTCATATAATTTTTAAACAGCCTGCAAATATGTATTTTCATGATTTTAGAAGTTTAATTTTTAGGTGAGATACTTAGAAATAATGTTATTGGGTCAAAAATTTTTTTTTAAATATAAATGTCCAGAAAGTTCCATTGCTTCAAGAATGTTTATCACAGTGAGACAAAGAACTTACAAGTAAGGAACGGGAAAATTTTGGCTAGACTGAGTCTTGCGGTGTTGAGTTAGAATTGGAAAAATTGGTATAAATTTGTGGTTTTAGTTATGTATACAATACAGATTGATTGATATAAAAAATATCTATTCATAGATAGGTTTGTGTTAGTACACATGGCTGTATTTCCTATCTTGGTCTGTCAAGAGGATGTGGAAACAGTGACACAGCAGTAGCAATATTCATGCTTAGTCACACATTTTTGGCTTGGAGAAGTTCATCCTAGGGCTGATGCAGAGAACATATACTATGGGTCTGAAATATTCTGATGCCAACATAAAGAAGTGCTCAAAAGATCATGGGGACTGATTGAAAAGACACAGAAGCCCATTGAAGAAACTCCTAATAGCAAAAAATTGGGATAATTTTGCATAAATAATTTTACAAAGAAGGAGAGAGAGAAAAGTTCTTCCTTAAAGAACATTTCCAATTAATAAATGTAAAAGAAGTGATTGAAATAGAAAATAACTGCAAGAAAAATACCTCAATGATATTTTGTAGACAAGAAGAATCAGTGGATACAAAAATAACTGGATGAAAGTATGATAAGAAATAGCATTTATGTGACAAAATAGTTCTAAGCAACATACTTATGAGTAAAAGGGGAAAGCAGTATATTTATAATTCAGAAATTTGGAAGATATTGAATGAAACAAAGCATCACAATTATCACCAGAAATGTGATATTTTACATGTTCCTATGATGTGCTAAAAAAAAAATCACACTGCATTGCTTCTCAGCATTAGGTGTTCTTACACAAAATGTGTAAATTGTATCTAATAATTAGAAAAAAAATTAAAATTGAGGTGTAGTCTACCAAATAAATGACTTGTATTCTTTTATAAGGGTCAAAGTCTCTAAAGACAAAACAAAATTAAAGAACTGTCATAAGATGAGAAAAAGTAAAGATCCATGACCACTAAATAAAATATGCAATTCTGGATTCAGTCTACACCAGAAAAAGACCATTTAATGCATCACATGGTGAAAGTGGAATAAGGGTTATATATTGGTTAAGGTTATATATCAGTTTCAGTTTTCTGGTTTTGATTTTGTATGGTTATTTAAAATTCATAGTTAGGGTAACAGATGAAAGGAACATGGGGAAACGGAAAAAGGACGTAGGAAAACAAAAGACTAAAACTGAACCACTTTTCAATTTTTTGGTAGGTCTAAAATGATTTCAAAACAAAAATTAAAAAAAATAAAAAATAAATCAAATTTCATGACAATGTGAGTGAAAAATATATAAGAAAGTTTATTCTAATAATATTTAAAATAATAAAATATTGTAGATAACATTTATGCTAAAAGTATTGAATGGACATAGCCATATGTTTAGGTTTGGATGTTAACCCCACCTAACCACACCCTGCCAAAACATATAAAAGCTCATGTGTCCTCAGTGGATGGCTTTATGGGTAAGGTATGTTGTAAAAATCTTAGGAGGTGGGACCTGGTTGGAGGAAGTAGGACACTAGGGAGGGCTTGACTTTCTTTGAAGGGAATATTGGGACCTCTGTCCTTTTCCTCTCTTTCTGCTTCCTGGCTTCCATGAGGTGAGCAGATTTGTCCCACCATGTGCTTCCTGCCATGATTTTCTCCCTCACAAGTCCACAGAAATGGGACCAAAATGCTATGGACTGAGACTGCTGAAACTATGAATCAAAATAAATGTCCTTTAAATTGTTTTTCTCAGGTATTTTGTCACAGCAATGGAAAACTGACTAACAGAAAATTGGTAATGAGAAGTAAGATTGTTGCTGTTCTTATATCTGATGATGTGGTTCAGAGTCTTTGTAATTGTTTTGTGGGAGGAGTTTAGAAATGGGAGCAGAACCTAGATGCAGGCTACAGAAGCACTTAAATGCTGTAAGTGGAGCCTAATGGGTAATTCTGGTGGAGCTCAGAATACCAGAATGTGATAGAAATGTGGACACTATAGGTTGTGCTGTTGAGGTTTCAGATAAAATGAGAACTCCATTGACAATTGAACTAGAGGCTTCCCATGTTATAATCTGGAAAAGAAAATATCTATATTTTGTCCATGAAACTATAGAAGACTGAATCTAAAAATGATAGACTTGTTAATGTGGCAGAGGGAATTTCAAGGCAGCACATTATTCAGGCTGTGGTATGAGTACTGGTGTATGTTGTTAGCCAGATTTATAATCATAAGCAAAAATCAGAGCAGACATATTTTTTAAACTTGCAGCTTGGCTAGAAAAGGAATCATTAAAGTTGTGGCCAAGGAAGATGTTGCTTCTGAAGAGATTAGCACCATTAAAAAGAAGCCAAGGCTGGGTATGGTGGCACAAGCCTGTAATCCCAGCAGTTTGGGAGGCTGAGGCAGGAAGATCACAAGTTCAAAGCCAGCCTCAGCAACTTAGTGAGGTCCTGAGCAACTCAGCAATACCCTATCTCTAATTAAAATATAAAAAGGTCTGGGGATATGGCCAACCTAGGCAATAGAAGAATGGATAAAGAAAATGTGATATATATACACAATGGAATATTACTCAGGCTTAAAGAATGATAAAAATATGGCATTTGATGGTAAACGAATGGAACTGAAGAATATCATGCTATGTGAAATAAGCCATTCTCAAAATCCAAAGGCAGAATGTTCTCTCTGATATGTGGATGTTAACCCACAACAAAGAAGTTCATTAGACTAGACAACGGGTAATAAAGGAAAGGGAAGGGGGATGGGAATAGAAAAGACAGTAGAATGAATTGGACATAACTTTCCTATCCTTACATATGAATACATGACCAATGTAAGCCCACATCATATACAACTGCAATAATGGGATCCTAATTGGAACAAGTTATACTTATTCCATGTATGTACAATATGTCAAAATACACTCTACTATCATGTATATCTAGAAAAAAACAAACAAACAAAAAGGAAGCCAAAAAGTTTGCAAAAGGACAATAGAAAAAAGGATTTCTCTACCTTTCTATCAACCTTTCTATTTACTCAGGAATCAGCAAGACCCTGCTCCTCACGAACTCAAAAGTTTAAACTCTGAAATATCTTGCTTTTCGAAGAGAGCTCTGGAAAGCACTATTCACTCAGTGGGGATTTGCTTCCTCATTTTTCGTCATGCAAGCACTCAGAGGTATCTGCAATCATAGTCCAACTCAAGATGACCTTGGCATAATCCATATGATGCTGGTTTTGCAGTCACACAGAATGTTAGAGTTGCAAGTTCATATATAGCTATATTTCAAAGGAAGGCCTGGGAGGTCAGGCAATGAGTGGTAGGCTTAAAATCTCTGTGGTCATCCACTGAGAGGGTGATGCTGTGAGAATGAAATCCAAACTGCAATGGAGACCCCAAGAAGTTGGAAATCTCTGCAATGAGGTACACCTGCCAAGGGAAGCCACAGAAAAAAAGCAGACCCATCCCAAGAGAGCGGCCCTTTGGGCTATAACTGGCAAAGCCACAGTTTTGGCAGTGCCCAAGTCCTTCGAAACTTGCATCATGCCACCACATGCCCCAGATTCTGGGTATGGGCTGCAGGATTTAAAATTTGCCCTGATAGAATTAAATCTTCCTTTGGTATTCTATTGCTCCCTTTTGGAATGTGATTTTAGCATGTGACATAAGTTGGAAGTATATAACTTATTTGTTTTAATTTTTATAGGGCCACACAGGTAAGAGTTTGCCTTGAATCTCAGAAGAGACATTGAATTTAGAATTTTAGTAATGTCATAACTATTAAGACTTGGGGATCTCTTGGAGATGTACTGAATGTGTTTTGTATTATGAAATGGAGCTCAGCAGTCGGGGGCTGGAGGCAGAATGATTTGGATTGGAGCTTAAATGCCCTAAAAGTTCATGTGCTACAAGTTGGGTCCCCAGCTGATGGTGTTATTGGGAGGTGATGGAAATTTTAGAAGATGGGGCCTAATGGGAGAAAGGTCTTTGAGAGCATGCCCTTGAAGGAAGTGTATATTGGGATCTTGCTCTCTCTCTCCATGTTTGTGTGCTTCTTAGTACTATGAACTTAACTGTGTTGTTCCAACACAAGCTCCCCACCATGATGCTCTGCCTTACAATAATTCCACAGTGCTGGGGCCAGGTGGCTGTGGGCTAACCTCTGAAATCATTAGCCAAAAGCAATATCTCTTCCTTTACTCTGGTTTTCTTAGAAACTTCATCTCCCAAGGGAAATATAGAATGGAATATTTTACAGCAAGTAAGTTTATCTTCAACGCAAATACTTCTTGTGTGTATGATTTATTAAGAGAAAAATACTGTCAAGGAGTTGTGTTGGATCATTTTTAAAAAATATCATAAATATACAAATCCATGCATAGGGAAGCCATGAAAGGTTTTCCAATAAACTGCATGGTTCTCCCTGTGTGTTTGGCTTGTGGTTAACATTTTCTTTACCAACTTTCAAAGTTTTTTGTTTGTCATGACTTTCTAAATTGAGCATGCATTACTTTCATAACAAGCAGAAACCAATAAACAGAAAGTTCCTTCAGCAAGCTTTGGACATTAAGCTGAATGCCCTAAGCTTTGCTGAAGCAGAATGAAACTATAATAAGGGCAAGTTGGTATGAGTAAAAATTAAATTTGATCATATTTAGGCTGAAGCAGATTAAATATTAGGACTCATTACGGGAGGAGCATATAGCTCCATCTTTAGACTACTGGGAAATAGTGAAAGCACATCGCCCAAATGCAAAGATAGTTATGCTTGGCAGATACAATGTTCTGTCTATCCAGAAGCTCATTTTGTTACTGAGTTCTTTTCATACTAATTCTTTTTAATTTGTACTCTCAACAGGGGCTTGCTGTCTGTATTAGAATCCCACAAATAATGGAATTCCCACAATGTTTTAGCCAAAAATTCAATTATTTTTGTACCATTTCTTAATGTGGGAGTTTATTTCCCATTTTTTTTCTTAGAAACTCCATATAACAATGCTACTACACATGTCATTAAAAATAGTTTTTTCAAGTCAAAAACTTAAATTGAGATCTGGAAATTGTCTTCAAATCACTATGATACTACATGCATTGTGTAGTATAATCTTCTCAATAATATATTTTCAGTGACTTCAAAATGCTACTTTTACATTTATTTAATAGACATGTATGTGTCTATGTACCTTTTACCTAGCTAATACATAAATTCACTTTTATCCAGATTTTAAAGATTTCTAATGAAATTTTAGAAATACCTTAGTAATTTTCTTATACATTATCACTTTTATAGCTTTACAGCTGGTCAAAAATTTAATGTGGTATATTTTTTCTCTCATTTTTATATTTTCATGGTGGAATGAACAAAGTAGAAACATTTTTTTCTTTGCCATCATTCAAAGTAAAGAAAGGAAGAATTTGTTCTGGTAACTGCCATTTTGACAGCTAAAATAGTGGGTTTGGATAAATGCCTACAAATTTATGTAATTTTTTTCTGAGCAACGTCACTGCAAGAATGGAAGGGAGAGTTTTTTCAAAACAGATGTTCATGTAGGACAATGAACTCTGTGTTGGAAATAACATAAGATTAGCCTTTAGTGAATTACTTCTTGACATCCTCTCTAGCTATGAGATGCTTTAGTAGAAAAATGTCATATTTTAAAATATTTTGTTTATAACTAAGTTGATTTTACTCAAATATTCTGGTCTTTTGGAATCAGAAATAAAATTTTTATTTTTTGTAACAAATATTGAGAAATACATAAATAGCAAGCATAATTTGATACTTGAAGAAGCCATGAAAGATTGAATAACTGAGAGGGGGGAAACATTTTAGACATTTATTGGTAACTTTTAAAAGAGATTACAGTAAGAAAAATTAATTCTGCAATTCCTTCGGGGCTAACTGATCCAAAATTAAGCTTCAGTATATTAGATTGTTGCTAGGCAACTTACGCTGTGTCCATATTTTCAGGCTTTTGTAATTGTTTATTGTTAACAGAATTTCCTATTGGTTCATAGAAACCAAAGTAAAAACTATGAAGCCTAAAATTAAATAATTACTCTAATCGTAAGCCTGCTGGAAGGTTACATTTGCTATACATGGGTGATCACTGAAGAAATTCAATTTTATATGGGGAATGAAAGTCATTTTAGGGAATTAATATTTAATATATTAATACATGTTTTAAATTAATAGTACCTAATGGAATGAAATGTTGATGGTATCCTTATATCATAATTTCCAATAACCTTGTTCCTCTTCCCTGCTGTACGTCTTCTTTTTCCTCAAGGCAAGTTACACTATTTTGTTTTCAATTATACCATACAGTTATTGAGCCCTGTTAATAGAGAATGCTTCTTCCCACTTATGGCCTTTTCATTCTGTGAGTGAAGTTCAATCGGTGTAACGCCAGGCTTGCTTCATATTCTTCACAATTAAGGTTATAGTGATCTGCTATAGTCCAGTGTTTCCTATGACTGAATATACTATATATATATATATATATATATATATATATATATGTCTCATTTAGGAGTTTTTAGACATATATATATATATATATATATATATATGTCTCATTTAGGAGTTTCATATTAATTAAGTCCATTTGCCTGTATATATAAGCACCTAATTACTTGAAGTTTGTTAATAAAGGTCATAAAAGTAATAAATGTCAAAGTTTTGATCTTGTCCTTTATCTTAGTTTTGTTTCTTAACCTTTTCAATATTAGGAAGTGAAAAAGGAGAGTGGTACTTTGGATATCCCATGTTGGAGATTCTAACATGTATCAACTCTTTCATAGGTGTTAGGTTAAACAGAGAACATAAACATGAATGGGAGATAAGGTGCTAACAGGGTAGGAAAGGCAATAGAAGTATAAGCATATGATTTCAAAGCTATGTATGAAATACTGCGTTGTAAGAGGGTAGGCAAGATATGCAATGGAAGAGTGGACAAAAGGACCTGACTCAGTTCCCCCAAATTTATGCCTGTGCTAATCTTATAGCATACAAATCAATAACATGGGGAAAGTTGGACATTAGGGGGAAAATGTTTGAAGGAGGAATAAAAGAGCAGAATAAAATACATGATTTTTTAGTCAGCTTTCCATCACTAGAACAAATACCTGAGCTAATCAACTTATAAAAGGTTTATTTGGCTCACAGTTTTGAGGGTTTCAATATATAATTTATCAGCCTTTTACTTTTGGGCCTGCCCCATCATGTCAGGAAGGCATGGCAAAACAGATCCACTCACCTCATGGCCACAACACAAATATAAGTAAAAGAAAAAGACTGGAGTCTCACAATCCCCTTCTGAGGGCATTCCTCCAGTGACATAATGTCCACCCACCAAGCCCCATCTCTTTTTTGTTGTTGTTGTTATTTATTTATTTATTCATAATGCGCAAGTATATCATCTTTTTACATACAACTGCTTGTATATAAGTACCACTCAGATCTTTAATCATGCATTTAGGATAGTGATATCCATCTCATTCAACCACCATTTTTCCCCCCTTCTCCCCCCCTGCTCCCTCCATTTCCCTCCCTTTCCTTTGACCATTCTAGTGTTCCTCTAATCCTATGTACCCCCATCCAATCACACTGTGAACTAACTTCCTTATATCAGAGAAAACATTTGGTATTTGGATTTTTGAGATTGACTAATTTCACTTAGCATTATATTCTCCAACTTCATCCATTTACCTGCAAATGCCATTATTTTATTCTCTCTTATTGCTGAGTAAAATTCCATTTTGTATATATACCACATTTTCTTTATCCACTCATCTACTGAGGGACATCTAGGTTGGTTCCACAACCTAGCTATTATGAATTGTGCTGCTATAAACATTGAAGTGGCTGTGTCACTGTAATATGCTGTTTTTAAGTCTTTTGGGAACAGACCCAGGAGTGGGATGGCTGGGTCATAGGGTGGTTCCATTCCCATTTTCCCAAGAAATCTCCATACTGCTTTCCATAGCGGTTGCACCATTTTGCAGTCCCACCAGCAATGTATGAGTGTGCCTTTTTCCCCACATCCTCTCCAACATTTATTGTTGTTTGTTTTCTTGATAGCTGCCATTCTGACTGGAGTGAAATGAAATCTTAGAGTAGTATTTATTTGCATTTCTCTAATTGCCAGAGAGGTTGAGCATTTTTTCATGTATTTGTCGATTGATTGTATATCTTCTTCTGAGAAGTGTCTTTTCAGTTCCTTAGCCCATTTATTGATTGGGTTATTTTCTTTTTTGGTGTAAAGTTTTTTGAGTTCTTTATATATTCTAGAAATTAGTGCTCTATCTGATGTGCATGTATTAAATATTTGTTCCCAATTAGTTGGCTCTCTATTCACCTCACTGATTGTTTCTTTTGCTGAGAAGAAGCTTTTTAGCTTAAATCTATCCCATTCATTAATTCTTGGTAATAGTTCTGCGCTACAGGATTCTTATTAAGGAAGTTGGGGCCTAATCCGGCATGTTGGAAATTGGAGCTTACTTTTTCTATTAGGCGTATTGTCTCAGATCTAATTCCTAGGTACTTGATCCACTTTGAATTGAGTTTTGTGCATGGTGAGAGATACAAGTTTAATTTCATTTTGTTGCATATGGATTTCCAGTTTTCCCAGCACCATTTGTTGAAGAGGCTATCCTTTCTCCACTGTACATTTTTTGCACCTTTGTCTAATATAAGATAACTGAAATTATATGTATTAGTCTCTGTGTCCTCAATTCTGTACCATTGGTCCACCCGTCTGTTTTGGTGCCAATACCATGCTGTTTTAGTTACTATTGCTCTATAGTATAATTTAAAGTCCAGTATGGTGATGCCCCCTGCTTCACTTTTCTTGCTCAGGATTGACCAAGCCCCATCTCTTAAGTGTCTACCACCTCCTAATAATGCCATGCTGGAGACCAAGCTTTTAACACATGGACCTCTGAGGGACACTTGAGATCCAAAGTACAGCACATGTATATTCAAACAATAGTGCATAGTATATCCCAAGAAAAAAATAAGTAATTATCATCTTCTGAAACATAAACAGCAAAGCAGGTAGAGACAAGAGATGTGAACAGAGGGACAGAACATGCAGGGTCTGGTAGTTCACACAGACAAAGCAAATCCCCTTGGCATAGCCCTGTATTAGTGGCACATTTGGATGAATTTGTGTTAATATTTCCCAAGCAAATAATATGTTCCAGTAAAGCAGATATTATGACTGTTTTTATTTACTATTGTTCGTTACAACTTATTACTACTTTAATATAGGTAATTATCATATATTTTGTATAGTTTTATTTATTCATATATAGAATATAACTCTTTTTAAAATAGTTTTGCTAAAATCTAGAGTATAAAGGTTGCCCATTTTTTGAGGATGTGGAGAAAAAGGCACACTCATACAGTGCTGCTGTGACTGCAATTGGTACAGCCAATATGGAAATCAGTATGAAGATACCTCGGAAAACTCGGAATGGAACCAACATTTGACCCAGTTTTTCCTTGGTCTATACCCAAAGTACTTAAAAACAGCATACTACAGGGACACAGCCACATCAATGTTTATAGCAGCATAATTTACAATAGCTAAATTGTGGAACCAACCTAGATGCCCTTAAATAGATGAATGGATAAAGAAACTGGTATATACACACAACAGAATATTACTCAGCATTAAAAGAGAATAAAATCATGGCATTTGCAGAATAGAGTTGGAGAATATCATGCTAAGTGAAGTAAACCAATCCTGAAAAAACGAAAGACCAAATGTTTTCTCTGATATGTGGATGCTGATCCATAATGGGGGTTGGGGGTAGCATGGGAGAAATGGAGGAACTTTAGATAGGGCAAAGGGGAAGGAGGGGAAGGGAGGGAGCATGGGGAGGAAAGATGATGGAATGAGATTGACATCATTACCTTAAGTACATGTATAAGACACAAATGGTGTGACTCTACTTTGTGTACAACCATAGAAATGAAAAATTGTGGTCTATATGTGTGCTATGAATTGAAATGCATTCTTCCACCTTGTATAACAAATTAGAATAAGTAAATAATTTTTTAAAAAAGGTTTCCCGGTTTTGGGGCTGGTGATATAGCTCAGTCGGTAGAGTGCTTGCCTTGCATGCACAAGTCCCTGTATTCAATCTCCAGCACCACCAAACAAAATAAATAAATAAAGTTCCCCATTTTTAATATATAATTCAATTACTATTAGCATATTTTCAGAATTGTGCAACTATCACCACGATCTTATTTTAGAACATTTTCACTACCACACAAAGAATTTCCTACTCTTTTATAGCCACTCCTGATTCCATCTGACAGCCTAGGAATCCACTAATCCACTTTCTTTCTCTATTTACTTACTCTGGATATTTCACGGAAATGGTACCAGATAATATGTGGTCTATTTTTTGTCTGACTTCTTTCAGTTAACTATGTTTTTGAGGTATATCCAAATATAGTGGTACTCTGTTACTTTTTATTGCTGAATACCATTCAATTGCAGAGCTATACTCCAATTTATTTATTAATTTCCTCTTTGAAAGACAATTCAGTTTTCCATCTTTTGATGGTAAATAGTGCCACCTTGAAAATGCAACATAATATAATGTGAATGAAAGACTTAATGTAAGCAACAGTATTAGAATGTTGTAATCTATGATACGTCATGTGCAAACTTAAAATATATGATAAAATTCTAAGCAGTATAAGATCAGTAATAGTCCTAAATGAAGGAGACCAGATATAACTATGTGAGTATTTGATCTGGTAGAATCCAACAAATAAAGCAAGATTAGTTAATAGTAAAAAAATAACTATATTTAGCACTGATTCGTGGAGTAAACCTGGGAAAAAATAAGCAAAACCCAAATTCTAATGAATTTGATTCTAATGATCTAATGATACAATTCCTGATAAAGTAGAAGTTGCCTATTATTTTGGTACTTAACAAACAAATACTAGGAAAAAAAATGCTCCTCTGTTTGCCTTATGTTATTTACCTTATGTTATTTACCTTCTGCATCTTTTGAAATCATGAGAAGAAGAAAGTTATGCTTTAAAGTTAAAACAGAGAACAAGTATATATCATTTTTTCCAGATCTGTGCCATTAGTAAAGGTTTCACTAATATACTGAAGTTGACAGAATAATGGAATCAAGGGCAGCTATTTCATTAAAAAATGTTTCAAGTGCTATTGGTGGCCTACTTTTGAAGCCATGGCCATAAACTCTCAATTATCCTTTACAAGTGGTTTGCTGAGTCCCCACCTCCAATCACTTCTCCTGTCAGGCTCCCACTCTCCAGCACCTCTCTACATACACCTCACCCAACTCCTCTTAGTAGGTTCCTGCATTTTGGATCAAACACCGGCCAAATAGGACAAATGGCATGCAATAAAGCCCATAAAGTTATACCAGTTAGCCAATCCACAAGGGGCCTGGGGACACAAGCTAGCCTCACTTAGCTTACTTACAGAAGCTGCTTTCTCCAAGCTGTTGTTGTTGGCACGACTGGAAGTTGTTTTCTTTCATTTTGAGCCACGAGTAATCAAAGAGTTCTGCCTTTTCTATACAATTTTGTCCATGTGTTGTGTCCTGTCAACAACAAAAAAAATCTTTAAATACTATAAAACAGTAAAGTGAGCAGGACTGCATGACCATGACAATTATGTTTGAATAGCTTCTTAAGCAGATTGCTTTTGGTTTGCTGAGTCCAGATCAGAACAAAAGCAGCTTTGGATGAAACTGCTGCCCATCAATAAGCTTGCCCATAGCTGGTGCTATCTGGGGTTCTGTTTGCTGGTGATGGCAATAGTTCTCCATAACTGAATTTCCTTGGCCTATGAATACTTAATATGAACAATCCTGATTGGCTACATTCTGGGAACTGGATATTACTCCAGATTGGGACTTATCTTAAGGCAATTGGAGCAATACACTACTTGAGCCATGCTTTCCAGAATTGAGAGCCTGTGTGTTTCCAGTCACAGATTGTGTTTGGCAGAGATCTATACCACAAGTCTTCCACTCCTTTGTTGGTGTTGATGCTTATTTGGGCAGTACCCTAGTTTGTTCATATGTTTTGGGCAACCTCTTGTGAAGGTGAGTGTTGGTTGGATGCCTCTGTGGTAGAGAAATGGCACCTTGTTCTTCTTAATAACATTTTCCACTTGCTTTATTTGCTGATACATAGCTTGCTGCTGTTGCTAGAGAACATTTTTGCTTACCAGGCTCCCAGGGATATCATGGATCACACTCCTGAAGTCCACTGTCTAATTCAGAGTGGAGAGAAGAATGAACATCCTGAATCCCCCAAAACTCTAGTCTCAGTGATATAATTACTCAAACAGCAGAAAACCAAAGCTAACACTCATGGGCAATAAGTGCCACTGCATACCAACATGCTTAAGTGGCTGTTCTTTATGCTCAGGGACCAATTACCTTTTCTTAGAGGGAGGCAATGAGAGCTCTGTGTGAATCCTGACCCTTCTGAAGTGGACCAAAAAGACTTGAAATGGGAATTTTTTCTTACATCACCCAGAAGATCTGAATGATGGGTGGCTGATGAGAAACTAAATTGGGAAGTTGAAGTTTTACTACATTAGAATTACTTCAGCCTTTCCCATCTGAGCAGTACCCAGGCCTCTTGTGCTCTTAAAGATAAATTCGTCATTCAGTCCCTTTGATATTTACACAGAGGTTCATCTGTATAATTTGCATTTAACTGAACAAGTCTCTCATCCATCTTCTCTGTAACCGGGGGATTTTCCATCAGCCTATTCTACAGAGCTCATCATTTTGTACAGCTGATATGTGTTCCATAGATGGAAAATATTGAGAAACTTCTTCCAAACTGCTGTCTCCTTTGCATGAGGGGTGCTCCATCACAGCAAATGGCAATTGATAGCATATAGTTGAAGGAGCCCCAATTAGGAAGGGTTATTGCGGCTAGCTGGAAGCCATAAGTTCCACCTGATATGTATGTGACGCACCTGTAAATGCACACGAGGCACCGCAAAGCTAAAGGTATATAACTGGGTGAAAGCGATCCAAGTTAGGAGAACGAATTCATTCAGTCAGTCGTGCAGTCACTCGGTCGGTCAGAAGAAGAGTTCGGGTCGGAGAAGAAGAAAAGAATCAGAGCGGCCAGAACGTAGGCAGAGCGGTTACAGAAGAGAAACCAGATAGAAGAAGTAATTGCTGGTCAGAGTTAGGCCGGGGCTCCCGAGGAAGAAAGAAGAAAGAAGCTTTAAAAAATAATCTTTCTCTAAGCTAAGCTCTCTCTCTCTTTCTTTCTCTCTCTAAGCTCTCTCTAAGAAAGTAGAAGTAAAAGTAGTAATAGCTTTACTCTGCCTCCGAGTTTTCCTCCTGCGGCGCTGTGGCTGGCCATGACAGGCAGCTTACATATAGTTACCAATAGAGGACTCTGTACCTTAAACCTACATGCAAAAACAATAACAACAACAAAACTACTGTTTTCCTCCAGTACCATTGTTTAATAATTTCTGCTTACCCAAATCCTGTAATGGGCTACAACAATTAAACTTTAAGATAATCCCACAGGGCTATGTCGGGGACCAACAAACAGGGTGTTCATCCCGTCACCTTGCCTTTCCATTCTCAAGACACACTGCATTAATGCAGTTGGGCCTCTCTTGACCTTGGCCTTGACTTTACCATTTAGATAAATATTAATCTTTCTTCCTCAGCCCTGAACAAATGTCACAGATGTGTTGCATTCACATACATGATATTGGAACTCTCTATTACTTTGGAAATCTATTTACCACAAGGAACATCTTAGCAATCAAGAATCATTGATTCTAACCTACAAAGGCTCAGCTCTTGTATCTCATATTTCTAAAGTACAACAAAAATCTGTCTCACATAATTAGGACCAGAGAATTTTGACAATAAATTGGCACTTGTTTATTTATCAATGATTTAAAGAGGTGTTTGTAACATCACCATAAGAAACATAGCCCATGCATGTAACCTATTTCATAATTCTACCCAAATACTACTGGAACTCTCTGCCATGTTTGACTTATTCTCCCAGTTACCAACAAATACGAGCTTAATAAAAACTGGTTTTGGGTGGTCCTTCATGCTTCTATGTGCTTCTTACTTTTACTATGATTTTTTTTTTTTTTTTTTTTTTTTTTTTTTTTTTTGCTTTTGTAGAACAATATATACTCTGGAGTTCTCCTCTACTATTCAAGCCACTCTAGTGCCTCAAATAACTGAGCTGAAAACTGATATATAAAGGGAAGGAAGGAGGGTTTGGATAGGGAAAGACAGTAGAATAAATTTGACCTAACTTCCTATGTACATATATGAATATACCACAGTGAATATCATCACCATGTGCATTCACATGACACTAATGAAAACAAACAAACTACAAATTAATAGAAGAAAGTTCAGTAGAATAGAGGGAAGGAGGAGGGAGGGAAAAGAGGAATTACTAGGAACTGAATTAGAATAAATTTTATTCCATGCTTTTACAATTATGTCAAAATGAATCCCAATATTGTGTATAACTAAAAAGAATCAATGAAAACATAGTGTCGGGGGGAAGACATCCAGGGGTCAATTTTAATGCTATGCTTCTCAGGAGCTAACTTGACCCAGTTTTGAAGTCTTGACTAAAATTCTCAGTTTTACTTACAAGTGGTTTACTAAGTCCCCATCTTCAATCACATCTCTCTTATCAGGCTCCAACTCTCAAGGGAACTGTGTGCATACACTCAGACTACCTCTTTCATTTATTGGGGTCCCATTCTCTGTGGCCAGATACCAGACAAGTAGAGCCAGCCTCATTGTCCCAGAGCCTATGAAATCTATTTAAGCAGCCAGGAAACAGGGAGCCCAGGAATCCTGGCTACCTCACCTGCTTGCCATGCAAAAGTATCCTGTACTGCTCCAGCTGGCTGCTACCCTATCCCTGTGTGCAGTCCTCTGTCTGGTCTGATAGGCAGCCTTCTCTTCTTTGGAGCTGGACATAACAAAGGGTTCTCTGCTTTTCATCTATTTCTGTCAGTGTGTTGTGTCCTACCATTAAAAGGATCTTTAAATCTTATACCATTCCTATTTCATGAGTTTTTCACATTACTGTCAAATCTCATGAAAATATTAAAGTGATGTTTCATCTCGTATTCTGTCTCAGAGTAATTATAGATATTTTCTGTTTTTTTAATTTGAAGCTTCTAGTATAATTCCTGTGCCTAGTACATGCTGTAGTTCTTTAATACGTATGAATTTCCTTTTCACATAAAAGCCGTTCCTCTCTAGCTTGTTTATTAGGATTAGACATTTATTTCTAAGGAGAAAAAGAAAATGAACAATGAGTCACATTGAGTTTAGAACCATAATTTTATAAGGATTTGTTTTCTCTAAATGTAATTCCATAGCAACCCAAACCTGCAAATGCAAAAAAGTATGTGGCTGACTGAAAGGTGGAAGCAACCAAAGTAAAGGAATCTTTTAGTATTTACCTAAACGATCTATTCTTTTCCTGCTTGCTATAATATTCAAAATCTTTCATTTGTAAGACAATATACTAATAGAAAAATTAGGTGTTTTCTCTTTTCAAAATTTCTGGTAAAGCTATTTTCTTGAAGTGCAGGCTTAACCACAAAAACTTTTATGTTTGTAGAAAAGGTTTGCTTAGAATTGGATGCTTTTACCAATAAATATTGTTTAATTTTTGCTGCACTTTAAAATTGTTTGTGATTTCAATACAAACACACACACACACACACACGTGTGTGTGTATGGCTTAGACACTCAAATATTTCTAAAATCTTCCTTCTGTACCCCTTCTTCCTACAGGTGATTCTAATGTGCATAATAATAAACAATTAATTGGGTTGAAGTAGATTAAAAAAAAAGCCATCGAGTTTGCTAAATTGGATGTGCTCTTCACATAGAACACAATAGAGCTATTACATGAAATCAACATAATATTTTTAAAGTTATAATTAGTAAGATCAGCTTTTTATATCTCAAAAAAAAAAAAATCACCCTGTCTCCTTTCTTACTCTTTGGTATTCTCTTTTCTTTCAATTGAAGCTATAAATGTTTAAGTAAAAATTAGATCTACCATATGCTTTTTGACATGTATAAAGCTAAATAACTTCAGTTCTCAAAATATAAGATGCCAACATTCTGTATTTATTTAAAGTATTAAAAATCATCAGTGCATTACAAATACACTGAGAACTATAGGGAATCTTGTTGCATTCACTTATTATTAAATCTTAACAGACAGTAATTCACATGATTAATTGAAGCAACTATGTGTTAATGAAGGAGCTGTAACTGTTTGTGTTGGAAATCTTGTGATCCTCTAATATTTACCCACTCATAATGGCAGTATATGGAGCATTTCTGAATTTCATTTTTGCAGATCTTAGCCTAGTTATTATATTACTCTTCAAGGTATCCCAGTGAAAATTCTGTTAGCAATCTTAAATGAATTTCTAAAAGTACTTTATTGGCAAAGATCTTTGCATTTTCTGGGCATTAGTTAAAATCATTGCTTTAACATTGCAAAATTGCAATTAAATTTTAATGCTTTTAGTATCAGAATTACATGGATGCCAAGAGTTCTTCCCCAAAATATTGTTTATATTCATTAATGATCTATAATGTTAAAACAATTAATCATGTTGGTTAAAAAATGATCTTTTAAAAAAAAGTTTAAAAGTTTATCTGTATACACTTTTTACTTTACTAATGATTATTTTTGCAAAATTATACTTGACAGCATATTAGTGTGTTCTTAGTTTAAATATTTTGAATTTATGCAATGAATATTTCTTGTAAAACAAACATCCATATTTGTTTGATGGAAAAACAGGTTTACTTGATCCCTACTTGCTATTTTAAAAAATAAGATGCTGCATACATATGTGAAGTATAATAAATGGCTTCAGAATTATTAATAAATCAATAACAATATACACAATCATTTGAATTTTTCTCTTATCTAGAATGTCTTATAATAAAGAAAAAAATCTCAAGTATAGGAAGTTTACTCACCATTTGTAAATCTACATGGAGAAAATATTAACTGGATTGCTTGGAATGATAATAGCATTATTATGATGACTAAGATACAATTCATTAACATTTCTTAAAATCAGTTGCTAATTTTTTAATCAACATAGGATGATTTCTTAAATACTGACTTTGAAAATGTGGCACTTCCTTTCACATGCTCAGAGGAACAGTCTTTGGTTGAAATTGGAGGCACAATTTGCAGATGTATTTAACAATTTTAGCTATATTTTTGATTTGGCAAACCATGATTCCCAGAAGTCTCAGATTTCTAATTTCTCAAATAGAATTTGCTTTTAGATGGAATCAAACCATTTGCCAAGCAGAAATGCCAAACAATCATAAATTAAAGCCTTGTGAAGGTGACCTGACATGAAAACCTATAGTTTTAAATTGAAAGTAGGGATGAAACATGAATATATTGATAAAGTACTCTTTGCTGCCCAAATATGTATCCTTCAAATCTATCTTTTTAGTTATTGCTTCCCTAAATATACATATTCTTTTATGTTATGTGTACACATAAATATTATTTCTTATTTGCATTCAATTTTATAAAATACACATTAGAGAAAAACTACAGGACACTATTACCATTATCATATACATTACTGAAAATGGCTAATTGCTTAAATATATTCCTTTTAATCAAAACTAAGCATTACCTATTTAAGTATAAGAAAATAGTGAATTAGGTAAGTTAAGCAAATTTTCCAAGGTTAGAGAAAGAACATATTTGAGCCAACTAGGAAGTATAGTTCTGTCCAAAGTTTGTGCTCTTGTTCACAAACTTTCAGAGTCTTGTATTGCTAAATAGGAGCCCATACTAAAAGATTTGGTGAACATCTATAAAGCAACTTTTGACTCTCTACTTTAAGAAAAATAATAAGGATTTAGTTGTACTTAAACATGGAAGCAGAAGAATGTATCTATATCAAAGCTAAATGTTTCCTAATATTAATTGTAAGAAACATTAGAAATATAAATTTTTTACAAACTTATCCATTTATATAGATTCTAATGTATAAAAACCATGTAAGAGTTTTATGTACTTATTATCAATATTTTTCTGTGTATCAGTATTTTTAAGGAGAGAGAATATTTTGCTTTACTCAATACTTTGCAAAAACAAAACAAACAAAATGATGCAGTATTTAAATTGTCTTATTCCCTATCAGGACTTTTTATTTCTACAAATATCCATCATTAATGAACACATCAGCATCATAAAAGGCATTGTGTGGCCCATAAAAGTAGACTGTTTCTTTCAAAATGCAAATAAGAATTTGAAGTTACAATGCACCTAACTGAAATCTATGAGTCATAAAAGAGCTACACTTCTTCAAAATAATTGTGAGTCTTCACATAGATTTCCTGCTCACAATAGAATGCCAAAGAAATATAAGAGATTCTGTTTCTTGTAATGCCAGGAGATTTGATATCTGATATTAAAACATTTGTTGAGAGTCTATATAACTAAATCATAATGTAGAAAGCTGGAAAACCTTGCCCTTTACCTACTTTGTAGGAAGTAGTAACTGCTTAATCTTTAACATATTCACATAGTAGGAATGTATGGTGTGTGTGTGTTTAAGTGAAGGAAGGGTAAAGTTTATATTTTCTGGCTCAATACCCTAGAAAGTAATCAAAGACTTATGTGGCCAGATATTTCTATTTGTCTTTCATTCATACATTCACATAGCTTTCCTGGGCATCAAGTATGAACTGAGAGTATCATAACTCTTACAAGGAAAGATCCAATGTTAACTTAAGACATCTCTAGTTGTTCAGTGTCCTTTTCTAAGGACCCCATTTGTTTTGCCCCCACATGATTCTGAAACCAAATAGAAAATAATTACTCTCTATGAACAATTCTCCAAGTACCACAATGTCTCCTTTCTTCAAGGAATCGGTAAGCTCTTAAGGGTTGGTTAACTGGAGTGTCACTGCCGCAAGGCTAAGCTAATATTCCTGAGAGAGGTTGAACTGAAATCATGGCCAGTGTGGGGTGCTCTTTCATGATCTGAGTGACATTTTGTAGCAAGTGCATTTATTTCCCTGTAATGAAAAACTAGGAAGGAAAGTTAGCTGCAGTTCTGTGACCTATTTTCTCTCTTTACCAGACACATCCAGAAGGAAAGAGCTGACCAAGCCAAATCCTCATTTAATCCTGAACTCCAGATCTATTGGTACACACACTAATTATATTTATTAAAAAGAAAAGCTAATAGAGGTAATGGAAAACTCTTCTCAGCAAAAGGATGTACCTGGTAAATAAATTTCAAATTCATGGTTTATAACTCACTAGAAATTATTACATAAGCTTTATATTTAGTTGAATACAAAAGAGACAGTCCATTTTTATATGAAATTCTTCATATCTTATTATTTCTGTGGCTTTATAAGAGAAACGGAACAGGTAGGAAAATGATAGGCAGACAGACACACAAATGCATAGGTTATTATAGAGAATTGGCTCTTGGCATTATGAAGGCTCAGAAGTTTAAAGATCTACAGTTGTGAACTGGAAGGGCTGGGAATGTAGCTCAGTGGTAGAGTGCATGCTTGGCATACCTGTTGCCCTGGGTTCAATACCCAGCACCACCCAAACAAACAAACATAAGGGGGGAAAAATAGTTGTGAGCTGGAGAACCAGAAGACAAGTTAAAAATTAATCAATACACCAAACATGTGTCCATGTTTTGCCTGTGCCTTATGATTATCAATGTCCTTTGCATTATTAATAGAATTTAGTTCTGATTTAGATCTCTGATTCCTGTCGATCTGATTTGGCAATCTGATACTCTGAGTTATCTTAAATAATTGTAAAATATTTTTAAAAGTTTATTTAACTCTACTTCAGAAGACTATTCAATTTGTACATATTTTAATAAAACATTTTAAAAGAACCATAGAACAAGGTTCATGATAGAAAAATAAAAGTTAAATGCCACTTTGATTCTTCCCACTGTAAATGTCCCAGTGATTCTTCAAAGCCATTCTGTGTAACTGTTTCAATTCTAAGAACTTTTGCATTTCTTTATTATTTTCCAGCTATAGCCACTTAATACCAGAGTAACTTCTTGTCTCCCAAAGTGTCACATTCAACCTTGGGGGCATAACACTGCTTTTACTTTCTTATTATTTCTTTATACCTTTCCTTTTCCCTAACTGTGAGCTAGTCTAGCAGGAGCTTTTATCTTTTTTTCCCCCCTGTTTTTATTCTTTTCCTCAGAGGGAAGGAAGGAAAAGTATTTTTTAAATTTCATTTTTAGAAGAAAAGGAAAAAAATAGCAAGCATATTTAAATGAATCCATCAAAAACTAGGAAATTCTACATGATAGTAGGGGCTACTTAATTCCCATTAACTTTCCTAATACCCAGTCCCATAATTGTTGGTCCATCTTTACTTACAGGTAGGTATTACACTTAATGGGCATGGGCACCCAGAAGACAGAGAAGACCACAGGCCACAGATAAAGACTGCCTCCAAAAAGCAGAGGATAGGTTGTAGCAGATGGGGAGTCAGGGACAGTGATCTGGCTTTAGCACCAAGAAATGAAGTCTGGAAAAGGTCAGAGGAAATCTGTGTTTGATTCTAGGACCTACCTCAATTTGATTATTAGAGTGATGTGAGATTGTTTGGTGATAATCACTGTGTGTTTGAGACAGTCTGCACAGCCTGAATGCTTGTAGTCAAAATCTGGGGACAGGTGGCTTGGTTTGAAATTCCAGTTAGCCACTCAGCTCTGTGCTTTATTTTCCCATTTGTATAATGGTGGTAGTAACAGTATCTACTCCATCCTGCTGTGACAAATATAAAATACTATATGTTGACATTAAATTAGAGCATACCTGGCATATTAGTGTTTGCCAACTAAATAAACACATTGGTGCATTCTAGCATTGATACAGTTGTGTTGGTCTTCTAACCCCTCTGCCTTTTGGCTGAACATTACACAGGATGAGGATTAAATTCTGTTATTTCAAAGTATTTCTAGAAATTTCTACCAGTGGGAGTAGGATGAACACATGGGACATCTGAGACTCTCCTAAACAGACAGAAAAGCAACCATAACCACTACTTGCCTTGCCATGAGGGAGAAGAGCTTCAAGCACAATTCCTGCACAACAGCATCAGCTGGGCCAAACAGGACTCAATCAAAAGCCTGTGCCAGCACTCAGAACTTTCAAAATGACTCAGGAAAAAATGACTCCATCAAAAAAACAGGCCATTTTTGTTAGAGTACCAAAGGGACCTTGGCATCATTCACTTGTCACCATTCAAGTCCCTACATTCTCATCTTTCTGCTGGTAAAACCTGTGGTTTACTATGCATACCAACAAAACAAGTTTTATTTAAATATTGTCCCAGATATATCAGAATGGAAATCAGGAAATGTTATTCCTGTAAGCTGCCTGTCATGGCCAGTCACGGCGCCGTGGGAGGAAAACTCGGAGGCAGAGTAAAGCTATTACTACTTTTACTTCTACTTTCTTAGAGAGAGCTTAGAGAGGGAAAGAAAGATTTTTAGAGAGAAAGATTAGAGAGAGCTTTTCTTCTTGTTTTTTAGCTTAGAGAGAAAGAAAGAAAGATAGAGCTTAGCTTAGCTTCTTGTCTTAGAGAGAAAGAAAGAAAGATAGAGCTTAGCTTAGAGAAAGATAATTTTTTAGAGCTTCTTTTCTTCTTTCTTCTTTCTTCCTTCTTCCTCGGGAGCCTCGGCCTGACTGACCAGCCATTACTTCTTCTATCTGGTTTCTCTTCTGTAACCGCTCTGCCTACGTTCTGGCCGCTCTGATTCTCCGACCCGAACTCTTCTTCTGACCGACCGAGCGACTGCACGACTGACTGAATGAATTCTCCGTTCTCCTAACTCGGACCACTTTCACCCGGTTATATACCTTCAGCTTTGCGGGTGCCTACAGGTGCGTCACATACATATCAGGTGGAACTTATGGCTTCCAGCTAGCTGCAACAGCCCTTCCTAATTAGGGCTCCTTCATATTCCTGAGGGAGAAACAAAATAGGGTTAAGTATAGAAGGGGTGAGATCATATAGGTGGCAGTTTCACAATAACGGTCAACATTGTCTATATATATATATATATATATATATATATAAAATTAAACAAGATGTTACCAACTAAAAGCTGTCCTTAACAATACAGTGATAAATACTGTACACAAAGGTCATTTGTTGGTATAAGTTCTAAATAAATTAGACACACAGGAACTGAGCTCCATGGATTTGCTTTGAGAGTAAGCTACTAATAATTTTGAAGCAATTGAACTCTTTTTGTGTAGAGCAAGTGTCTGTAATCTCTGTATACTAGGACACATTTTGATGTTTAAATGGTAGATTCCAAATAAGCAATAGTGTATTCATACTAAAAAGAGGTAGAACTTTAGTAACTTCAATTCTGGCATACTTTGTGCCCCCAATTCTCTAAGTCATGTACAGTTGTCTCATTTTGGAGAAATATTTGTTCACCTCTCTCTCTCTCTCTCTCTCTCTCTCTCTCTCTCTCTCTTCCTCCCTCTCCTTTCTCTTTTGAAAATACGTGGGAATGTGGTTAAATATATTAATTCACTCTTGCCATATTTTATTTTATCTTAATTAGTATGTACATATACCTACAAATTTCAAGTAAAGAAAAGATTTGTCTCTCTGAAGTTCTTTTCTGGATAAAATTTTTATTTTATCTCATGGCTAATTTGCTAGAGCTACCATAAAAATACCACATATCGAATGGCTTCAACAACAGAAATTTATTTTCTCATAGTTTTGAAGGCTGGAAGTCCATAATCAAGGTGTCAGCAGGGTTGGATTCACCTGAGGGCTTTCTCTTTATCTTTCAGTTGTCTGTGCCTTAGGTGATCTCATCTCTGTGTATCCCTCTCTTAGTCTCTTCTTACAAGGACACCAATTGTATTAAAATAGGGAACATCCATATAACCACATTTAACCTTAATTACCTCTGCATTCAAATACAGTCACATTCTGAGAAACTGGGGCTTAGGACTTCAACATGGGAACTTTGGGAGGACACAGTTTAGCATATGACAGAAGGGTTATTTTAAAAAGTGATCTAATCCAGTTGTGAAATATGCCAGGTATACTACTTAAGGACTTTGAAGAAATTTTTCTTCAGTTTATTCTCTTAAGGAAGAATTGAGTTTCCTCAAAGCCAGCGTTCATTCTTCAAGTCAGCCTGTTCTTAATGTTGTGCCACGACAATGCAAAATCATGTTTGATCCAGTGGGAAGGGAATTCAGTGGAGTGTCAGGTGCACATTGGCCCTCCAGAGCACAGGAAGTATGATAATGTAGTAACTGAGACTTTGGAATCAGAGGACATGTTCCAAGTTATACAACCCTTGATAAACTAGTGAACCACTCTGTGCTTCTGCTTTCCTGTAGGAGAAAATGAACATTCATTCATTCAGCAAATACTTAGTAAACCGTATGCCAGGCACTGTTCTAGGTGTTTGTACCAAGCATAGATCTTTACCCAAATGGCTGTCTGGATGTCACTAAGTGCTAATAAAAAAAAAAAAAAAAAGTGCTAATTCAAAAAAAAAAAAAAAAAAAAAAAAAAAAAAGCAGAGCAAGTGACAGAAGGAAATGGAAGAGGGGCAACTTTAAACAGAGTGGCCAGGGTCAGACTCAGCTTGGAAGTGAAATTAGCAATTGGCCTAATAAAAATGGGGTTAAATGTGAGTCAAGTGAAAAAGCTACCTACTCAACTAAATAGTAAGATAAATGTATGTTCTGAAGTTGTTTCTATTTGTATGTTCCTTTGCACACTCCAGTGATTCTAATGCAGAGGGGAAGGAATATGTGTCAGTGATTATTAGTTAATTAATTGTTTGACATTTGTCAGAGAAATTTCACAATAAAAAATGATTAAATAGTTGAAGTTTACAAGTTTCCATATAGGTGATGAGCCCAACCTAATTCTATCCTAAATGTTGATACAAGATGCAAAGAAAAGACCACCAACTCCAATTTTAAATCAAATTAAATTAAGCTTATATTGTTTACACAAGGAGAGCTGGCCAGGGGCTGTCCCTCCCAAACACTGGGCTCGGGATCAGCCCTGCTCTCTGGGAAGACAAGGTTTTTATAGCTCAAAGAGTTACAAAAACAAAAACAAAAAACAACAACAAAAACCTTGGGAACTTACAGCTAACAGCGTTCAGACATGCACAATACAAGGGCAAATAGCAAATTAATGATCTACGTGGCATTGCATAAGGTAGGGAGTAAAGTCAGACCCCACATCAAAGTTTATGAGGCACCATTAGGATTTTAGGGAGGGTTGTTATCTGGTCAAGGAGAGCCAGGCCTGTGTGAGTTCAGAGCACAGGCAAGAATTCCAAACAAGATTTTCCCCAGAGTTTGGTCAGGCCAAATATATATCTTAGTAAAACAGAAATGAACTCTTTTTATTTTTTCAAAAACTTTATGGCTCCCAATCTTAGGTAGAATTAGGTTGGGTTCATCACTAAGATTGGGAGCCATAAAGTTTAAAAATAAATAAATAAATAAAAAGAGTTCATTCTTAGGTAGAATTAGGTTGGGTTCATCACTAAGATTGGGAGCCATAAAGTTTAAAAATAAATAAATAAATAAAAAGAGTTCATTTCTGTTTTACTAAGATATTTATTTGACCTGACCATACTCTGAGGGCAAATCTTATTTGGAATTCCTGCCCCTGCTCTGAACTCACACAGGCCTGGCTCTCCTTGACCAGATAACAACCCTCCCTAAAAACTTAGTGGTGCCTCATAAATTCCAACAGGAATCTTAATTTATTCCCTACCTTGAAATGTTAAGCCATGTAGATCATTAGCCTGCTATCTGCCTTTGTATCACATTTGCCAAAACCCTGTTAGCTGTAAGTTCCCAAGACATCCCCCCCCCCCCCCCTTTGTCTGTAACTTTCTGTGCTATGAAAACCTGGTCTTCCTGGAGAGCAGGGCTGATCCCGAGCCCAGTGTTTGGGAGGGGCAGCCGCTGGCCAGCTCTCTTTGTGTACACAATATAAGCTTGCTTTAATTTGATTTAAAATTGGAGTTGGTGGTCTTTTCTTTGTGCCTTGGATCAACATAGGTTATTGTTTGTTTTGTTTCCTAAAATGTTATGTTTAATATTATTTGGCATGTGGAGAAATTAAGCAAAAGAAGTGAGTGGATGTCAGAGGTAAGTGTGTGTATGTACGTGCTCATAACTTCTTTTTAAAAGCACACCTGTTCATGTATTCAGATGTGCAAGGCATGTGCTAGGTGAGAGAGAAGGTGTACACACTCCTGAGATTATATATGCATCTCCTAAATATCAATTCACTGTAATATATACTGAAAGAGCTCTGTAATTAGAAACAGATGAGAAAAGTGCTAAGTTGTTTTAGGAATAATTCTTAGGTTCAGTGAACTGAGAAGAAAAATATCATTTTGAACCATGAAATAAACCTTGGAGTTTTTAAAAATAAAACTCTACTTTTTGATATGAATTATGCATTACCTAGGGGACTTCATTTGATATGTTATGCATTTGTTCCTTCTGGACATTTCCATAAGAATTTATCCAAATTAAAGATTATAAAATTTTCAGAGAAAAAAGTGAATCAGAAATAATCCAATAAATATTTCACAAGAGAAAAATTTAAGCACAAAGTATATGAGTTATGAGAATCCATATATTATATTTTGAACCATAAGTATTTTATCAACTAAGACTTTGAATTTTTTATTTAATAATTTGCATAAATATAATCAAATCAGAAATATATATAATACACATAATAAATAAACTCATTCTGTTAGCAGCAAATAATTATGAAGTATTAATGATGGTTTTATTAATGATCTAAATGGTTGTATTTTAAGGTATTCTAATGTTCAGTTTAATTATTGTGATATAAATTACTTTAAATTTCTTGTAATTCTGAAAACTAGGTTGGAAAAATCACAAATGTATATATTTTAGATAAGCTGCATTTATTCGTTTTAGTATAATCAAAGTTTCTCTGATTCTTTTCCAAAACCTCTTTTTTCTCCCCCTAATCTCAGAAATCATTTATGCAAAGCTGGACACTATGGCACATGCCTATAATCCCAGCTTGGGAGGCTGAGACAGGAGGATCACAAGTTCAAAGCCAGTCTCAGGCAACTTAGGTGCTAAGCAACTTACTGAGACCCTCTCTCAAAAATAAAAAAATAAAAAGGGCTGAGGATGTTGCCCAGTGGTTAAGTGCCCCTCAGTTCAATCCCTGGTACTAAAAAAGAAAAAAAAAAAATCAACGCACAGTATATATCAGAAAGAAGAAATATCTGTGATTAAATTAGTAAAACTGTGTGTGTGTGTGTGTGTGTTTTAATTCATCTATCTTAAATATTCATGCTTGCCCTTTCTTTTGGCAATCTTTGGCAATATTTAATAGAGTTTCCACAAAATTTGAAGTATTAGAGAAACCATCCATATAAACTTTATAGGTGATAAGTTTCCAAGTATTTTATTTAAAATACATGGAGTTCAGGCTGGGGTTGTGGCTCAGTGGTAGGGTGCTTGCCTGCCTGGCACATGTGAGGCACTGGGTTGGATTCTCAGCTTCACATAAAAATAAAATATACAATTTGATGTTTAAAAAAAAATACAAACAGTACTGCATTTTGGACGTTGAATGTCCCTCAAAGGCCACGTGTTGAAGATTTGGCCTATAGGGAGGTGATGGAACCTTTACAAGGTGAGGGGTGGAAGTTAGTTAGGTCATTGGAGGCTCTCAAAGCAGAAATTGAGGCCCAGTCTCTTTTTCCTCTATTTGGATTTTAGTTGCCATGGGGTGAGAAGATTTGCTCTACCTCCCCCCGCCCCCCACTATGATGTGCTGCTTCACCACAGGCCCAAATGCAACTGGGCCAAGTAACCATGGACAGAAACATCTTAAAGCATGAACCAAAATAAATCTTTCCTGTAGCCACCTGCAGCAATTGCCGCTTGGCAGCAACGATACCACAGGAGAAAACTCCGAGGCAGACTGGAAACGAAAAAGTTCTTTTATTATTCTTTCTTCTAACTTCTCTCTCCGGCTTCAACAACCTCTCCAACTCCAACCACACCTCTAACTAACCTCACCCTGGTTAAATACATTTTGCCTTAACAAGGACAAGTGCTAACAGCTCGAGCTTACAGGTGCGTCACACAGTGTACACAGGCATAAAAAGATTCTTAGAAGCCGGGCGCGGTGGCGCACGCCTGTAATCCCAGCACTTTGGGAGGCTGAGTCAGGAGGATCGCGAGTTCAAAGCCAGCCTCAGCAATGGCGAGGCACTTAGCAACTCAGTGAGACCCTGTCTCTAATAAAATACAAAAAATGGGCTGGGGATGTGGCCCAGTGGTCTAGTGCCGCTGAGTTCAATCCCCGGTACCAAAAAAAAAAAAAAAAAAAAAAAAAAAAAAAAAAAAGATTCTTAGATAAATGCATGAATATCAGGTGAAAATACTTGAACACCTTTATGACTCTCAGCTAACCGCCATCTTAGCTATCCTCAATTAGTGCTCTTACACTTTCCTCCTTATAAGTTGCTAATCTCAAGTATTTTTTCACAGGGGCACAAAGCTAGCTAACGCAAAGAGGAGTGAAATGAAAAATGGTCTATCTGTTAATTAACAGATTTGAATACAAAATTGTACATAGGAAAAGTTCTGGTTCTATTAGTTTGCAATGTATAAGATTCTCCATTCTTAGCTCTATGCTGTAGGGCCACATTCAGTAAGAAAGATCCAATATTTCCATCTGTGAAACATGAACTACTCCCACTCCTTTAGTAATGCACCTCCACCAAAGGAGTGCCAGAAATGGCCCAAGTACTGGCATTTAAAACTGAGGGTGTGTAGAGCTAGAAAACACTGACTGAAGGAGGCCCTGGACATGAATGAGGAGATCAGGTCTAGAAACATACTAAAATCGTTTTTTCTTCTTTACTGTGTTCTGAGAATGGTACTTACTAACCACAATAGACTCAAAGTCTATTCAGATCTGAATATCGAAGGCCCTGATAATGCCAAAGCTCTGAAAAGGGGAATATCTGGGAACATATTGCTTATACCCATAAAACAACAGTTTT
This sequence comes from Tamias sibiricus, assembly GCA_025594165.1. Classification (NCBI taxonomy): domain Eukaryota; kingdom Metazoa; phylum Chordata; class Mammalia; order Rodentia; family Sciuridae; genus Tamias; species Tamias sibiricus. The sequence goes on along the minus strand of CM046665.1, from coordinate 112,682,270 downwards.
CTACAATGATCTTACTTATCTGTGTGTCAAATAAGATATCTCATTTATCTTAATATGCAGAATTTAAACGTATTAAGTCATTGGTGGGGAATGTTTCTAGTGGGAGACACTAAGCACGTGTGAGAACAGGAGGCTTAAAGACACCTCTAATTCCTGCCCAATTTTCCCGTAAATCTGAAACTTTTCTAATACATGAAGTCAAGTCTATTTAAGAAACCATTTCTTTCTGGTCTCTTGAAAATTGTCTTAGTGAATGACCTAAAGCAGTTATTATGGTGATCCATCTCTACCTCTACAAAGTTATCATTCCATTTATTGTGTATCCCTATGATTTGTGTGTGTGTTTGTGTGCGTGTGTAATAAACTTTTCTCCTGTCAAAAAAAGTTAAACAGCGCAAAGAAAAAAGACATCGAGGTAGCAAATGGTATAACTGATAAATTTGAAGTATTGGAATAAAATAGAATTTGGTTGTATTCCAGTTATGCTTTTGGCTGAGAATTTAATCTTAAGGATGTCCTTCACTTGTGTGTATTGTACTGTTACAAAACCTGGGAATAACAAGCCACTACCTGGACTGCTGTGAGTAATCAACTGATTAAAGCATTTAAAATAGCTGTTTTCTATTGCTGCTCTGTTTTCTCTTTAATCTCCCTCCAAGATTTTTTTTTTTCCGTATAGTTCTTACATCCTTCCATTTATATGAAGTGAGAATTCTACAATCCAGCTGTAGCACAGATAGATAACAGTGGTGTGGAATATCGTAAAAGAAAGCATTTGAAACTCTCACTCATATCCTTCTCAAAGGGCTGTTCTGAGACAGGTCATGGGAGAGTGGAGCATCGATCAGGAGTGATAGACCGGTGATGTATATAGTACCTTATTTTAATTTTTTTCTTACCACAAGCATGAGCTCACATACTGTTTGAACAATTTTGAAGTAGGAAATAAGATTTACTTAAATAAATTTAAAAAAAAAAAAAACTTTCTCTTGGACAATTAGTACAGGGAATGATATCATTAAAAGAAAAACATCCTTGTGAATTAAAAAAAAATATGTATTATAGTCTATTTTGTTTTCCTGGTAAGTAGTATATATATTTTGCAGCTATAAGGGAACTCTTTATGCAGTTTTCCTTATTCCATTAAGATGATCAAAAGGTCTGCTCCAGCAGTTTTCAGTCCTGTGGTCCTTATTGCCTGCACTTGGTTTTGTGTCACTGGTCATTGATCAAATGAGAGGTCTAGCAGAGGTCATTACTCACAAAACAAATGAAATGGCAAAAGGGAAGGACAGTGAGGGGACAACTTGAGAGGTCATTTAAATTATCCTATATTAGTCAGCTCTTGAAGTATAACAGAATTGCCAGGATCGTGCTATCAGGAGAGAGGAATCTTTGGCTATTAACTTCTTGATAGTGTATTAAAAAACTTTATTGAATGCTCTTGCCTCTTCCTTGGTAAAAGCACCAAGCAAGACAGAAATCGTCCCTTCTATTTTAAACCTTCTAATGTAATACACAAGGGAGGCATAAAGAATGGGCAAAGAACTGAAGGGACAATTATATAATTAATTAGATGTTACCAAATAAAAACAAAAACAAATGTTTTCCGAGTACTTCTCATGTGTCAGATGATATACTAAATGCAACATAGTTTGTTTTTCAAACCACCCTCAGCTATGCTACAATTGGTTCTCTTATTATTCATCTTTCATAAGAGACATATGTCTTTGAGAACTAGGGACTTGCTTGAGTTTACATGACTCATAAGGGCACAGACAACACCAGAACCTTGTAGTATCTGATATCAAACTGAAGTGATGTATATATTTTAGAGTGAAAAATAACCAAATAAAGTAATCAAATAAAGAAAATGCCATGTTTAAATTGGTGTTGATGATTTTTTAAAGTCATAAAAATATCTATAAATAAACCACTCCCTGAAGCCATTAAACTATTAGAAATCTTCAATTTAAAAACAAAACATTGCTTCTAGAACAAGAGCATTTAAAAAGAAAATGAAATTGTGTCCCAAAGTATGGTGCTATTTCACATATAGTATATGTAATTTTAAAATTAGAATCATTAGATAAATATTTCAACATATGTTACAACAGCTATATTTAACACTCTATTTTTACTATCTTTGTGTTTCAGTAAATATTTGGCTTTTTATTTTTATTAGGATAAACTGTCAGATTGACAGATGTCTACTGTATTGTCAGCCACTGTTTTTTAAAATTGATACCCTTCAACAGTCAGGCACTATTAAAATTATTTTATTGTTTTACAGTTATTGTATTTATCAACAGTGCTATAATAGCTGCTACAAAGTACTGATTTATTAGGCTATAGTTAGAAAACAATTACTTCATTGCACATTATAGATTTATCCTATCATATTTAAGTAGAGGAAAGACTATTACTGAGTATTTACTCTCAAGAGAAAAAAAAAACTTTGTTCTATGCTGCTCAAATTTGATTTTTTAAAAAATTAATAGATACTAAAATAGAGATGGTTTGAGAGAAAATAATTTTTAAGATTATGTAGAAATCGAATAGTCTACTCTGGCTGATTAAAAATAAGAAAATCTTAGTAATGTCTTTCTTCCTCTTTACAACTAAAGATTTTTACCACAGATTTTAAATTAAAAATTTCAATAGGAATGTTAGTAGTGGAGTAATAGGACACTGGCAGAGAAAAGGCAAAACCTGAGGCATTTTTCAGACCAGATTATCAGTAGCTATGTAAATAGGTAAATCACATACTTTAGATCACATACTTTTGTTGTTGGTGCCCAAAATACAAATATACATATATGTGTATATATAAATACAGATATATGAAAGCAAAACTAGGAAGAAAATGTTTTCCTATAAAATTTCATAGTGAGTACATAGATGATAATTTTATATCATGTTGGCATAATTAATATGTGGAAAACTGAAGCAGAAATGTACCTAAAATAAATGGGAGAGTTGAGCAAAATTCAACAGAAAAACACTGATGCTCAGACAGTTTAGATAGCGGTAAAATCCTACCTTTTTTTTTTTTTTTTTCCCCAGTACCAGGGATTGAACTCAAGGGCACTTGGCCACAGAACCACATTCCCAGCCCTATTTTGTATTTTATTTAAAGACAGGGTTTCGCTGAGTTGCTTAGTTCCTTGCTTTCACTGAGGCTGGCTTTGAACTCACGATCCTCCTGGCTAAGCCTCCTGAGCTGCTGGAATTACAGGCATGTGCCACCGAGCCTGGCAAAATTCTACTTTTTGAGGATAAGGTAGACATCAAATACAAAGTTACACCGAACTGTTGGAAGATGTGATTCAAGTACAGAAAATTTGGGAGTGAGGAAGGGAAAGATAGTAGTAAAGTGGAAACAAGTAATTAGGAGACAAACTCCTAGTTACAGTACTATAGACCAGCAAGGGATTTCTGTGGGTTGAGATGACTTAAAGTGCAAGGGCCAGGAAGAGAATACCCTGTAGAGCAGAATAGAGAGGGATGAGTGGGTGTGTGATGATTAACATGAATTATCAACTTGATTGGATTAAGAAATGCCTAAGATTAAGAGGCTTCTGGGTTTATCAACGAGAGTATTTCTAGGAATGATAAGCACATGGGCTATCAAACCAAGGGGAAGAAGACCCATTCTAAGTGTGGGCAGCATAGTCTGATAGGTTGTGGGACTGGATGGAAGAAAAATTGGAAGAACAAAGAAGCAGCAGACTCAAGTTCCATTCTTCTTGAGCAGGTACTTTGATTGCTGCTGTGACCATCTGAGTGCATCAGACTCTATCTCCTCCACTGTTCCAAAGCAAACTCTGATCAGTGATTCTCCAGGATGTTTCCAGTTCCTTGGTCCCTGTTGCCGCCTGTAGCGATTGCCGCTTGCAGCAACAACGCCGCAGGAGAAAATTCGGAGGCAGACTGGAAATGAAAAAGTTCTTTTATTCTTCTGTCTTCTAACTTCTCTCTCCAGCTCCAACAACCTCTCCAACTCCAACCAACCACCCCTCTAACTCACCCTCACCCGGTTAAATACTTTTTGCCTTAACAAGGACATGTGCTAACAGCTCGAGCTTACAGGTGCATCATGCAGTGTTCACGGGCATAAAAAGATTCTTAGATAAATGCATGAATATCAGGTGAAAATACTTGAACACCTTTATGGCTCTCAGGTAGCCTCCATCTTAGCTATCTCCTCAATTAGGGCTCTTACATTTCCCCCCTTTTGTTTTAAAAGAGGGGATGCTCTAGGACGTCCGTGTGCAACTAACATTCTTACCCATCATCGGATAATCAAGGTTGTGCCCTTGACTCCTGTCTTAGGTTGATATGTTGGCCACATGAGACTGTCCCGAGGATGGGTGATGACCTCATCCGGATTGACTGTGCCTGTATTAGGCTGTCCCCCTCTGGGGATCTTACCCATCATTGGCTAACCAGCCGTCCAATCAAGCCCTTCAGGATCGACTATGTGTTGACTAACAGCCATCCAATCGTGAGGAGATGCTGCGGCTTTAAGGCAGCATGCCTTCTACTGACGAGCCAAGTTCCATAGTGAATCAAGGCCTTTAAACAAATCAGCTGTCCTAAATTTCATCAAGTAATGCACTGAGTTCTCTAGACAAATACCCGCAATGTATTGTCCCATAATGTCCCAAATAATGAAAGATCAAAATGTCCACTTGTTATAACATGTTGATCTAGGAGGCCCCTTGCATGCAAAGCAGAGGCCACACTGCTGGTGAGGTTGTTTGATGCTTGAGCAGCAGGGATGCTTGTAGCGACTGCAAATTCTGCAGCTGTAGCAGCACCATCTTTTTTATGTCTAGACAATGCCACCAGCAAATCTCCAGGGCCCGCTACCTAGAAACTCAAGCATCAATTATTAAAGGAAAGGCAGTGCTATTCCAGCACTGAGTCAAGAGGAGAGTTGTCAAACTAAAAAAATAGAATTATTAGATTAGAAAATTAAAGATGATCTCTGCTCACACACATTGCTGCTTGAGCTCCCACAAACATAAGCTGGCAAAATATCACATTCAGAACAAATCAAAGAAAGACTGAGGGTATTTACTGCATTAAAGATAGATTAAAGAAAAGCTAAAAGCACTTTGGAAAAATAATTTGTTAGCTGGAACCCCCGAGTCTCTGCATATACAGCAACCTTCAATGAAATTACCTGTTGAAATAATTCAAATTAATCAGCTATTAAACAAATAAAGTTAATTACAAATAAACAATCTCATGTCAAATACCAAAATATTAGGTTATACAGTATTAGTCATATTCTTTGCTGAAGAGAAGTCCCAGGGACACCTATAAATCAAAATTGGAGGTACCTTCACTTTTTAAATTGTTTACCCAAATTGAATACTCTAAACTTAAATGAATTAAAGTTATTTGGATCCATATATATATATATATATATATATATAATTTTTTATTTTTAATTTATTTTTCTTTTTTTATAATATTAATTTTCATAAGCGCTTTGTTGTTTGTGATGTCACACTGGACAGACGCACATACAAACATATATTTGTGACGTCACATTAACATGAAATTTAGACAAATGCACAGACATAAAGACATATAAAAAGAAAAAAAAAAAAACAATTGTGTGCACACTAAAGAGAGATCTTCTCATCCCAGCCGGGAGGAATGAGACTTAAATTGTGAATTTATTGTAGGACTCTTTTAATGGAATCATTCCTTACCTTCATCTTGGTCCTCTTGATTTTGTACTTGTTTTATTAATCTTGATTCCTCAATAACTTCATCTTGGTCCTTTTGATTTGGTATCTGTTTTATTAATCTAGATGGTATTCATATTGGGGAGGATTCATGCTGTGGAAAAACACAAACAGATCCTCTCCCCCAAATTAATACTGGATCTGGGCTCTTCCATGCACCTGAAAGAACATCCTTCTAGTAAACCGAAGGTTTATGTTGTTGGTGTGGATTCCAGTGTCTGTCTCCAGCCGAATATCCATTAGAATCTAAAGTTAAAAAATTAAGGTAAACAGGGCAACTGCTAATCTGTCCCTAGAATTTTTCTAGTTTCCTTCTTTTTGCTTTAATAGCATAATTTTGAGTGTGTGATTAGCTCATTCAATTATACCTTGACCTTGAAGATTGTATGGGATACCTGTTTTATGGGATATATTGAATTTTGCACAAAACTGTTTGAAAGATGAGGACGTATATACAGGGCCATTATCTGTTTTAAGCATTTTGGGGATGCCCAGTGTAGCAAAAGCTTGCAGACTATGAGATGTAACATTTTTAACTTTTTCTCCAGAATGTAAGGAAGCAAAAATTATGCCTGAGCATAATCTATGGTGACATGAATAAATCGCAATATTCCAAAACTTGGCTCATGAGTGACATCCATCTGCCACAAATGATTGGGCATTAATCCTCTTGGGTTAACCCCATAATGTGGATTGGGCAAATGTGTCACACAAGATTGGCAAGACTTCACAATTGTTCGAGCTTGCTCCTTTGTGATTTTGAACCTTTGCTGTAACGTAGTACTATTGACATAAAATTGGGAATGGAACAAGGTAGCTTGTTGGACTGCTGAAAATATAAAGATTGTTTTAGTGAGGGCATCAGCCTTTTGATTACCTTCATGGAGAGGACCAGGCAAATTAGTATGAGCTCTGATATGTCCAATAAATAGAGGTTCTTTATGTTCCCATAGGAGATTTTGAATATGAAAAAAACAATTTAAAGTCTGGAGTATGAGGTGCTATTGGACCTGCTAGCTCCAATTTAGGGACAGCATGTACAATATAGTGGCTGTCTGAAAAAATATTTGTAGGCTGTTCTTTAAAACTTTCTAGAGCTATTATAATAGCTTCAAGTTCAACTAATTTGGCTGATTTTTGACCAGTAATATGAATCATATTTTCTTTTTGAGTGACTACTCAGCAGTACCGTTAGAGGACCCATCTGTAAATACATTTAATGCCTTAGGAATAGGTTGATTTTTTTTTATTACCTGTGGAAATATAATGGGATGATTGACATAAAAAGATAGTATAGGAGACTTAGGAAGATGGTTATCAAAATTTGCAGAACTAGAGCATCTAGCTATAGCCCAATCATTATCATTGAAGCACAAATATTCAACCTGTGACGATGAATAGGGAGTAATGATAGTAGCAGGGTGAATGCCAAATATTTTAGTAGAAGTCTTAAGTCCTTGAAGAATAAGTTTAGCCACCATGGAGGTATAAGACTCAATTGTACTTTTAGGAGAGACGGGTAAATATATCCATAATAAAGGTTCCTGTTGCCAAAATACTCCTGTGGGTATATATTGTGAAGAAATAATAATCAATATTAGCGGTTGAGCAAAATCAATTCTATCACAATGGGATCTTTCAATGGCCTTTTCTAGTAACTTTAAAGCTAGGGAAGTCAATGTTCATCAGGAGTCAATGTTCATCAGGAGTCAATGTTCGCAGTGAAGATGGATCAGGGTTCCTGCAAAGAATACCAAATAAGGGTTTTAATTGTCCAGTAGTCAGGCTTAGTGTGGGGTGAAGTGAATTAATGTCTCTCAGCAGTTTTTGGAAATCATTGAGGGTGGTCAAATGTTCTTTTATTTATTAAAATTTTTTGAGGCCTAATAAAGGTATCCATGATTTTAAATCCTAAATATAATATGCGAGATCTAGTTTGAACCTTTTCTTCAGCAATTTTTAATCCGTATCTTTTTAAGTTTTCTGTCATATCACTGAATATGGTAAATAAGATTTCTTGATTAGCGTGAGCAAGCAAAACTTCATCCATATAATGGAGGCACATAAAGTTTGGGTATTTGTTCTTAATGGGCTGGATAGCTTTGTCTACATAGATCTGACATATAGTGGGGCTATTAACCATTCCCTGCGGTAGCACTTTCCATTGATATCTTTTATCATGGCCATTATTATTGATAGAAGGAACAGAAAAAGCAAACCTGGGGGCATCCAGAAGATGTAGGGGAATGGAAAAGAAACAATCCTTTATATCAAGAATTATAAGATGGAAATTTTTAGGAATAGCTACAGGATTAGGAAGTCCAGGTTGGGTAGGGCCCATAATTTTCATGGTTTTATTGATTTCCCTAAGGTCATGTAACAATCGCCATTTTCCTGATTTTTTCTTGATTACAAATATGGGAGAATTCCAGGGAGAGGTGGAAGGCTCTATGTGTCCTGCTTCTAGTGGTTCTTGGATTAATAGGTGGGCTGCTTGTAATTTTTCTCTAGATAGGGGCCACTGAGGAACCCAAACTGGCTTATCAGAAATCCATGGTATTTTCAAAATTGTTTTCTCAGTGGCCCCTAAAAAAAAAAAAATCTTTTACCCTTTTGATGATGATTCAGATTTTTATTTTTAACACCTGTGGGCTTGGTTGTGAGGTGTACCCCCATTTGCTGGAGAATATCTATTCCCCATAGGGTAACTGGTAAGCTGGTCAAAACATAATGTTGGAATGTTCCTTTATGCCTTTCATTACCTTCCCAAGTTAAGACTACAGCACTTTGTGCTGGGGTCTTAGTATATCCTAAGCCTCTTAAACTAGTTGAGGCCTTCTGCAGAGGCCAGTGCTTGGGCCATTGTTGTAGATTAATGATGGAAGAGTCAGCCCCAGTGTCAATCAGCCCCTCCATCTCTATACCTTGAATTTTTATTTTTCACATAGGCCTCCGTGAACTATCCTGAACCCAGCAAGCCATAGGTCCCGAGCCAGTGGAACCAAATCCTCTATTGTTCCTATTCTGTGGCATACTCTTGAATGAGTTGTGGAAACTGGGAAGGAGAAGCAGCTGAGCAATTCTATCTCCTTGGTTAACAGAGATAATGCCTCTAGGTGAACTAAGTATTATTTTTATCTCTCCTTGGTAATCGGAGTCAACAACACCTGGTGTTCCTTGAAAACCTAATAGGCTTTCAGAAGTTCACCCAAGGATAAATCCTACAGTCCCTGAGGGAAGATGTCCCCTGACTCCCATAGGAATCAGTTGAACCCCCATTTCAGGTGTTAGCACTATTCGGGCGGTGGAACAGAGGTCTAGTCGTGCACTTCCTCTTGTCCCTCTGACAAGGGAGTCAAAGGGTAGGAGGGATTGTGATGAGGCATCATCTGTATGGATGTTTGAGGATATTCCTCATATAATGCCTCATACATTTGTGGGCCCCGAGGCATTGGGCCCTGTGCCCCCCGTTTTTTGAATTCCTGGACAAAACATTACCATAGATGTCAAATTTAGAACGGCATTTATTGGCCCAATGATTTCCCTTTTTACATCTGGGGCAGCGGCCTGGGGCATGGTATGAGCTTGGTCTTATTTCTCTTTGGGGATATTGCCTAGAATATCCTGGTTGATTATAATATTTTTGTCTGGAATATCCTGATTGATTATAATTTTTTTGTTGAGCCCTATTTGTGAAATTTTGAGGGGAAGCACCTCTCATTGCTGCTGCAATCACATTGCCTGTGACAAAGGCATCATTAATATCTTTACATAATCTAATGTATATTGAAAGGTCCTTTTTATTTTTCCATGGTCTTATAGCATCTTGGCAATATTTATTGGCATTTTCATATGCCAACTGGACGACTAAGGGCATTGCTTGATCTACATCCCCAAATATTCTGCCTGCAGTTCTTAAAAGTCTGTCAGCAAAATCAGCATACAGTTCGTTAGGCCCCTGTATTACTTTTGATAAGCTGCCTTGCAAATCACCTGTTCCTGGTAAGGTCTTCCAGGCTTTAACAGAGACATTGTTTATTTGTGCGTATACACCAGGATCATATTGTATTTGCGTTTGTAGTTCAGTAAACTGTCCTTCACCTGTTAGCATATCTACATTACGGTCTGGGAAGCCTGCAGTCACATTTCTTTTAGCTGTTTCTACACAAAGCTCCTGGAATTGTGACCTCCATATCAGGTATTGTCCCCCGCTCAATACTGCCTTGCATAACCCTTCCAGTCTGAGGGGGTTAAAGTTAGAGTGTTAAGGGACTCCAGCATGCTCAATGTGAACGGAGCTTGAGGCCCATAGGTCATTATGGCCTCTTTAAAATTTTGTATTGTTTTAAAATATAGGGATTGGTGGTATCTCTGCCCATTTTCATTTTCAAATATCGGCAGGTCCCAATGTTCCTGCGGTTTTTGGTGTTCGAGGGCGCGTAAGCGCTCAGAAAGGCCATTAATCTCTGCCTCAAGGGCATGCATACGCTCAGAAATACCCCTCATGGTTTCTGTAATAGATTCCATCCATGAGGGCACAAAGTATTCCTCAACTTGACAGTCCTTTCTGGTCCTCTTTAATTTCTTTTTGCTACTATCCTTACTGGTCCTAACTGACTTAGGAGAGGCTACGCTTTCATAATCACTATTATTCGATTGCTCACTACTGCTACTCTCACTGGTAGTAACATCCTGAGTCCCAGGTTCAATTGAGAGCACGTATCCTTGAGCTATCTCTAGTAAATCTTGAATAACTTTAGCAGCTCGGATTTTTGTCATCTTTGAGCCCATTTTCAAAATTGTTTTCTCAGTTTTCTTACCATGCCGATTCTGAATTCCCCGTATGGGCCACCACTTGTTGCCGCCTGTAGCGATTGCCGCTTGCAGCAACAACGCCGCAGGAGAAAATTCGGAGGCAGACTGGAAATGAAAATGTTCTTTTATTCTTCTGTCTTCTAACTTCTCTCTCCAGCTCCAACAACCTCTCCAACTCCAACTCCAACCACCTCTCTAACTCACCCTCACCCGGTTAAATACTTTTTGCCTTAACAAGGACACGTGCTAACAGCTCGAGCTTACAGGTGCATCACACAGTGTTCACGGGCATAAAAAGATTCTTAGATAAATACATGAATATCAGGTGAAAATACTTGAACAACTTTATGGCTCTCAGCTAGCTGCCATCTCAGCTATCTCCTTAATTAGGGCTCTTACAGGTCCCAGACTGGGGCTGCATAATTAATCCCTTTTGTTCTGAGGCTCCAGTTTCTGGGACTGAGTAGCTACTGGTTCTTCCATCTCTCCAGCCTTGGTGGGCCTATCCAGCTTCTGGTCATGCAAGCCAATCTAATAAATCCCCTTTTTATAATCATATTGTATCTTTATATATCTATATCTCTTTATATTTATTGAGATATATATCTATATATACCTATATATAGATATAGATATATATGGTATATATAGATATATCCTGTTGGTTCTGTTCCTTTAGAAAACCCTGACTAGTACAGGGTGGAAGGAAAAAAAAATCACTCCCAGTTGCCTTGCTTCTTCTATGGTGGGTAAAATTTGAATTTATGCTTGAAAGACCTTCAGTGCAAATGGTTAGTGGAATGCATTCAACAAATGAAGGATATGTCCATTGGAAGGAAAGCAATGTTCTCTCTGTTCATGTGTGATAGCTATAGTTTAGCATGATTAAAGCTTATCATGTCTATTAAGAAATATTGAGCCATATTGTTAAAAACATGGTTTGTAATTAAACTCTACAAGTATTTTTCATACAAAAAAAGTCTTTAAGTGTATTTCTAATAAGTATGTAATTTAATGGAGTGCTATGCTGGAGGTTAAAGACAAACCAATTTAGTAATGGTATTGAATCAGTGGCTCTGTCATTTTACTCAAATTACATTAGGCAGCTAAATTTGGATGCTTATATTTCCTCTCCAAATTGACACTTTAGCAAATGCCAGAATAAGACATTACTCAGTGTCAGGACTTGTATCATTTACTATAACTTTTCCTCACATTTGAACATGGTTTATTATATGTTTGTTTTCCCCACAAAGATTCAGAGACATTGGAAAGTTTGTAGGGATTGATCAGTTTCAGATCATTAATTTTACATATAAAGAAAGAGTATGCAATAGACAGAAAATAAGTAATCTGCCAAGTGACAGAGTCAGGGAATAAAAAGCAAGAAAACCACAAACAGGACTCCAGAGTGCTCACCCTGGACTATTTCTGCATGACTCTTAGAAGAAAGGAAGAAAATAATGAATAAATGAAAAATTTCTTATCTTTAGGAAAGTTGTGGATAAATAAGTGCTTGACAACAGGAAGGAACAGAGTGGAATGCTTTGATGTGTCTCTTGCTCATTCCACAGAGCGTCCAGGCCTCACCAGGGCCGTAATTATTTCACTTTTGAAATAAATGATTAACATGAGGAGCCTTGCAATCAATTTGTCTACTAAGATCGGTTATTAACATCCCTGGACAGCCACTTTGGTCCCAAGGGCCAAGTCCAGGTTGTGCAAGTATCCTGTGTTGAGTCTTAGGGCTGGGAGGAGTGAGGAGTCTGGGGATTGGTGATTCCATTCACTTTGAAAATGATGTAAGGGTGTCTGCTTCAATTTGATTGACCCACATGGGTGGGCAAGGAGGCTTTCCTTTTTAAAAATACGTGTTTATTACTTCTATTCACACCTAACAATTTATACACACACACACACACACACACACACACACACACACATATACGTATATATATGGCACAATGTAATATCTTGATACAAGTACTCAATGTATATAATCCTTATTCAATAGTGTAGTTATTACCCACATAATGAAATGATTGCTTTTCTAATATTTACTCCTATCAGAAAGATAGTGATTCTTTTGAATAATAATGATTTTTTAAAACCACCTCTTTCCAGTGCACCTAAAGCTCAGAAACCTATATGATGATCAGATCAGGGAGGATTCATTTTTTTTAAACAATTTTCCATATTTATATGTCTCAGCTAATCCTGGAAGCCATGTACATACTTTATTTCACTTATGATATCCATATTTTTATACCTATCTTAAGAAGTAATTTTGATTATCAAGAAACCTAATTTACATGAAGGAATTTGTACATTAGAAAAAAAATCTATAAAGATATATTTTATATTTACTTAAGTACCATATAATATTAATAAAGAGTATATAATTATGTTTTTAAGTATTGTAAATCATGAAAATGGTATGCTTTTGTCTAGAAAATACTTCTAATAATTTATAAACTTATATGTGAGGATTTCATGAGCAATGTATATCATAAAATTCTATCATTTGTTTTGTAATTCTTAAAACTCATAAACATAAATGTTTTTAAATAAATCTGATTTATTTAAAATATATTTAATCCCCATCTTCAGGGTGACACTGTGGTGTTAAGAATAGATGGGCAACCTAGTGAATTTCTTCAAGAAGCACTCGAAGGCATATAGGTGAGCAGCCAAGGTACCACCAGCATGCCTGGGAGAACAAGCAAGAAGGAATATTGTTTTAGTAAACTTTTTCACTGCTGTGGCCAAAAGACCTGACAAGAACAACTTTAGAGGAGGAAAGGCTTATCTGGGGCTCATGGTTTCAGAGGTCTCACTCTTTAATGGTCAACTCCATTGTTCTGGGTGCAAGGTGAGGAAGAACATCATGTTGAAAGGGTGTGGTGGAGGAAAACAGCTCAGGACATGACAACAATGCATCAAAGAGAGACAAATAAGCACATCAAAGGCTTGTTACCAGTGACCCACCTTCTCCTGCTACAACCTACCTGCTAGTTACCACCTAGTTAATCCCTGTCAGGGGATTAGTGCACTGATTAGGTTAAGGCTCTCATAACCCAATCATTTCACCTCTGAACATTCCTGTATCATCTCACACATGAGCTTTTGTGGGACACCTCATATATAAATTATTACAAATATTTCCAAGAAATAATCCAATAAAGTGTAGCATTTGGGGTAAGGTCTGAAGAACAGGCTTCTGAAGAAAATGGAAACTCAGTGAGATTTGAAAAGCAATTATTCCTTTATACTAGCTGATTAACCAAAGACCTTTCTCCCACTTTATATGTAATTCCTTTATAATGAATTCCCAAATCCAAATAAAGCTTCTGCAGTACCTGACTTCAGTTCTCCCAATCACACAAGGTGGCCCAGTTGAGTCAGTTGCTTGTCCTAGCAGAGCTTAAAGGCAGACTCTTCAGGACTAACAAGTGCCTGCTTAGCACCATTATACCAGACAGATTTCAGCCAGAAGACTTCATGCCTTTAAATACAATCCTTTGCTTAAGTTGAAATTTCCTTTCAGCAAATCAGTGGGACAGATTTTGTAGCAAAACTTCCTTTCTACTCCCTGCCAGAGAAATCTTAGAGATAAAATATTGTTTAATAGATGCTGCTATAGAACATTGGTTAATGACATAAAGCAACAACACTAACCTGGTATATAGGCATTCATTTTATTATAAGGATTTGGTATTTTTGCAAATTACATTTGATTTGGGTTCAAATATGCTATGTTATTCAAGTGGTATAATTATCCGATGCAGGGTACAGAGATAATTCTTTTAGAGTATTTGAAAGGTTGCTTCTCTAAAAATATTTGTCAGGAAGCTGTATATTTCTTTAGCAGTACACGGGAAAATGTAGGAGGTGAAAATCCCCAAAGTGATTCATTTCCTTGGCAGAAGAATTTATGACCACAGTCTGTCCTCTTTGAAAATGTATATAATACTTTTTCTTTAAAAAATAAACTTATCCACAAGAAGAAAATTAAAATATTTTGTAGCTTTTATATATGTATATAGATATATACAGATGCACATATATAAAAATACATATAAATACATATAAATGAATATATATATATATATATATATATCACACTCACATAGTAGCTATATTTTGATTGGCTGACTACAAGGCACTAATAAAGTAAAAGAGGCATTTATGGAACTGCTTTGATAAATTGCTGATAGAAGGTACAGCTGTAAACCCCTGGTGCACTATAAAGGCATCAGGAGATTTGCCTCACAACATCCTCTACAAAAGCTTAACATCTGCCTACATTGCTACAAAACAAATAAAAAAAAGGGGGGGGGGGAGATATCCAGAGAGGAATTAGCAAATAAAAGGAACTTAATTTCCTATTTGCAAAAAGTGCTAAAAAGAGTATTAAACATATCAATCAAAGCCGGAAATCTGGTATAGGATGTGCCTTTCCTTATTCTATAGACTACTTACCACCCAGATAATGGGGTGATTGCTCTTCTTAAACTTGTTACTATCAGAATGATAGCGGTTCCTTTTAATGATAGCGATTTTTTAAAACCATGCTTGATTTCTTGCTAGTGTGCCAAGAGCTCAGAAACAAGATGTCTGGCCAAGGTTAATAGCTAGTTTACGGTCTCTGGGAAGGATATTTCATGTAGGTTTTACAACCACAGACATTTTCTATAACCTCATCTGCTTGAAACACTATCAAAGACTAACTCTCAGAAAGTGCAATTCATTTCAATCTGCCTACCATGCGCTTGGTACTGCCAACAAAGAGGAAAATATATAAGCATAAAGAAGAGATAAAACAGAAAAGCAATTGGAAGCAGAGCAAAAAGTAGAGTGAGCACCAGGATGTGGGGCACTCAAGCTGAGAGGAAGAAAGAAAGAAAGTCAGGACACAAGTTAGGATCTCAGGAGGAAAAACAAACTGAAAAGTCAAATGTGGTTTAGAATTACTGCTCAGAGACTAATGGAATCTTCAGTGATCTTTAAAATTTATGTAGGATTGCTTCAAAATCTACCATCCATGTAACTAGAGAAACTTGAGCCTCCCCAAATTTCCTGTGTATTCCTGGGGCTTAAGTTCTGATGCTTACTACTGTTATCTTACTTTTACTCTGTGTTTTCCTGGGAGGTGGTTAAGGACACTAGACAGTGGTAGAGGAGGCTCAGTTATTGACAGGTTGTTCAGGAGAGGACTCTGATATTGTGATGTGTGGCCAGGAATCTGAAGGAAGTATAAGAGTAAATTATATGTCCACTAGAAAAGCAATGTTATAGACAAAGGAAGAGACAGTGAGAGGCTCTGAGGCACAGTGCATATATCCTATGGTTGGCATGTTAGAAGATTAAAAGTGGAATATGATAAATTAAAAAAAAAAAAAAGAATCAAGGATATCTCCAGCAATTAGCCTAAGCAAATGCCAGAACGCAGTTGCTCTTTACTGACATGGGGAAGGTCAAAAGAGAATCTACTTTTTGAGGGACTGGGGATCAAAACTAAGAAGTTGGTTTTTAAATGTTTGAAAGTTTGAATACTGCTTAAATATCTAATTGAATTGTAGAAGTTTGTGTCTTGAGTTTTGGGTGGAAATCTAGATTTAATTGGAGTCCTCAGAAACAGATGGAATGAAAAGCTATAAGACATAAGACGTTGTGCGAATGAGTTTAGCTAGAAGAAGAAATTTAGGGGTGGGCCCTGGGTTTCTTTCTCTGTTATATAAAAGCTGAGGAATATAGTATCTAGTAAAGTTAAACAAGAAGAGAAGAATAATTGAATAAAAGATACTGATGTCCTATAGGACACATGAAGAAAGTGCTTAAGAAATTAAGTGTAATCCACTCATTAAATCCAGCTTCACCAGCGGGGGTGGGAGGGTTGGGGAGGTGGCGGGGGTGCTGATCACTGGATATGGTGAGAGAACAATGGCCAATCTGGGTCAGAGAAAGGGAGAGTAAGTCTTGACTGCATTTGGCTAGAGAATAGAAAGATATAAAATGAAAACAGAAAATGCTGGCAACTCTTCCAAAATATTTTGTTGTAAAGTGAATAATGAAATTAGGCAATGCTTGGAGAAATGTTTCATGGTGGTGAGAAGATATTTAAATGGAGATGTAACATTTTTTTATACTGAAGGAAATGAGCTAATTAAAGGCAAAAAGAAAATAGAAGAGAGTGTGAAAAGACTAGGCAAATATGATAAATTGAATGTGGCTCACTAGTATGTCTGGAGATTAGTAATCATGAATTTATATTGAGACCAATCAGCAGAGGGCTTTTTTTTTTTTTTTTTTAATTTTTATTTTTTTTTTGGCTACTATCATCATAGGTGGAATCATGGGGACTAGAGATTTGTTTTCTGATGTCCTATTGATTCTCGACTTGAAGAAATGACTCCAATGAGAAAAAAGCCAAATAAAAACTAGATTTTTCACTGTTCTCTGGCATTTCCTGAAAATTATAAAATAGCAAGATTGTTTATTATTATTGTTATTTTATGTATTAGCAAAGTGATATACACACAAAGAACAATTACATATAATTTATTTGTATTTACATGTAAAATCAAGTCTCCCAGGATTTTACATAGAATCCATGTTTTTTGAGGCTATGATTATGAAAGGATAATTTTCAAACATTTAATAAGAAGTTGACTTTATCTAGATGTTTATGTTTATAAACCCAACACTCTTGATTGAGTATTGAATGACTGAGATCCAACAATTTTTCAGAAGTCATTTCCCTAGCACATTTGTTCTCTCCCAGCTCAGATATTCCTTCTGGAGTCACCTTCTCTCGAACTTTTTATTTTATCTACTGTGAACTTTCAAGTTTGTGTGAGGACCTTATTCCATGTTTTTCCCATTTTAGAAGAGAAGGAAATCCCTGTGACTAACATAGAAAATCTAGAAGTAAATAATCTCTCTTTTCCTCTGTATATTCATGGTAGACAGAGATTACTTATAATCATATACATAGGGAGTGCCAGGGGCCCAATGATTCAGTGCTTTCCCTCAGTTCAAATCTCTCAAAATACTACTTTCTGTCACCTCCTACTCTTCTTCATTAACTCCCCTCCCTGGAATACTTGGCCATCTGGGGCTTCCAGCCCATGGGGAACACAACAGTCTGTTACCTTCAGGATGAAGCTTTCTGAGGGAAAGTTTTGTTTTATAATTTGCCCATCATTTGCATTTTCTTCATATCTGCATCTTTGAAA
This sequence comes from Tamias sibiricus, assembly GCA_025594165.1. Classification (NCBI taxonomy): domain Eukaryota; kingdom Metazoa; phylum Chordata; class Mammalia; order Rodentia; family Sciuridae; genus Tamias; species Tamias sibiricus. Next base: position 112,664,452 of record CM046665.1, on the reverse strand, counting down.
ATAGTATACATTTTTGTCTCATAATTTCATGACATTAGTTCAATGAAAATTCTAGAGTAGTTTGAAGCATTAATAAAAATATAAAATATAAGGAAGATTTGAAGTGAAGATTTGAAGGAGAAAAGCACTATCCACAGGAGTATTTAACCACTTTGAATCTTGGCTGGAAGCAAATATCTAGAATAATGGGAATAGCAGCTTACATTTGGATATCCCATTGACCCTTTTATAATTCCTTGCTTCTCCTCTTAAAGACGTCACCCATTCCTTTAGGTTTTGACTCTCAATGATATTACCACCCATCTCTTATTCTTTGGAAATTTTTGTATTTTAACATTTTTGAATAGGTTATAGACATTCACAAATTTGAAACAGCGAAAAGTATTAAAATGTACACAGAGAAATGCTTCATTTTGCTATGGGCTTAAGGTCTCCCCTGAATGCATGTGTGGAGGCCCTAATCCCCAACATGGCTCTTGCAGGTGAGTCTTTGGGAGTTGATAGGGTCTGCATGAGATCCTTTGTACTCTTGCATGAGGATGAATCTGCTCTATTTCTCTACTGTGTGAGGATACAGTGAAAAGATGCCTATCTGCCAATAAAGAAGGGTGTCCTCACCATACAGAATCTACTGTTGTTTTTGGACTTCCCATCCGCCTAAACAGTGAGAAATCAATGTTTGTTGTCTAAGTTACCCAGTCCATAGTATTCTGTTGTAGCGGCAGCTATCCTCTTGCACTTGATCTTAATACACTTAGTTTGCATCTTTTTCTAACAGGTTAACTATGTTATTATTTGTTTGTTTTCTGACACTGATTTTTTCCCCATCTGTACAAGTTTGAATTTTGGATGTATATTTTGTTACCTTTTAGAGGTGGTTGCATATTGCACATATTTTGTTATTATTTTTTAATCTGACACATCTTTTCCTATCAAGACAAAAGAGAGATTTTTATTCCTTTATTTGTGGCTGATAGTCTCACAGTAGGAAAATGTCATATGTTACTTAACTAACACTCAGCCTTTGATATTAGAGATAACACTGCAATAAACCAGCTTGTACATAAGCAATTCTACATGTGCGCTGGTGTGTATGAACAAGAAACTGTAGAAGCATAGCTGTCAGAAAGATGTATTCTTATTAAACTTTTATGGAGATTGTAAAGTCACTGCCACAATAATGTCTGAAAATGCCAGCTCTTTTCTCATTCTGACTGCAAAGATCTCCCTGATGCACTGCTGGAGTTATATGGGGAAGAGCCATTTCTGTAAGCTACCACAGTAATGCACACCCTAAAAGAGGGTAGTCAAAAAAGGGCAGTCAGATGTTTCTGCTCACAAACTTACCTACACTGTGGTTTATTAAGCTTTTAGATTTTTGTCAGTCTGATGGATTAAAAAGGAATAGCATTGTAGTTTTAATTTGCCTTTATTTTAAAATGAGTGATATTTTACCTCTCTTTCTGTGCTTCATGGCACATTTCCTTTACTGTGACTGGTCTCTTCTTTATGTTTGCCTATTTTTTCTATACTTGCCTATTTTTAGATTTTTCTCTATCTATTAGGGAGTTCTTGTATTTAATGTTAGTTGCCATTTGTATTTTCCCAATTGGCCCTAACCTTCAGACTGTACTAGGAATTTGGTAGTTTTAATCATCATATTTTCAAACTTATCAGTATTTTTTATGGCTTCTGATATTTGTGTCAAATGTATAAAGGCCTTCCACTTACTGAATTTATGAAAGAAATCTCCAGTGGTGCCTTCACTACTTTATGGTTCTTTAATTAATTCCCACTTTTGGACTTTATCTTTGTGGAAGTATGGACACAGGTTTACCCTTTCCAGAGCTTCACATAGTGATCCATAACACATCTGTTGAATAGTACACAACCTTCCATTTCAGAGTTACCTGGATTTTTGTAACCCTTAGGGTTACTTTCTCAAGGTCTATCTCTATACATTTTTCTAAATTTAAGTTTATATGCTAGTTCAAATATGTTCAGAAAAATATTCTTATTGATTTTCTCTTCCCGATTTTTATTTTTTTTTTAAAGTTCTATATGGGAGAGATCCAAGATGGCAGAATAGAGGAGGTCACATTCCTGGCTGCTTTGTGGCATGAAACCAATAAGCAGACAGGCAGCTTCTCCACAAGGTAGGTGAACAAAAAGAAAGGGGGGGGGTGCTTTACTGGAACTTAAAACTGGACATGCAAAGCAGATGGGGGACACAGAAGGTTGGATATAATAAATAAAATAAGGAAAAAATCCCCAGCGGCACAGCCACTGCCACAGCCTGGCTAGAAGCTCCAGCAAGAGGAGTCCCTCCATAAGCATAGTAGAGGGATAAGGGAATTAAAGGAACCCACATTTTTGGCAGGCCTGAAGTGTGTCTGTATGGAGTGTTTAGAGACCAAGGACATTGCCCAACAAATCTGAAGGACGCACTGCACAATATCCATGGGTGGGTGGGGAGGAGGGGAAGCTGCCATATCTCCAGGCAGTGTGGAAGGACAAAGGAAGGAACCATTTTGCAGATTCAACTGTGGGACTGACATTGGAGAAGCCAATTCCTGAAAAACCAGAGTTTGGTCCTAAATACAGGCCCAGTAAACACATTCTCCTCCACATGGAGTATGTTTAAGTGACCAGAAGAAAATCAAATGTGGAGAGAGGTTTACAACCGGGACAGCTAGTCAAGGAAATCCACCCAGTTTTACCCCTCACGCTCCATCTGACTGCTTGCAGGACCAGCTGGGAGATGCGCATCTGGCCAGGGACTCAGAAGAACAGGGGTGAAAGAATTTGGAGACTGAACCCAAGACCAGGAAACGTGGGGTCTACAGGAGATGTAGGGGACAAAGAATTAGCTCTCTCACCACATGAGTGGAACCCAGGGGAGTTACATGGGATAAAGTCTTCCAGTTTGGACCAGCAAATACTGGGCACTGGAGGTGTGCTGATTTAAAATCTCCAGACCAGTCAGCATTCAGCAAAGAGCCTGAAACCCATCTAAGTCTAAACTCTGCCTCCAGGAACTCTGTCTATGGGATTCCCTCTCTCCCTCCAGCAATTCAGAGGGTGGAGCATCACATTCCTAAGACCCCATCTAAAACTTCTCAGCAGAAAAGCTGAGAATATTTTGAACCCCAGTGGAAAGAATTGTTTAACTACAACCAGAGATACGTAAAAAATGTACTATATAATATGAAATGTAATGCATTCTGCTGTCATTTATATAACAACTTAAAATTAAAAATAAAGAAACATAAGAAGAAATATATATTTTCAAAAAGATTTTTTTAATTCTTTTTTACTGTTTAATTGTGACCTTAATGATACATGGACATTTATACAGGTTCTTATTTTTTTATCTCTATCATTTTTGAAGCCAGTTATTTTACATGGATTATTTTTTTGTGAACTAATATGTTTTATTAGTATATTTTAGTTTTGCTTTGTATTCTTTTATTTTTATTTTTAGATCTTTAAAAATGTTTGCTTTTTTATATTTTTCTCCTACCTGTTTCCCTTGATTCTCTTTTCTTCTGCTAACAGCCAATCTTTTTCTTTCTTTCACTCTTCCTTTAATCTTTTACTTCTGTCTTCTTTTCTCCTTCCTCAAAAACATCACATCCTATATCCTTTCTGTTCTCTCCCTGTCCACCATTTGAAAATGTAAATCCTTTTGCAAACTTGCTGTTTTTATTATAGACAATAGCTGATCATATTATTTCTGTTTTTTGTGATAATTAACATTGCAGACATCATAGTAAGAAATATTTGGTTTAATGCTGTAAATTCTTTGCATTGGTCATTATTATTATTTGTCTCCCCCTAAACAGTGAGGTACTGGAAACCTTCAGGGACACTATAAGTCCACAGGGTAAAAACTCTACTGCCTCAGATGCATACTATTAAATTAGTAGACACACAAACAGCATGAAAAAGCAAGGGAACAAATTGACCTGAGCAAACCAATATACTCCAAAAACAGAATCCATCAACACAATAGTGGAAGAAACGTCAGAGAAGGAGTTTAGAATGTACATGTTTGAACTATTGTGCAAAGTAAAGGATGATGTAAGAGAGAAAATAGAGGTAGCAAAAGATCACTTCAATAAAAAGATAGAGATTCTGAGAAAAAACAAACATCCTTGAAATGAAGGAAACAATAAACCAAATTAAAAATTCATTAGAAAGCATCACCAACAGACTAGACCAATTGGAATACACAACCTCAGGCAATAAAGACAATATATATAATCTTAAAAAAGGAGTTGACCATGGAGAGAAGATGTTAAGAAAACATGAACAGAACTTCCAATAAATATGTGATAACATGAAAAGACCAAATTTAGGATTTATTGGGATAGATGAAGGCATGAAGGTACAAATCAAAGGAATGCAAAATTTTTTCAATGAAATAACAGAAAATTTCCCAAATCCAAAGAATGGAATGGAAAATTAAATACAAGAGGCTTACAGGAAGAAAATGTAAGAAATTATGACAGACCACATCAAGCCACATTAAAATGAGAATGCCTAGCATATAGAATAAAGATAGAATTTTAAAGACTGCAAGAGAAAAATATCAGACCACATAGAGGGGGGAAACCAATATGGTTCTCAGCTGATTTCTCAAGCCAGACCCTCAAACTAGGAGGTTCTGGAATAACATACACCAAGCTATGAAAGAAAATGGATGCCAACCAAGAATCCTATATGCAGCAAAATCAAGCTTTAGATTTGAAGATGAAATAAAAACATTCCATGATAAATAAAAATTAAAAGAATTTACAACTAGAAAGATTGCACTTCAGAATATTCTCAAAAAAAAAAAAAAACAGTTCATGAAGATGAAATGGGAAAAAAAAGTGGAAATCAGTGAAGAGAGGAACTACACTAAAGGAATAGTCTTAATCAAAGAGAAAGTAATTTAAATTAAAAAATAGAAACAAAACAAAATGGCCAGGAACACAATATCTCAATAATAAGCCTGAACATTAATGTCCTAAACTCATCAATCAAAAGACATAGACTGGCAGATCAAAATAAAAAAACAAGACCCAACAATATGCTCTCTCCAAGAGACTTACCTCATAGGCTAGGCAACAACATCCACAAACTGAAGGTAAAAGGATGGGATTGTGTAAACAAGCAGGAGTGTCTATCCTCATATCAGATAAAGTGGACTTCAAGCCAAAGTTAATCAGAAGGGACAAAGAAGGACATTTCATATTGCTTAAGGAAATTATACTTCAATAAGACATAACAATCATAAATATATATGCCCCAAACAATGGAGCATTTATGTACATCAAAAAAACTCTTCTCAACTTCAAAATCAAATAGACCACAACATAATAATACTGGGGTTGAACAATTTTATCCATACATATGAATACAAATGTGAATATACATGTAAAAATAAACATGAAAAATTTTAAATGGATATGTTTTTGTATATAATAATTTTTCTTTTGAGATATATTTTTACAGTTTTGGTAAATATAGGATATGATTATGTAACTGAATATATATTAAAATTTATGGGTAGAATCTGGGTTGCCATTAGGGTACATATATATATACATATAAATGTATATAAACATATATGGACTATGTATGTGAAAATATATATGGATATTCAGTAATAGTTATAATTTTTGTTTAAAAGGCTCATCATTATGAGTAGGGTTAGGTTTAGTTCTAACCATGTACATTCTAAACTCCTTCATATATATATATAATATATATGGCTTTCATTTAGAGGACAAGTTAACTTTGGAACATATATATTAATATATATGAATATAAACATGAATATGGAGGTAATAATATATATCAAAATTCATATATATATATTTTTATGTATGGAAATTTTATGGTAAGCAATATTGTTATATTACATGTGAAATCTGGGTTATGCCTATGGAAATGGGTATATATTGTTTATAGGTTTTTATGTGAATTTATGAACTCATATCCCCCCAAAACATAGGTATATTCATGTAAAATGTTATGATTTATATAGATAGAGGTTTCTCTGAGGTGTATTTGTAGGTGTAGGACTAATGTAAAAAAGTAGTTAGGGTTAGTTTAGGGATTGAACATTTTTATCCACATATAGAAATGCAAATATGAACATATATGTAAAAATATACATGAAAATATTTGAAAGGATATAAATATGTATATAGTCATTTTTATTTTGAGATGGATGTTTTAAAATTTGTTTTAGTTGCAGTTTACAATTGTGTAACTGAACATGCATGAAAATTTATGAGCAGGAATTTGGTTGCCATTAGGGTATATTCATATATATATGAATGTATATGAACATGTGCAGGAATATATATGTGAAAATATATGTGGATATTCAAACTAAAAAAATAAAAAATAAAATAAATAAATAAATAAAATTTTGTATAACACGTCTAAAGTAGAGGCTATACACAATTTAAACAGATTGATTATAAGCGAAGAAATAGAAGACGTCATCAAAAAGCTACCAACAAGGAAAAGTTTAGGACCTGATGGGTTTACAGCCAAGTTCTACAAGACTTTCAAAGAAGAACTAATACCAATGCTCTTCAAACTATTTCAAGAAATAGAAAAAGAGGGAGAGGGAGCTCTTCCAGACTCTTTCTATGAGGCCAATATTACATTAATTCCAAAGCCAGGCAAAGACACATCCAAAAAAAGAAAACTTCAGGCCAATATCTTTAATGAGCATAGATGTAAAAATCCTCAACAAAATTCTGGCAAATCGGATATCAAAAAGATAGTGCACCACGATCAAGTGGGGTTTATTCCAAGGATGCAAGGCTGGTTCAACATTTGGAAATCAATAAACATAATACATCACATCAATAGACTTAAAGATAAAAATCATATGATCATCTCAATAGATGCAGAAAAAGCATTTGACAAAATACAACACCTCTTTATGTTCAAAACACTGGAAAAACTAGGAATATCAGGAACATATCTCAACATTATAAAAGCTATTTATGCAAGGCCCCGAGCTAACATTATCTTAAATGGAGAAAAATTGAAAGCATTCCCTCCAAAAACTGGAACTAGACAGGGATGCCCCCTGTCACCACTGCTATTTAACATAGTACTGGAAACTCTGGCCAGAGCAACTAGACAGATGAAATAAATTAAAGGGATCCAGATAAGAAAAGAAGAGCTCAAATTAGCACTATTTGCTGATGACGTGATAATATACCTAGAAGACCCAAAAAACTCTACCAGAAAACTTTTACAACTAGTAAATGAATTCGGTAAAGTAGCAGGATACAAAATCAATACCCATAAGTCAAAGGCATTTTTGTACTTCAGCGACAAAGCCTCTGAAAGGGAAATGATGAAAACTACCCCATTTACAATAGCATCAAAAAAAAAAAAAAAATACCTGGGAATCAACTTAACGAAAGAGGCGAAAGACCTCTACAATGAAAACTATAGAACACTAAAGAAAGAAATTATAGAACTCAGAAGATGGAAAGACCTACCTTGCTCTTGGATAGGTAGAATTAATATTGTCAAAATGTCCATACTACCAAAAGCATTATACAGATTTAATGTAATTCCAATCAAAATCCCAATGACATTCTTCAAAGAAATAGAAAAATCAGTCATGAAATTCATCTGGAAAAATAAGAGACCCAGAAGCCAAAGCAATCCTGAAAAGAAAAGTGAAGCAGGTGGCATCACCATACCAGACTTTAAATTATACTACAGAGCAATAGTAACAAAAACAGCATGGTATTGGCACCAAAACAGATTGGTGGACCAATGGTACAGAATTGAGGACACAGAGACTAATACATATAATTTCAGCTATCTTATATTAGACAAAGGTGCCAAAAATGTACAGTGGAGAAAGGATAGCCTCTTCAACAAATGGTGCTGGGAAAACTGAAAATACATATGCAACAAAATGAAATTAAACCCATATCTCTCACCATGCACAAAACTCAATTCAAAGTGGATCAAGGACCTAGGAATTAGACCAGAGACAATATGCCTAATAGAAGAAAAAGTAAGCTCCAATTTCCAACATGTCTGATTAGGCCCCAACTTCCTTAATAAGAATCCTGTAGCACAAGAATTACTACCAAGAATTAATGAATGGGATAGATTTAAACTGAAAAGCTTCTTCTCAGCAAAAGAAACAATCAGTGAGGTGAATAGAGAGCCAAATAATTGGGAACAAATATTTAATACATGCACATCAGATAGAGCACTTATTTCTAGAATATATAAAGAACTCAAAAAACTTAACAAAAAAAAAAAAAAATAACCCAATCAATAAATGGGCTAAGGAATTGAAAAGACACTTCTCAGAAGAAGATACACAATTAATCAACAAATACATGAAAAAATGCTCAACATCGCTGGCAATTAGAGAAATGCAAATCAAAACTACTCTAAGATTTCATTTCACTCCAGTCAGAATGGCAGCTATTAAGAACACAAACAATAATAAATGTTGGAGAGGATGTGGGGAAAAAGGCACACTCATACATTGTTGGTGGGACTGCAAAATTGTGCAACTGTTATGGAAAGCCGTATGGATATTTCTTGGAAAACTGGGAATGGAACCACCCTATGGCCCAGCCATCCCACTCCTGGGTCTATTCCCAAAGGACTTAAAAACAGCATATTACAGTGACACAGCCACTTCAATGTTTATAGCAGCACAATTCACAATAGGTAGGTTGTGGAACCAACCTAGATGTCCCTCAGTAGATGAGTGGATAAAGAAAATGTGGTATATATACACAATGGAGTATTACTCAGCAATAAAAGAGAATAAAATGATGGCATTCACAGGTAAATGGATGAAGTTGGAGAATATAATGCTAAGTGAAATTAGCCAATCTCAAAAATCCAAATACTGAATGTTTTCTCTGATATAAGGAGGCTAGTTCACAGTGTTGTTGGATGGGGGTACATAGGAGGATTAAAGGAACACTAGAATGGTCAAAGGAAAGGGAGGGGAAGGGAGAGAGCAATGGGGGAGGGAGGGGGAAAGAAAAGAAAAGGTGGTTGAATGAGATGGATATCATTATCCTAAATGCATGATTGAAGACCTGAATGGTATGAATATACTTTGTATACAAACAGTTGTATGTAAAAAGATGCTATATATGTGCATTATGAATTGTAATACATACTAATATTATAAAAATAAAAAATAAATTTAAAAATATTTATTTTTTAGTTTTAGTTGGACACAATACCTTTATTTTATTTATTTATTTATGTGGTGCTCAAACCCAGGGCCTTGCATATGCAAGGTGAGCGCTCTTCTGCTGAGCCACAACCCCAGCCCCAGTACTTGGAAATTGATAGCATTAAAAGCACATTAGAAGTGAGGAATAGGCACAAATTAATAACCAAAATTTTATCAACTGGAAAATCTTGGGTGTTGGTGGGGCGTTAATGGTTGAGGAACAAATAAACTAAAATCAAGCAGAAGAAAGAATTAATGAAGATCAGAGCAGAGATTAATTATATTGAAAATAGAGACAATGGAAGAAATCAACAAAAGAGCTGCTTGCTTGAAATTATTAATAAAATTCACAAATTTGTAATAACATTAATGAAGGAATGAATAGACAAATTTTCAATATCAAGCATTAAATGGAATATTCATTATAACAGATGCTGAAGACATCAACAGTATAATAAGGAAATAGTGTTGCTGTGGTCTGGGTACCTGTTCCCCCCAACAAATGAATTGGCAGCTTGGTCCTCAGTATGGTGATGTAGGCTGGTAGAATCTTTGGATCATCGGGCATTACAAATTTTCAAGACATACCCACTAAAGATATGCTCTTCATTCATAAACCCAGGAAGCCATATGATTGTATATATTGATGGAAAAACATCATATGACAAAATCAACACCTATGGACAAAAATCTCTTAGAAAAATAGGAATAGAATGTGGTACAGGTTAAATCATATGTTGTAGAGCATTTGTATAGGTTCTAACCCCACACCTAGGAATAAGGCTTTTTTTTTTTTTTCCCAGAAATGGCAATATTATGATGTAATTACCCAAGATGCTGTCGTAAGGGAATAAGACAAGCTATTGTTTCAGTGGAACTTGTGTCCTTATAAGGAGAGGAAGTCCAGCTAATGGTTCAGTGGGACTTCTGACCTTATAAGGAAAGCAGAGTGGGCTGTTCATTCAGTGGGCCTTCTGTTCTTATAAGGAGAGCAGGGCAAGCTACTGATTCACTGTGTCTTGTATCCATTAAGGATTATCTTCTCTCCTATCTAATTGATATTTCATATGAAATATTTGGATTTCCATTCCTTTCATTTTAGGTATGTCCTACAGGTATTTCTTTGCAATGCCCCTGGGCATTCCCTTTAACATGAGATGGAGAAACAACTCTGGTATGAACCTATAGTAGAATAGCCTCAGTACCAGAAAATGCTGTTCTTGTACATCTCTATCCCCTCAGTTACTGGTGTCACAATGTAATGCATATGAATTGTGTGTAGGACTATATGGAGAAATTGTGCTAAAACTTTGAGCCTCCCTCTCATCCCCACAGGTGTTAATACTGTGCTCTCCTATGTCTTAGGGTACAGAGCATTTTGTTACAGTATCCCCATGTGAATGAGGTGCTACCATCACCAGTTATTTGAAATTGGAAGAAAAAAGAATATCTTGAGTGTAGACATGTTGTGGTCTTTCAAAGCAAAAAGTTATTACAGATTTTGAAACTGAAAACAAAAAGTACATTGGAGTTAAATACAACTATTAATTCCTAAAAAAGTAAATATCAGTCTCCATAACACACTAAAGCAAAAAATGTCTGGAGTCCTTCTTTATTCCTATTCAGAAAATGGAAGAAATTCTGTCAGCCCAAATAATGACAATCCTGTTTGATGTGGGTTATGATCTACACAAGACCTGGGTGTCCCTGGCCAAGAAAAAGTTCAATGTGGCCATGGCCACCTACTCATACTTGAGCACCAGAAAATCCAGGGGGCAGGCTGCATGTTCCACGGTAAGCCTGTGCCTCTGAGGGTTAAGCCTTGCCCACATCTTGTGGATCTTTCTAATTCCCCTGTCTTCCCAAAGAGGAGTCCCAGTGAGCCTGCCCTTCACTCCTTCCCCTTCCCCTGTGAGCGTCCACTGCCTGAGAAGGCCCAACAGTCAGGGCAGAAGCAGGGCCTGCCAGTCTGCCATTCATCTCCACTTCCCACCTGCAAGGACCCCCACTCCTGATTTAGTCTCCCAACCTGACTCTGGGCAACTCAATACCAATGGAAAATGCTGGAAGGCCATTGCTAGGATTGCTACTTGTGTCCAACATCTGTGCTATTGCATGCCACCTGTCAGCAGTTAAGGTGGCTTCAATGTAAGGGGAAGAAACCTGCCATTTTCATAAAGTGTGGCTCCAATGAAGGGGAGAGCTGACACAGCCAAACCAGTGCATAGCCAAAGGACCTGTTCTCTGTGGATCCTGACACCATGTATGGGCACTGGGCATGTGGATTCTGAACAGCTTCAGGAGCAAGATGTGCCAACTACCTCAGGTTTCTCACACGGGTTCTAGCTGAGAGTACTTCCACATACACCGTGATATCAGGAGTCTCCTGTGTCCCCACCTGCAGAAGATACCAGAGGCTGTTTCCCCTGGGACCTTCCCCCTGCCCTGTTCCTCCATCCTTTCTCCCATTCTTCTGAGATGTTTCTTTATAAATTTGTTTCAAATTGTGTAATAAAATTATCATTAAAAATATCGCCGGGCGCGGTGGCGCACGCCTGTAATCCCAGCACTTGGGAGGCTGAGGCAGGAGGATCGCGAGTTCAAAGCCAGCCTCAGCAATGGCGAGGCACTTAGCAACTCAGTGAGACCCTGTCTCCAAATAAAATACAAAAAAAAAGGGCTGGGGATATGGCCCAGTGGTCAAGTGCCCCTGAGTTCAATCCCCAGTACCACAAAAAAAAAAAAAAAAAAAAAAAAATATCTTTATGATCTATAAGAGAAAATAGATTTTGATAAATTAAAAAAGTTTTATATGAATTTGCAGTTACTTTATGTAGTTCGTAAATAGTATATTAATTGAAGTTATGTTAAAAGTTATTCTACTTAGAGAAACTTGTCAATTTTTTTCCCATTGTTTTCATTTGTTCTAGTCACTTTTTAATGTACCTTCAGAAAATTTTAAAGTGTTTAGTGTGGATCTGCATGATTATTATTATTACATATTCATGTGAATTTTTCTTTGTTGTACCTTTTCCTCACATTTTCTATTGGTTTTATCGAGTAGTATTGATTTCTATAAATTATTATTATACTGTACTATATATTAAATGACTGCACATTTTGAGGAAATTTATCTGATTTTTCATAGTTTCTAATCAGATAACCTTCAACTAGTTACAATGTTATCTAAATATTTTAACTTTTATAATTCTTTTTCTTGTCTAATTAGGCTACTCTTAGTGTCTTAGTACTAATAGAATACAGTGTTAAATAATAGAAATCATAGGTGGTATTTCTTGATTCTGATTGTAGAAACATATTTTTAATGTTTCACTACTATTAATACTCATTAATAGGAAAGCTTTGTTCCATTGAAACAATTTTCATTACCACTTAAAACTGAGTATTTTAAGGTCAAGAATGAGTCCTAAATGTTTAACTTTTCAGAATTTATAAAGAGGTTAGCTTTCTTCCTGGCATTATTAATAAATATTTTGACTTTTCCACTTATTATTTATAATCTTATTCTCTGTCTTTCCATAGGAACAAACCATTCTGAAAAATCTGCTTTTGTAAATAGTTGTTCTTATCTTAACATCTCTTACTTTCTCATTTTCTTGACCAAATTAAGCTCGAAGCATGGTTAACATCACATATTAATGGGAATGGAATATGAATATGTCTGACTGTACATTGTAATTTTATTCGTTTACTTTAACTTCTGGTAACACCTAGTAAATAAGATTGTAACAAAGAGAAAGGAGAATTGTAGGGAGGAAGCTGAAGAAATTCACTAAGCAACAGGGACAAAAACATTTTCATTTCACACTCTGGTACAGGACAACAGGACCAGGAGGTAGTATGGGAAACAGAAAGGGATAATGTGTTTGGAAAAAGAAGGTCAGTTTTGCATTAATGTGACCTGTGAGCCTTTTTTTAAAAAATATTTTAAAATTGTAGATGGACACAATATCTTTGTTTTTTATTTATTTATTTTTATGTGGTGCTGAGGATCGAACCCAGTGCCTCACACACGCAAGGCAAGTGCTCAACCACTGAGCTACAACCCCAACCCCAGCCTTTGGTTTTTAATGCAGAACAATTAATCACCTCCTCAAGATCTGATCACCTGTAAGAGTCCTAGCACAATAAATAGGCATCATTATCACCATTAATCATCATTAAAATGGTTTGTGAAATATATTAAAAATATGTTCTCTCCCTATAAAGTTTATAATTTAGAAAAGAAAACAGAAAGGAACCATGGAGCAGTAAGAAAAAAATAAGGTTGGGAAATGGAAATGGAAATGTTCTCTGAGGGCGTGTGCTGGACATCATTTTGCTTTCCTATCTTCCACCCCTATATTCTCACCTGCATTCCCAAGAGCTTAGTTGCCTCAATCTCTCTCTAAATACTCACAGACTAGAATTGGATTGAATAATCGGGCCTTGTAGGTATTTCAGACACTACTAGATTCCTTTTAGATTCTTCGTCAAATTTGACAGGAATGTGAAAATATGAATATTTTGAGAACGATTTAATAAGGGAACCACATATAAAGGTATAGTCCTAGTGTAAATAAACCTCAAAGGACACCATTACTCATCCATAGTGCTTGTAACAGCAGAGCAAATGACAAAAACTAAGTGTGTTCACCATAACTTCAAAGACAGAATCCTGTAGAGGTGTCACTTTTCATGAAGCAGCTTTAACTGATGAACATAGCCAGTCTGAGCATGATGGGGGCCAGAGGAATAGCTACCTAACCCTTCTCTACTTGCTAACTTCAGTCCCCTACACTGTCAACCAGTTGGCTAAAAACAGAAGGCCTTGTGAGGTAGTCAAAGGAGCAATCAGTTTGGTCCTCAGGTCAGCCTTGAAGGCAGAGGAGAGGATAGAGAAAGGCAGAGAGGAGATCTGGAGAAGTCACCAGAACACATACTGCCCACTGTTTCCTGACCTATTCTCAGACTAGACAAACACAAGCTAGGAACATCTTGCATTTCATGGATAATTTAAATAAGTAGAAAAAGAAAGACAATGTTGCCACTATCAGCCATGGTGCAATTTTCTTTTTTCCTCTGGGAAGACAAAATAGACAATAACAGCAGTGACCTGAGTCTTATATAATTTTACTTAACATTTATGAAGAAGTAGTCAGCAAAATAAAACATCCTACTTTCATAATTTATTTTTCTACTCTTTTCCAAGTACGAAAAGTTGCTTCATACTCCTTCATATTTTATAAAAGACCTATGAATTACTTATGATAATGAGAGTGTGGTTTAAGATGTTAAGTATAAATGAAGACTTCAGAAGCTGGGTACTGTAAAAGATTTTTTCTGTGGAACTTATTCTGGAAAAGATTATTCTTTTAAAATCACTGGTTCATATCATCTCTACTAGCTTAAGACAAATAGTCACAAATAGAAAAATTAAGCCACCCTATTCCTCCTTCTATACACATAATTCCATATAAACTCTGGGGCGGAGTATAGCTCAGAAGAAGTGCACATGCTTAGCATGCACAAGGCCCTGAGTTCCCAGCACAAAAAGTAAATGAATGAATAAATGAATGAATGAATGAAAGTAAACTGTAAAATGCTATCTTCAGCATTTTCTTGTATCTGGTATAAGAAATAACTCCTCTAATTGCTAACAGAAATAATAGGCCTTATCATTGAAATAGGAAGATAAACTAATGATGTATTTGGTTATTCTTTTGGATGTTGTGATATTCTTAAAGGATTCAAATTTCTGCTTTGAAGTTTATTTCTAGTCCCAAGAAAATGTATGTAAATTAAATCAAGTTTAAATGTCAATACTCTTTACAGTGTTCAAATGTGTTTCTTGGGGGAGGGGGGACCAGAAAAATTCCACTAAAAACTATTAAAGTTCTGCAAGCATGAAAGATGATAACTCAAAATATATTTTGTGATTAATTTTCAAAATCAGCAGTGAGGGTGGAAATATTAGAGAAACACAGAACCAATAAAGTTAAAATTCTATTCCTCCTAGGGATTCATTCTGGAAACTGAGATGTGTCTTCAACTCTGTGTTGGTGCACACTTCTCCAGCAGTACAGTCAACATGCATTCATCACACGAGTCATTTGAGCATCTCAATGAAACCTCCAGAACTGTTCACAACTAATTTTCGAATATAACAACCTGTTAAAAGTTTTAATTCATCAATCATTGGGGGAATCAGTCATAGCAAACTAGTTCAAATGACAATTTGTAGAACTTTATATTCTCTCTCAAACTTACTTTGCATTGTCCAGCATATGAATCATTTGTAATGCTATGAGGAGGTAGCATTTGCATTGTAATTGGTTTGCTACAACTTAAATGAGATATCTTCAAAATTACTAAATAACTTGGTCACGCAAAAATATTCAAAAGCATGCAGCTCTAGAGAACTAGCTCATCCTGGCTGCATCCAATAGATATCGCCCAACACTCTGAACAACCATCAGTAATTTGCTTTTTACATTTTCAAACCTTACAAGATTTTTTTTTCCTGCAAAGAGCATTGTGATGTGGTCAAACCCATCTAACAGAAAATTAGTTACTAAGTCATAATTATATCCTTTATAATTAAAATTGATTCTCCCACATTCTGGTGTCACTAAGATATTTCAGAGGATTCTGTATCTCTGCAGGTCCCAAAACATTGACTCTGTCTCCCACAGCTTCAATAATATTGATCTCAAAAGGGTATTTGAGTAGAAGGTTCTCTGATCTCTGTATTTATATTAGGTAGTTTGCTCACAGTAGCCAAATAAAAAGGAAATACCTCACATCAGAGTTTCACCTTGGTTCTGTGACTCAAAGGTCTGTGGCCTATTCCATAGCCCTTATTCTTTTTCTTTTTTCTTTTTTTTTAAGTTTGTACTATGATGCCTTTTTTAAAAAATATTTTTTTATTCTAAGATGTTATAAATGACAGCAGAATACATTACATTTCATATTACACATATATAGAGCACTTTTTTACAAATCTCTGGTTGTATGCAAAGTATATTCACACCATTCGTGACTTCATGCATGCATTTAGGGTAATGATATCCATCTCATTCTACCATCTTTTTTTTTTTTCCTTCATCCTTTTGCCCCCTCTCTTCCCCTCCCTCCCCATTGGCCATTCTAGTATTCCTCTAATCCTCCTATGCTCCCCATCCCAACCCGACTGTGAATCAGCCTCCTTATATCAGAGAAAACATTTGGCATTTGGCTTTTTGGAATTGGCTAACTTCACTTAGCATTATATTCTCTAACTCCATCCATTTTCCTACAAATGCCATGATTTTATTCTCTCTTATTGCTGAGTAATATTCCATTGTGTGTATATACCACATTTTCTTTATCCATTCATCTACTGAAGGGCATCTAGGTTGGTTCCACAGTTTAGCTATTGTGAATTGTGCTGCTATAAACATTGATGTGGCTGTATCCCTGTAGTATGCTGTTTTCAGGTCTTTTGGGTAAAGACCAAGGAGTGGGATAGCTGGGTCATAAGGTGGTTCCATTCCAAGTTTTCCAAGGTATCTCCATACTGCTTTCCATATTGGCTGCACCATTTTGCAGTCCCACCAACAATGTATGAGTGTGCCTTTTTCTCCACATCCTCTCCAACATTTATTGTTGTTTGTGTTCTTAATAGCTGCCATTCTGACTGGTGTGAGATGAAATCTTAGAGTGGTTTTGATTTGCATTTCTCTAATTGCCAGAGAGGTTGAGCATTTTTTCATGTATTTATTAATTGATTGTATATTTTCTTCTGAGAAGTGTCTGTTCAGTTCCTTGGCCCATTTATTGATTGGGTTATTTGTTTTTTTGGTGTTTTGATTTTTGAGTTCTTTATATATTCTAGAAATTAGTGCTCTATCTGATGTGTATGTGGTAAAAATTTGTTCCCAATTATTAGGCTCTCTGTTAACCTCACTGATTGTTTCTTTTGCTACTAAGAAGCTTTGTAATTTGAGTCTATCCCATTTATTAATTCTTGGTATTAATTCTTGTGCTACAGGATTCTTATTAAGGAACTTGGTGCCTAATCGAACATGTTGGAGATTAGAGCTTACTTTTTTTTCTATTAGGTGTAGTGTCTCTGGTCTAATTCCTAGATCCTTGATCCACTTTGAGTTGAATTTTGTGCATGGTGAGAGATATAGGTTTAATTTCATTTTATTGCATATGGATTTCCAGTTTTCCCAGCACCATTTGTTGAAGAGGCTATCTTTTCTCCAATGTACATTTTTGGCACCTTTGCCTAATATAAGATAGGAAAAGACATCCATAGGCTAAGGGTAAAATGTTGGGAAAAATCCTACCACTCATATGGATAGAGGAAACAAGCTGGGGTTTCCATCCTCATATCAAATAAAGTAGACTTAAAGCTAAAGTCAATCAAAAGGGATAAAGAAGGATACTATATACTGCTCAAGGGAACCATACACCAACAAGACTTAACAATTATAAATATATATGCCCCAAACAATGGAGCATCCATGTTCATCAAACAAACTCTCCTCAAGTTTAAGAGTCAAATTGACCACAACACAATAATTCTGGGTGACTTTAACACACCCCTTTCACCACTGGATAGATCTTCCAAACAAAAGCTGAACAAAGAAACTATAGAACTCAAAAAAAAAAAAAAAAAAAAAAAAAAAACAATAAACAACTTAGACTTAACTGACTTATTTAGAATATTTCATCCTTCAACGAGTGAATACACTTTCTTCTCAGCAGCACATGGAACCTTCTCTAAAATAGACCATATACTAGGCCACAAAACAACTCTGAGCAAATACAAAAAAGTTGAGATTCTACCCTGCATTCTATCTGACCATAATGGAATGAAATTAGAAATCAATGATAAAATAAGAAATAAAAGCTACTCCAACACCTGGAGACTAAATAATATGCTACTGAATGAACAATGGGTTGCAGATGACGTCAAAGATGAGATCAAAAAATTATTAGAGGTGAATGAGAACACAGACACAACATATCGAAATCTCTGGGACACTATGAAGGCAGTTCTAAGAGGAAAGTTCATTGCATTGAGTTCATTCCTTCTTATTTTTCAATAAAAGAACATCTATGTTTCTGGAAGTGGTCATCTACTTTTACCTAGTAAAGTACATCCATTTCTGCTGCTTTGCAGATCAGGGTAATCAAAGTGATATAAATAGAGACAATTGCCTGAAACCTGAAGAAATATTGATAAACAGTGGACTGAGTTCTGCCAGTAAATATTTTTTCTTCTTCCTGCTCAGCATGTAGACCCTGATGGTTGCATCAGAAAGAAAAAGAACGTTAGTAATCATGACAAAGCAGTTATCACATCCTTAGATTGTCTGCCTCTGAAATTCATGAGATGAAAAAAAAATCTTATATTTAAGGCAGTGTTGTTTTGTTCCTGTGTTAGTATCAGTTCAATGCAGTTTCTAACCAATGCAAGCCCACATTTCCATAAATTTCTCTAAGTCATCCACTTGAAGTTATTTTATCATTGATCATCAAACAGTTTTTAGAATAGAAACTCTCTCTTATTCTAATGTGAAGAATATTGAATGTAAAAACTAAGCAGATGGGTAAGGTAAATGACAGATATTTGGAAGAGATACTGAATGTAACTTGGCAATGTTACATTTGTAAATAGGTTTTCTCACTCTCACAGGCATGTTGGCTAGTTTTTCCTTTGTTATTGATTCAACCCTTCCTCCAAAGCAAAATTTCATGTTCTTGTATGTTTAGTACACAAGGACAAAATGTTAACAACAAACTCAAGAGGGCCTTTTCTATAGAGTTCCCAGCTTCATTTAATGTCTTCCCACTCCTTCCTTATTTATTTTTTTTTAACTTTTTGATTAAGGAAAATTTTAAACAAAGAAAATAGTGTAAAGAATCATCATGTAATCATCTCACATCCATGGGTACCCATATTGTCTACACCCCTCTTCTATTCCTTTTTCCCCTGAGTCATTTTGAAGATAATTCCAGATATCATTTTATTTCATCATTATGTGCTTTAGCAGTGTCACTAAAATACAAAAGTTCTTTCTTCATTTTAATTTAGCCATAGTTTCCTATTCCCAGCTAACATTTTCAAGAATAATTCTTTAGTATTCCTTTATCATCATTTTCTCAGAGTCTGGATATTTTTTATGGAATCTGCTTGGTGAGGTTTCACATGTTCTTTTTGTTACAAGTTCTTCTTGTCAACTGGTAATTGTAGCAAGAATTTTGATCAGATACAAAGATGATATATTGCAAGACTACCTCATAGGTAATATTTAAAATTCTATCAGAAAATCACATAATATCTGGTTGTCTCTTTTTCGCTACTCTTAACCCCTGCCAGGGAAGGTAACAATGAACTTCCTATCTCTATTGATGTCTCAAATGCCAAGATGCCTAATCTTGGGGTAGTGTGTCCTAAACCTCATTGTTTGCAAAGAGCAGCATACTGAATATTTTAGGCTTTATATTTACAAAATCAGGAACCAGAACAGATTAAACTCCAGAATCACAGTCTCCAACCTCTGATTTAGAATCTTCTAAAAATGAACACTGGCTTTTTGTTTATTTTTATTTTTATTTTTTTTAGGATGTTGAAAGTTACAGATTTCAACTATTTTATCCTACTGAAGTTATCACAAAATGTAGACTTTATTCCTTTTTAAAAATACATATTTTTAATTGTAGGTGGACAAAATACCTTTATTTTTATTTATGTGGTGCTGAGGATTGAACTCAGGGCCTCACACATGTGAGAAAAGCACTCTACCACTGAGCCATAGCCCCAGCCCCTAGACTTTATTTCTTAAGAGCTATTTTATGTTTACTGAAAAATTGAGAGTGATAGATGGTCTTGGGCCAATAAGCCACCCCCTCCCCCCACTGGAAGCAACCTTGTTTCATTTTCCCTGGGCAGGAGCCAATAGGATTAAAGGTTGCTCTGTTCCCCTGGCAGGAGCCAATAGGCTTTAGGTAGCCCTGTTCCCTGGGCAAAGAGCCAATAGCATTAAAGGTCACTCTGGTACACCCCCCACCAAAAATCTCTACTTAAGCTCCTGCCTGCCCAGAGCTCACTCTCAACAACTTGTCCCTGCTGAGAGGAGGCAGCCACTGTGACAGCTCCAGACCCATCGCCTCCAGCCCAATAGCAGCTGCCTTAGCCGACAGCTCCAGAGACCACAGCTGGTGTGACCAGACACCCACCTTCCGTTCAGAGCTTGCACACTCCCCTCTCCCTGACTCCTCTCTCCCCGTACTTCTTCTACCTCTGACCAGCCATAAAGGCTGGTGAATAAATCTGTTGGCTGCACAGTTGTCTCCGGTGTGAATTTTGCCCTTCAGAGAGGAAGGTAGATTTCCCATATACCTCTATCCCCACACATCCAGAGCTTCTCCTGTTATCAACACCACCCATCAGAGCGTTATATATTCTACCATCAATAAATCTGCCCTGAATTATTTGTTTCTTCTAATATCTCTGCATTTTTTTAAAAAAAATGATATTTAAGTATCACAGTCTGGGCACTAGGGATTCCTATCACTATTGAACTAATGAGAGGTGTTGTTTTCTAAACCATTTAAGGGGACAGAGTCAGGGCATCTGTATTTTTTTTTTAATTTTTCCCAAACAAAACCATCATGAGTTCAGTTCCCCCTCTGTACCTACACTTTCCATTCAAGTTCTGTCCTACAAGATTATTAAATAATCTCAGCTATCTTCTGTTTCTCTTTTTTCCCAGTGCAAAAGCAGTGTTTGCCTGAAATACCAATAATAACATCAACATGATAATAGATTAAAATTTAAACTTCCTTTCACAATATTCTAATACTTCACAGATTCACATTCAAGTTACTACTTTTTATGCTTTTTTGCTTAATTCTAGCTTAAACTTATAAGAGGCAAAAACTTACTATTCAACAAATATTTTATGCTTTCTCTTAACTAACAGAACCTTAATTTTTATCTCTTCACATGCCATATTTCCAAGTATAATTGAGCCTTCACCAAAATTGTGTTTCAGCGAATGAGAAAGAATAAGAGAATGGATGTTACGCAGTTATTTAGCCTCACTTATGAGGGAGGGCTCTGTTTGTTTCTCCAGCATAGCCATTTAATTAGTATCATTAATGACTGTCCTTCTGGTTTCTCATCATAACTACCAACTACTTTTTATTCTTCTCATTTTATATACATCTTTTTTTTTTTTTTTGCAATACAAACCATGTACCTCTAATCTACCCCTTCTTCTTGCACCCACTCACATATACCTACCCATAAAATATTATGATCATCATTAAATTGAAATATCAAGGTTCTGTTACATTATTGTTATTTTGTAACTCTTTATCTACATTAAAAAGGAAAACAAATGAGTAGAAAGACTTCTAAAAGTTCCTTTCACTTTACATCCTCTCATAAGCAACAATTATGCAAGCACTTTAATTTAAAGGGAAAACATCCCTATGTTCTAGGTTTCCTAGAACATAGGTCAGAATGATGGTTTGAAGCTTGTACCTCTGAATTTTAATTGGAATCTATCCCTTTCAGATGTGCTACAGTGAATGAATTGTCTGTGAGTGTGATAGTTTGATGTATCCATAGAGCTGTTAGGAGGATTAAATATGTTATGGTATATATATCATCTGAAACATTTGGCATATTAGAAATATTAAATAAATATTAGTGAAATTATTATGTTATATTAACCATTTAATAAAATTATATATAGAATGTGAAATAAATATTAATGTTTCATGATTATTGTTGTAGGGACAGATGAGGCAAGGCACCAAAGATAACAGAAAACAGTTTTATTTTGCTGCAGCCTGATTCAGAGGGTACAGCTCTCACTGTAATCAATTAATCCCCTGAACCCCGAGTTCAGGTAGTTTCAGAACTTTATACCCCGCATGTAAGGGGAGGGGCTCAGAAATTCACAGTTTACAGAATTCCACATAAAAGCAGCTTTTTCTTTCACTGTTCTGTGCAAGTTAACACTTCAAGGACAACACCTGAGAAGGAGAAAGCTTCTTCCCCCCTTTTTGTCTCCCTCCTGCCAGCTATTTCCATGGAGCCCAATTAGTAACTTTTCTTATCTTAGAAATGTAGACATCTCTGGGAAGCTCCAGCACAAGGCCAGAGGCCTTGTTAAAGAACTTGTCCTTTTTAGGTAGTGCATGGTGGCACACACCTATAATCCCAGCACTTGGGAGGCTGAGGCAGAAGGATCGCAAGTTCAAAGCCAGCCTCAGCAATGGCGAGGCACTTAGCAACTCAGTGAGACCCTGTCTCTCATCAAATACAAAAAAAAGGGCTGGGAATGTGGCCCAGCGGTCAAGTGCCCCTGAGTTCAATACCTGGTACAAAAAAAAAAAAAAAAAAAAAAAAAGAACTTGTCCTTTTTATTATCACACTTATCACACTTGCACTTGCAAACACACTTCTATGAACTATTATACTGGTTACATGTTTGTGAAAAACAAGTAAAGGGGTGTTCAGCACCTGGAGTGCTCATTTCTTTTAGGCCAATGGCCAAGTAATAGAGCAACAGGAAAATAAGAAGTTTATCTACATTGAACTTTTTTTTAGAGACTCTTTTGCTGACAGTCCTAAAATAACCCATGGTGAAGATTTCTGGAGAAGCTTAGTTAAGATTTTCTGTGGAGGAGGGGGTGTCACTACATTATAAAACTAACGAAGTGAAATGTAAAGTTTCTTCTATATACGACTAGATTTTAAGATATATGATCACATTCCTCCAATTCTACTAATTGCTAATAATACTTTTTCGGGTGGATAAATTAATCATTGTTGAAAAAATTATTTTTAGACAGGCATCTAATTAACATAAAATATTTTGCACCGTATAAATCAATAGGCAATATTTTTAGGAACTACTCTTTTGTGTAATCACAATAAATTTGTGATTATATACTTGTAGTAATATACTTTGTCACATATAAGTGATATATTATCATATAAGTGACATAGAATCTGAGAAAATATTATTTGTTTATATTGTCAAATAATATCAACAAACAACCAAGTGGCCCTTCATCAAATTACCTTTGTGCTACACCAGGCATGGTAAGCTTGTTCTCTGATACTTAAGAAATTGCAAAATACAAATTCCTATCAATTTCATATGTGTTGTGGGAGACATACCACATGTCTGTTAGGTGAGTCTCCCCTCATTCCAACCAACACTGACCCCAGCATAAATGACTGAGTAGCAGTAACATTAAGACAACATTGTAAAAACCTAACTGAAGAAATCCAATTTAGGAATAGATGTTTGGTTACTGTAGGATCTTTATGTTATGCAATTTGCATTGATATTAGAAAAGATCAAGCTAATAAACTGAAACAAAAGTTCAATTAGACTCTGGATTAAGTGCTGATGACTAAATTTAGTGATCTAATATATTCAAATGTGCAAGAAGAAGATATGACTCTATTTACCCTTGTTTATTACTATACACTTGTAGCATGTTTTGTTGATTGACTTACTCAACACTCATTCTGAACACTGTATATTCCTTTGTCTTTCTGTCCCAGAGGAGCTATAAAACCAAAATGTTTATTATCCAGTCTTTCTATAGCTAGGATAGATATTTAAATCCGTTCTCAGTCATGACGTATGAAATTTAGACTCTTGTAAAGGAATTTTTGTCTGCTTGTTTTCCTTTCTTCTTTCTGTGCACAAAGTCAAACATACAGACCTCCACATTGATATTCACTGATCACCTTAGACTGCAAATTATAGGAGTCACATGTAAAGAATCCTAGAACAAAGAAGTTACAATGGTGGTTCCTTGATAGCATTATTGTTTGGTTCTGATTACTTATTTAGCAAATTAAATCAATCAGGTTCTTGGCAAGGTCCAATTTTAATTTAGGTGAGAGAGTTTTAGTTGCATGAATTCATTGAATCCTTCCAATTACCTTTACTTGGTAGTAACTGTCTTCCTCATTTTACAATGAAATTTAGGCATGGATAGTTATATCACGGTATGAAAGCCACACTTCTAGTATATAGAAGGTCAAGGATGTGACTCCACATGAAACCATTCCAGAGCCTCCAGTCTAATCATTATACCCTGTATTTCATGATCAATTGAAAATTCAGAAGACCAGAGGAATCAGGAGAGACCTAGAGATATAGATATGTCTGTGAGATAAAACAGAATACATTTAATTTAATAAGTATCATGAAACTTATTGAAGTTGGTTTACTTGCTTTTGGTATTTGAGATCCAAGCAATTACACTTAATTCATGAGACACATTTTCTCCATCTGCAAAATAGATACTTCCCAATGTATTGAATGAGATTACATATATATGGTAGCCCACATAATGGAATCTCAATGCAATTCTATTTAATTTTAAATGATATTGAATGTTTTATAGTAGATCAGAAAGCAAATGATTTTTAAGCATTAAACCTTTTCTAGTCTCGCAGTTGCTGGAATCACAATTCTAGCATCATTATTGGATAACTATTGGCCATGTTAGGATACTTTGAATCCCTGACTTATCCTGTAGACTGAGCTTTCAATGGAAGGTGTATTTCCTGAGTCTTGCTTTGTGTTTTGCAACCCTAAGATCCCCATGAGTCCCATCCTACACAAAGGAATCTGATTTTTAAACTTGTTCCATGTCAATTTAGACCATGATGAAATTACTTAAGTTGTGTTAAGATAGACAGAGATGAAACCAGAAATGGAAGTACCTTAGATTGTTTACAATCTTCAGCATGACAAACTTGAAGAATCATTTTGTTCTTTTGTGTGGGTTGGTTGAGAGCAACAAATAATCAGGTAATTTCTCATTAGCACATGTGCTTTTGTTGAGTGATAGTCTGCCATTTTAAAATCTCTTTATTGTGTTATAGAACTAGACTGATTTGCAATTTTATGACACTCATAAACTAAGATGCTTTTGGGTTTCTGGAACAAAGTCTGACAAGAGTTACAGATTATTTACCTACCCCCAAGTTATTTGTAACAGAACTTTTATATCAAAGAATGCAAACACCATCAACAAACCATTAACAGACAGAGTCTCCTCTTGACTTTCTGTGCTACTTCAGAACCACATCAAATCAACCATAATCTTAAGTAGAAGTTGTGTGCGTAAGTTATGATTCCTCAACTTAAGTAGTTCATAATTGCTTGTGATGATCTTGAAAGCAAAATGTAATATAAAATACTGAGCAAACCATCCTTAATTTAAAGTTAAATATTCAATACAGTAATTCAGTAATATCATGTTATGACTCCTAATGGCTCATATAATTCTTCATAATATGTTTACTACATAACAGTGAAGCCATAAAAGTAGCAGTCCCTTATAAAAGGTATGTTCCAAGGGAATCAGCAATAAAGGATACCATTTAACAAGCAGATGTTGAAAGCTCTAAAATCTATAATGTTAAGAAAACCAATGGCTAAGCTTGATTTGCAAATGGAATCATCTTACACCTGGTTGCCTTGTCCCTATTCCCTATAGAACTATCTTACAAACATTTTCCACATGGAAAGAATTTAAGGCAGCATGTTGCTTTATGAATCTCAATTACTTGTGATTATGTTATTAAGGTATCCAAGATTATTACTCAAATGCTACAAAAATTACAGTAAGCTTATATACAAAGCTCAGTTGTTTTTAGGTCTGCCCTGTGTTAAGAAATATTGCTTATACAGCAGACATCTAGAGATTAGCAATATGATGTTTTTTTTCCTCCTATGAAGTTTTATGTGGAGTTGTTTTTAAAAAGTAGATATAGAATGATAGAAAAACACATTTTATTCAGGAACTAATGCAATAGGGGAATAAAAGCTTCAGTGTAGAAATGGGCTCAGTTTCAAATACAACAAAGCCAGTGGGGATATAGCAAAGGGGCAGGTTGGCAGTCAATGGATGAAAAATTACTAAAAAGATACAACAAGGGCTGGGGTGTGGCTCAGTGGTAGAGCTTAACTAGAATACATGGGGCACTGGGTTCGATCCTCAGCACCACATAAATAAAGGTATTGTGTCCATGTACAACTAAAAATAAAAAAGTCTTTTTAAAAAAGAGGATACATCAAGAGGTGATGGGGGGATTGGGAGAGATTGTCTAGACAGCCTTGACAATATTCTTGATAAATGCAGACGAGTATGATCAGATAAGGATAGGTTATCCCTGTTATAGCCAGAAGATAGGGTATAGTGGCTAATCACCCATTTCAACTCCTTTCTACCTTTTACAGTCTCTGAGATACTTCTGCAGAAATTCCAGAGGTCTGTCTGCACCAAATGTTCCCACATTTGTTAATAATGCTTATTTTTGAAGTTAGCCTTATTTTCAAGGTTCTTGCTATGTTGACTTAAACTATATTGACTCCAGAAGCCCCGATTTCCTCAAGTGTACAATGCAAATCATGTAACTAGTAAAAGAGGATTTACAGAATAATTAAATCAGATAATTCATTGAAGTATCTGGTACTTAATAGGACATTTTATTTTTGCCAGTTTTCAATCAACACAAGGATATTTAAATATTAGGGAATGAATTTATTGTAAATGTAGGTAGATGAGTTACTATATGAAATGGTTATTTCCATTAATTTCCTACATATAAAAAAATGTAATTAAAGAGAAAATGAATTTGAGGAATGAGGAGGAAGGCACAGCATTAGTACCTGATTGTAAATCAGCAAAATATAATAGATTGACAACCAAGTAGACTGAGGAAGATGCCAGTGGACCAAGACCTGGTACTACAGGAAGATTCAGTACATACTTTCTTTAACTTTACCTGATTTGGATATGAAAATCACTATGCTTTCAAGAAGTTTGACATCAAATCAGGGAAAGATTTTAAAAGACACTGTCAATGCTATCTATTAAGTACAAAGATATAAATCAATGCAATATTAGAACATCATGACTTCCTGTGGAAAACTTACGTAAAAATTAATCAAATAATTGGTTAAAATTTGGATGAGAAGAGATAACAGCTAAGCTAAATTGTAAAGCATGGGCATACCAATCAGGCTTCTAATGCAAAGAATGTAATTGTGTCTAGATTATTCAGAATAATATTTAATGGACCACTAAATGACATTTAATCATTAGGTTTGCTGATGAAATAAACTCTAGTCTCAGTTTTCAGGAAAAAAAAATACCTAACAACAAAACAAAATAAACAAACAAAACCTACAGAACTGGGCTGCTAATGCAGTTACTACACTGACCTGCAGTTACTACAATGCCCACGCCCCACAGATCATACCAGTGTCGGCCCCAAGAAGTGTGCCAGTAAACCTGCCCTTCCTTTGCCCTGTGAGCAGTAGAGCCTAAGGAGGCCAAGCAGTCAGGGCGGAAGGACAGTGCAAGTGCCAACATGCCTGCCATTCCTCTCTGCTTCTTCCATGTGGACACACTCCCTCCTGGCCTAGCCTCCCAGCAAGACCCTATGCCCTGTAGGCCTGAGTACCCCAGGCCCAACCCCTGGATGATCCTCAATAGGGGATGCAGGTAGCTCATTCTCCCAGGGCACCTTCTCAGGGCAATCCCTTGAAAGCAGCAGGGGCTGGAAGTGGGTCACTAGAAGGATCGCCACCTGCTTTCAATAACTGTGTTGCTGCATGCTGGGCTTCTGCCCTGCTGCAGAAGACGAGTGGCTCCAGTGGAAGGAAGACACAGACATTCTAGGTTAGGAAACAGAGTGGGTCCAGTGAAGATGCAGAGACGAGACAGATAAACCAATGGACGGCCCGAAGACCCCAAGCTTTGAGCATCCTGACATCCTCAAGTGGGCATTGGTCAAACAGCTTCGGGAATGAGGTGTGCCAACTGGCTCAGGCTTCCTCACACAGATTCCAGCCAGGAGTGCATCTGGATCCACCAGGACTCTCCTCTGCTCCAACCTGCCAGAGACATCAGAGACTCTTTTTCCCTGGGACACTTCCCCCTGCACTGCTCTTCTCTATCTTTCTTCCCATGCATCTGAGAACGCAGAGATGGTTCTTAATAAACTTATCACAAATTGTATAATAAAATTGATGTTCCAAAGATTTTTTTAAAGGGAAGGTTTAAAATTAGAAGAGAAAATTAGAAAGAAAAAAAAGAAAAAAAGAGGGAGAGCTCAGTGCAAGGGCAGGAACCCAGCATCCCCGTCCAAGGCCTGGACCACTGTGACTCCCTCTCTTGTTCAGTAAAGATAGAGACTTGAATGACTTGAGCCAATGTAGATGGGAACTCACTCCCCTAGACCTAGTGTAGATACAGATCCTCTCCTTGAGCCTCTGTATACTTGATTCCATTGAAGCTAATTGCTTTGGCCAGGAAGAATCCCTTTCCCAGTCTTTAGGCCCCTTCCTGAGATGTGTGGAGAGGGTGGGTGGCAGCTGTTTGAGAAGACACATCTGGAAAGGCATTGGAGACTCTATCATATCCATAATCCCATGTGTAGGGAAGGAAAAGATAGGCCAGTTGGGCCAGTTGGGACAGTTGGGCCAGTAGGCAGGGTAGGCCTGCCTGCAGCAGTGCCTGGGTGGTTCACCAAATGCCCTGTAACCTCCATATCCAAAATCTCCTCCTGACCACTACTAAAGGTCATCGAGTATAAGCACATGGGCTTTTCGGACTGGAGATGTTAAACCATCTCAGGGTTGCTACTTACATAAAAGCCAAGTGCATCCACATGGAATTGCTCTTATCTTTGAATTCTAGGGACACTGAATTTTGTACAGTGAAGGGTACACAAATAAAATACAAAATAGGGCTAGGGATGTGGCTCAGTGGTCGAATGACCCCAAGTTCAATCCCTGGTATTTAACCCTCAAAAAAGAAACCCTCAGGTCAACTGGGGAGGTTTTTGAGTCAGTGCAAGTTCACAACTCAGAGGAGTTTATGGGTAGTGGTCCAGAAATCCATAAGTGACAACCATCTTCACAGACCCTGAACAGAAACAGGCCTCAGTGTACTTCATGAGCGCAAGACCATGGCCCTGAGAGACACCATGGGTAGGGTGCTCAGGAAGCCCACTTTAGGTTAAGTGAACCTAAAGACTGATCAACAGAGTTTGCTCAATGCAAACAACAGACAGAAGCAAATTTGTTGTTGTTGCTGCTTCTGTTACTCTTAATTTATAGAGCTTCAGGAATTTTGAGATGGTCTAGCATTAATGTCATCAGAGATCAAAATAAGAAGATAAGAGTATGGCACAGAAAAAGATGATGGCTCAATTTTCCAAATGTGGAGAAAGATAAGAATCTACAAACTTAAACAGATTAGTGAACCTTGGTCAAAGAAGTCCATGCCCAGACACATCAAGAGCCATGTGCCGCTACCAAAAGAAGGGCAAGGTGAACCTAGACCTGCAGCTGAAGGATGTCATGGTGGATGCCAGGGGCCACATCAGAAATCTGATTCTGCCTTTATATTATAATAAAATTAATTTTCTTTACTCTGACACTCTTTTTCTCCCTGGTTAATTCGCTTGTGCATTCAAAGCTTGTACGTTTATTGGACTTACATGAGAGTCGAGGGAAGTAAGGAATTGTCATTTTAGCTTTATAGCTGCTGCAATTCAAAAGGCATGCTAGAGAGAAGTGGCAAGTGATGTTAAACTATCCCGTAAGCAGTATGGATTATTCATGAGAGATTGGAAAAAGGAAATAGCAGGATGAAGAAACACCAAATAGAGGTATTAAAATATTGAATAGCATGGAATATGTAGAAAATACAAGCATTGATATTTGGCTTTAAGCACAACAGGGGAGATATAAACTATAAAACTGGAATAGGTGGAGAGAGGGTGCAATGTATAGAGGGTCTATATTACTAAAACAAAGTATTTTGTACCATAGATAATAAAAATGTTATTTTTTAAGAATAGGTAGCATATGGAAGACACTGTGTATTCTGTGCTCCTGGGTTCATATATGTTTAGTATTAGAAAAAAAAAAAATAACTCCTTCTTATTTAATCCACTTTTCACATACTATTTCCTTAATGATACTTTCTACTTGTAACTGATAGAATACAGTGTAAGTTGTTAAAACCTAAATGAGGATTCTAAGAAAAAAGCTGACTTTAGAGTTTGTATATACTTATGAATTCCTGCTTTTATTTCATACTTAATCTCTGAGATGATATAAATTTTATGTGGTCAGATTGAAACACACTGTATATATATATTTTCCTCAACACTTTTAGAAGACATCATCAGTTGAGTTTTCAGACTACATTTTTAGAAACATGAGAAAATTTAAAATGTACTTAAGTAACAGAGACCATAAAAATGAACACAAGGTTTTGAAAAGGAACCAAATTGAGCTTTGAAAGTATTCTAATTAAAATACAACATCTCACTTCCCGCTAGGAAGCGGCAGGTGAAGGCAGACTGTTGCTCTCACTGTAAACTCGAAAATATAAATATTTCACAAAAACAATATTTTGAAAACATCAGGAATCTGGAGAAGCCACAAAGACTACATGAATTGAAATTATAGACAGGAAAGAGACATTCTGAGTGGGGCTAATGTGGACTGGCTGCTTTCTTTCCTAAGGGCTGTATTGATGTTGGGTTCAAGCTCAAGATCAGTCTTGGTGGCCTCTGACATGAGCTCTGTTCATCTTACCACCTGGTATTCACACCTTCTGACAATTACCTCCCCTGAGTATGGGTTGAAGGTACAGACTTGGTTCCATAAAACAGAAGATGTTATGTGGTTCAAGCGATTAGGACTGCAAAAGAATTTCTTCTGCTTTGGGTTATTTCTTGCTCATCCTTCTGGACATCAGGTTCTGTGTCTTTAATCAGTCCTGTGGAAGGACTCATCATTGAGGGGCCAAGGCTTGTCAAAAACCAGGTAAGTAAGATTGGAAGTGGATCCCTTGTCAGTCAAGTCTTCAGATGAGACCACTGCCGTAGCTGTGTTAGAGTTTGGTGCAAAATCATGAGAAAACCTAAGTCAGAGGCACCCTACTCAGCAATGCTCAAGATTTCTACTCACACAACTATGAGATAATAAATTATTGCTTATTAAACTGTTAAATTCTAGAATAATTTGTTATGCTGTAACAGAGAATTACTTTAGGGGTCAATTTATCAAGAAGACAATAACCCTGAAGATGCATGCAGTTTACAAAAGAGTCTCAAAATAAATCAAAGGAAACATTATGGAATTAAAATGAAAAATAGACAAAGTCACAATTTTAACCTGAGATTTCAACACCTCACATTCAATAGTTGACAGAATGACTATTTAGAAAATTAGTAGTGACAAACAAGACTTGAGCAACAACACTACTAAACAAATTTGACCTAACTGGCATTTACAGAGCAATTCACTCTGAAACAGAATGCTTGTTTTTATATAAAGTAAGCATGGAAAACTTGGATCATATTCTTTCCAATAAAAGAAGTTTTAAAGATTCAAATCATATGAAAGCTTCCCCCCCCATATGTAATTAATTTAGGTAGCAATGACAGAAAGGGGGGAAAAATTAAATATTTAGACACTAGAAAACATACTTCTAACTAACTCATGGATAGAAGAAAACTTTAGAAGAAAAATTAAGAAGTGTTTTTAAATAAGTGAAGATGAAAAAAGAATAAGTGAAAATTTATACAATGGAATGAAAACATTTCTTAGAAATTTAGAGCATAAAATGCCTACTTTAGAAAATAAAAAAGTTGGAAACTATTGATCTGAATTTTATGTCTCAAATCTAAAAGGCAAGAAAGAAATTATTCTTTATGTAAACAGAAGAAAAAGAAATTATAGAAACTTCTTATTCAAAGGAAGTTATGAGAACAGAATTCATGAAGTGTAACAAAATATTGACAGAACATTCCTACCAATTGTATGATGCAGCATTTTTCAGCACCTTGAGAGCTTCTTCAAGACAAATTTTAAAACATCAAGTATACCTTTCCCAATTCTACTGCTGATTTTCTTCAGATGATGTTTGTTATTGTTCTGATGTGATGTGTCCCCTAAAAACTGAGGGTTCAGAGGGCAAATGATTGGGTTGTGAAAGCCTTAACCTAATCAGTGAATTAACCCCTGATGGGATTTAACTGAGTGGTTACTGGAGGCAGGTTGGGTGTAGCCAGAGGAGGTGGACATTTTGGGGTACACATTTTGTGTCTGGTGAGTGGTGTCTCTTTCTTTCTGCTTCCTGTGATCATGTGAGCTGCTTCCTTCCGTGATACTCTTCTGCTGTGTTGTTCAGCCTCAGTTTGAGCCCCAAGGAATGGAGTCTGCTGCCTATGGACTAAGGTCTCTGAAACTGTGAACCCCCAAATAAACTTCATGTCCTCTACAATTGTTCTGGTCAAATATTTCCGTCACAGCAGTGAAAAAGCTGACTAAAACAATGTTCAATTACAACAATATTTTAGGATGGTTAAATAACCAGAGTAAAAAATATTAAACCTATTTTTAAAATGAAATCAAATAGGAAATAATTTTTTATTGAATTTAGAATCATAATGGAAAAAATAACATACCTAAGACTGGCAATAACAAAAGCACTCCATATGCACACTTGTGGGATATCTTTTAAAGTAATATTAAAAGGGAATGTATAGGCCGAAGATGAGGTGAAAAAGAGCCAAAAATTACTGAATAAATGCTAAGAACACAAAAGACAGGAAAGATGAAAGTGAAGAAATTAATACATCATAAGATGTAACAACTAGGATCATATTTGCCAAAATTATACTTAAATGGAAAAGAAAATAAAATGGATCAATTTCTGGCAGTGTTCATCAAGGGAAAATAAGCAATGGTACAAATAAAGTCCATGAGGAATGAGAAAAGTACATAATGCCAGATGCTGCAGAGAAAATGTGATAATGTGATAAGAAGACATTATTAACTTCATGTCACTATAATTCCATTACCAAAATTAACTGCAGAAGAAATATGAAACCTGAAGGAGATAACCATTAGATTAATGGAATCTGTAGTTTAAAAATCCCCTCACAAGTGAAAAACCAAAACAGCTTTAGCATTGGGTTCTACAACCATTTAAAGAATAAATAAATTTTGTCATGCACATTGTCAAGAGTAGAGTAAACAATCTCCAGCTGATTTGGTAAGACAAGCATAACATGGATGCCAAAAATCAGTCAGAAATATTGAGATAAAAACACTAAAAAATGCACAATTATAAACACAAATATAAAAATCAAAGCAAAATATTAGCTTCCAAACACAGAATTTGATTGAAAAATTATAATATGTCAAGCCCAAATTAGATTTAATTGCATGAATCAGTTATTATTGGAATATTAGAAAAGAAATAAAACTGTCATTACTTTTACATGGTACAATAATGTAGCTAGAAATCCAGATAAATGGATTAATTCATTTAGCAAAGGCTTGGACAAATAAATCAACATACAAGTTCAGTTACATTTCTATTAATCAGAAAAAAACATAAAGATGATTTTTTTTTAAAGTAAACATTTTTTTTCTATCAATCAAAGCTTTCTAGTACTGAAAGTTTTATTTAACAAAATATTTTTTGGTTAAAAATTCTACAGGAAAGCCGGGCGCGGTGGCGCACGCCTGTAATCCCAGCACTTTGGGAGGCTGAGGCAGGAGGATCACGAGTTCAAAGCCAGCCTCAGCAATGGCGAGGCACTTAGCAACTCAGTGAGACCCTGTCTCTAATAAGATACAAAAAAGTACAAAAAAGGGCTGGGGATGTGGCCCAGTGGACGAGTGCCCCTGAGTTCAATCCCCAGTACCACAAAAAAAAAAAAAAAAAAAAAAAAAAAAAATCTACAGGAAAACATTGAAAAAGCATCAAATATATGTGCTTCCTAAAACCAAGGAAAAATACAAGAGGAAAATGAACAACCAAGTAATTTGCTGAGAAAAGTTCCCAATTTCACCATAAATTAGAGAACTGGCAATTAAAACCATTAACCATTTGGATATGATACTTGCAGAAATTAGAAAGATGACATGATTATAAAGATAGGCATGAAGAAATGCTCATTGTTTCTTGTAGTTTTATAAATTTGTAAAAATATATAAATATGTAAAAATATCATGGAAAAATGGTTAGTTTTTACAAAGTTAAAACAGTTTCATGTTATAAATCACTAGTTCAGTTCTAGACCCAAACAAGTTCTTTCAACTGTCAGATGATATAGATGTTCACAGTTTACAGTGTGACAGGTATAATGTTAAGAGTAGAAGTGATTCCGGTATATTAATCCAGTGATGAATAAATTGTGGTGTATTCATTAATTGAATCATAACACCAGAGAATGTAAATTACAAATTCACAAACACAGTTGAACTGTAGGAGCATAATTTAACATTAGAAAAAACCATATGTATATATATATCAATAAGAATTATGATATGAATATTTCTTTGACAACTAAATTAGAACATCAATTTTTATTTGGGAATATTATTTGCTTTCTGAATATCACATATGTAAATATTCTCTTTTACTTATTAATTGGAAAAAAACTTAAGAGAGCTTTAATCTCTTAGGATGAGAGTATATTGATATTTAG
This sequence comes from Tamias sibiricus, assembly GCA_025594165.1. Classification (NCBI taxonomy): domain Eukaryota; kingdom Metazoa; phylum Chordata; class Mammalia; order Rodentia; family Sciuridae; genus Tamias; species Tamias sibiricus. The sequence goes on along the minus strand of CM046665.1, from coordinate 112,629,623 downwards.
CCCTTTTAATTTAACTCCTCTACATTTTACCAATAGGAGGAAAATTGCAGAGAAATTGGTATTATCATCATAATCACTAATGAAAGCTAGGGCTGAGCCAAAAGTGAGCTTTCCTGGCTCCAAGTTAAATATTCCATTATTACATTATGGTGATATAAATTATTTCATTGGAAAAATTGTAATTTTATTGATTTTAACTGCTGTTGATCTCTTCACACTGTAAAAACATATTATTTTAGTTGAAACTTTGGTGAATTTTCCAGTTTTGCCATTTATTCTCAAATAATCAATAGTTGTGATTGAAAATCAGCCTTGGAGAGGTATCTTGTTTTGTACTGTTGTTAGTTAGCATGATATTTTAAAACTGAGAATACAAATGTTCACTGTCCATTAAAATGTATCTTTGGAAATTTTTATTTGAAATTCTTACAACTTTCTTAAATATTTTCAAAATATATTATGGCTTATCATTTTAATATTTTGATCTTCCTTTTCTTTTTATGTCTTTTAACTTGAAGTAATTACCTTCTGATTTTTTTCAGATATTTATTTTTAAGCATGCAGTGTTGTTTCATCCAACAAATTTTTCTTAAAAACAAAATCATTTTTAACTTATTCACTCTTCTTCTATTAAGGAAATGAAATAATGATATGTTTGATGTCACCTCATATGTATTTTTATTCTTTTTTAAAATATTTATTTATTTGCTTTAATTGTACACAATGCCTTTATTTGTATGTGGTGCTGAGAATTGAACCCTGGACGTGCACGTGCTGGGCGAGCTTTCTACTGCTGGGCCACAACCCCTGTAAAAACCCTAATAAGGAGATAGCTAAGATGGCGGCTAGCTGAGAGCCATAAGAGGTGTTTCAGTATTTTCACCTGATATTCATGCATTTATCTAAGAATCTTTCTATGTCCGTGAACACTACGTGCCGCACCTGTAAGTTTGAGCTGTTAACACGTGTATACTTGTTAAGGCAAAAAGTATTTAACCGGGTTAGGTTGGTTAGAAGGGTTGGTTGGAGTTGGAGAGGTTGTTGGAGCCAGAGAGAGAAGTTAGAAGAAGCAAGAATAAAGAGCCTATTCATTTTTCAGTCTCCTTCCGAATTCTTTCCCACGGTATCCTTGCTGCAGGCGGCAATAGCTGCAGGCGGCAACAAGTGGTGGCCCATACGGGGAATTCGGAATTGGCAGGTAAGAACTGAGAAGTCTCTAAAGATGGGTGTGAAAATAACTAAAACCTGAGTGATAAAGGCTATGGAAGAATTCTTTGATATAGCTAATAGTGAGGAGGAAAGTGATCATGAAAGCATAGCCTCTGCTGAGTCAGATAGGAACAGTAAGGATAGTATTGGTGTGAACTCAAAAATGACGACGATCCAAGCTGCTAAAGCTATCTGAGATTTATTAGAAATAGCTGAGGAATACGTTCTCTCAATTGAACCTGGGACTCAGGATGTTACTACTAGTGAAAATAATAATAATGAGGAGGAGTCAAATAACCATGAAAGCACAGCCTCCTCCGCTGAGTCAGTTAAGACCAGAAAGGACCGTCAAGTAGAGGAACCACTTGTGCCCTCTGCTCCCTAATGGGTTGAATCAATTACAGAAACCATGAGGGGTATTTTTGAGCATTTGTGCACCCTTGAAGGAGAGATTAACAACCTTTCTGAGCGCTTACGCGCCCTCGAACGTCAAATCCCGCAGGGACATTGGGATCTGCCAGTATTTGAAAATGAAAATGAGCAGAGGTACCACCAATCCCTAGACTCCAAAACATTAAAAAATTTCAAAGAAGCAATAATGACCTATGGGCCCCAAGCTCCTTTCACGTTGAGCATGTTGGAGTCCCTTAACACTTTAACTTTAACCCCCTCAGACTGGAAAGGCTTATGTAAGGCAGTATTGAGCGGGGGACAATACTTGATTTGGAGGTCACAGTTCCAGGAGTTTTGTGTGGAAACAGAAGAAATGCGACTGCAGGATTTCCAGACCGTAACGTAGACATGTTAACTGGAGAAGGGCAGTTTGCTGACTTACGGGTTCAAATTCAGTATGATCCTGGAGTTTACGCTCAAATATACGCTGCAGCTGTTAATGCATGGAAAACTTTACAAGGAACTGCTGAATTACAGGGTAGCTTGTCTAAAGTAATTCAGGGACCTAATGAGCCATATGCTGACTTTGCTGACAGGCTTTTGAGAAATGCAGGCAGAGTGTTTGGAGACATTGATCAAGCTATGCCATTAGTCGTTCAGTAGGCATATGAAAATGCCAACAAATATTGTCAATATAATATCAGACCTGGGAAATCTAAAAGGGACTTTTCAGTATATATAAGATTATGCAAAGATATAAATGACCTTTGTCACAGGAAATGTGATTGCAGCAGCCATGAGAGGTGCTTCCCCTCAAAATTTCACAAAAAGGGCTCAACCTAAAAATTATTATAATCAATCAAGTTATTCTAGACAATATCCCCAAAGAGAAATAAGACCAAGCTCATATCGTGCCCAGGCCACTGCCCCAGATGTAAAAAAGAAAACCATTGGGCTAATAAGTGCAGATCTAAATTTGACATTTATGGAAACATTTTGTCTAGGAATTCAAAAACTGGGGCACTGGGCCCAATACCCCAGGCCCACAAATGTACGAGGCATTAGAGGAAGATTATCCTCAAACATCCATCCACATGATTCCTCAACACAATCCCTCTTACCCATTGACTTCCTCGTTAGAGGAACAAGAGGAAGTGCAGAACTAGACCTCTGTTCCACTGCCCAAATAGTGCTGACACCTGAAATGGGGGTTCAACTGATTACCACGGGAGTCAGGGGATCTCTTCCCTCAGGAAATGTAGGACTTATCCTCGGACAAAGCTCTGAAAGCTTATCAGGTTTTCAAGTGACTCCTGGAGTAATAGACTCAGAGTACCAAGGAGAAATTAAGATTATGCTTAGTTCACCTCAAGGCATTTGCTCTGTTAACCAAGGAGATAGAATTGCTCAGCTGCTTCTTCTTCCCAGTTTACATGACTCATTTAAGAGTATGCCTCAAAATAGGAACAATAGCCAGTGGTTCCAATGGCTCAGGACCTATGGCTTGCTGGGTTCAGGATTGTTCACAGAGGCCTATGTGCAAAAATGTGCAAAATAAAAATTCAAGGTATAGAGATGGAGGGGCTGATTGATACTGGGGCTGACTCTTCCATCATCAATCTATGACAATGGCCCAAGCACTGGCCTCTGCAAAAGGCTTCAACCAGTTTAAGAGGCTTGGAATATACTAACACCCCAGCACAAAGTGCTATAGTTTTACAATGGGAAGATGATGAAGGGCATAAAGGAATATTCCAGCCTTATGTTTTGACCAGCTTGCCAGTTACCTTATGGGGAAGAGATGTTTTACAACAAATGGGAGTACATCTCACAACCAAGCCCACAGGTGTTACAAAGGAAATCATCAGTGACAAGGTAAAGGATATTTTTTTAGGGGCCACTGAGAGAACAATTTTGAAAATACCATGGCTTTCTGATAAGCCAGTGTGGGTCCCTCAGTGGCCCCTATCTAGAGAGAAATTACAAGTGGCCCACCTACTAGTTCAAGAACAACTAGAAGCAGGACATATAGAACCTTCCACCTCTCCCTGGAATTCCCCCATATTCATGATCAGGAAAAAATCAGGCAAATGGCAATTGTTACATGATCTTAGAGAAATCAATAAAACCATGCAAATTATGGGCCCTACCCAACCTGGACTTCCTAATCCTATAGGTATTTCTAAAATTTCCATCTTATAACTCTTGATATAAAGGATTGTTTCTTTTCTATTCCTCTACATCCTCTGGATGCCCCCAGATTTGCTTTTTCAGTTACTTCTTTTAATAATAATGGCTCTGATCAAAGATTTCAGTGGAAAGTTTTACCCCAGGGTATGGCTAATAGCCCCACTATATGTCAAATCTATGTAGATAAAGTTATTCAGCCTATCAAGAACAAATACCCAAAGCTTATGTGCCTCCATTATATGGATCATATTTTGCTTGCTCATCCTAATCAAGAAGTCTTATTCACCATATTTAGCAATATATCAGAAAACTTGAAACGATATGGACTAAACATTGCTGAAGAAAAGGTTCAAACTAGATCTCCAATATTATATCTAGGATTCCAAATTATGGATACTTTGATTAGGCCTCAAAAAATTTAATAAATAAGGAACATTTGGCCACTCTTAACGATTTCCAAAAATTGCTGGGAGACATTAATTGGATTCGCCCTACACTAAGCCTCACCACTGGCCAATTAAAACCCTTATTTGATATCCTTCGCGGGAACCCTGATCCATCTTCACTGTGAACATTGACTCCTGATGCTAGGGAAGCTTTAATGTTGGTAGAAAAGGCCATTGAAGGATCCCGTTGTGATAGAATTGATTTTACTCGACCGCTGATACTGATCATTATTTTTTCACAATATACACACACAGGAGTATTTTGGCAACAGGGGCCTTTATTATGGATACATTTGCCCGTCTCTCCTAAAAGTACAATTGAGTCTTATACCTCCATGGTGGCTAAACTTATTCTTCAAGGACTTAAGACTTCTACTAAAATATTTGGCATTCACCCCGCTACTATTATTACTCCCTATTCATCGTCACAGGTTGAATATTTGTGCTTCAATGGTAATGATTGGGCTACAGCTAGATGCTCTACTTCTGCAAATTTTGATAACCATCTTCTTAAGTCTCCTATACTATCTTTTTGTATCAATCATCCCATTATATTTCCATAGATAATGAAAAATCAACCTATTCTTACGGCATTAAATGTATTTACAGATGGGTCCTCTAAAGGTACTGCTGCAGTAGTCACTCAAAAAGAAAATATGATTCATATTACTGCCCATAAATCAGCTCAATTAGTTGAACTTGAAGCTATTATTATAGCTCTTGAAAGTTTTAAAGAACAGCCCATAAATATTTTTTCAGACAGCCACTATATTGTACATGCTGTCCCTAAATTGGAGCTAGCAGGTCCAATGCACCTCATACTCCAGACTTTAAAATGTTTTTTCAAATTCAAAACCTTCTATGGGAACGTAACGAACCTTTGTTTATTGGACATATCAAAGCTCATACTAATTTGCCTGGTCCTCTCCATGAAGGTAATCAATAGGCTGATGCCCTCACTCAAACAATCTTTATATTTTCAGCAGTCCAACAAGCTACCTCGTTCCATTCTCAATTTCATGTTAATAGTACTACTTTACAACAAAGATTCAAAATAACTAAAGATCAAGCTCAAATAATTGTGAACGCTTGTCAATCTTGTGTGACACATTTGCCCAATACACATTATGGGGTTAACCCAAGAGGATTAATGCCCAATCATTTGTGGCAGATGGATGTCACTCATGAGCCAAGTTTTGGAAAATTGTGATTTATTCATGTGACCATAGATACATGCTCAGGCATGATTTTTTGCTTCCTTACATGCTAGAGAAAAAGTTAAAGATGTTACATCTCATTGTCTACAAGCTTTTGCTGCATTGAGCATTCCTAAAATGCTTAAAACAGACAATGGCCCTGCATATAGGTCCTCATCTTTCTAACAGTTTTGCGCAAAATTCAGTATACTCCATAAGACAAGTATTCCGTATAATCCTCAAGGCCAAGGTATAATTGAACGAGCTAATTGCACATTCAAAATCATGCTTTTGAAACAAAAAGAAGGAAATTGTACAAATCCTAGGGACAGATTGGCCATTGCCCTTTTTACTTTAAAAATTTTAACTTTGGATTCCAAAGGATATTCAGCTGGAGACAGACACTGGAATCCACACCAACAACATAAACCTTTGGTTTACTGGAAGGATGTTCTTTCAGGCACATGGAAGGGCCCAGATACAGTATTAATTTTGGGGAGAGGATCTGTTTGTGTTTTTCCACAGCACGAGTCCTCCATAATATGGATACCATCAAGATTAATAAAACAGGTACCAAATCAAGAGGACCAAGATGAAGTTGTTGTGGAATGATTCCCTTAAAAGAGTTATCAATCCTCGCACCTGCGCGAGTTCGTCTCTTTTCAGACGATGGGTAAATCTTTGCTTTTCAGCTAAGAAACTTTTAAGCTGCGCACTTTTTTCCTTCAAAAATTCACAACTTAAGTCTCATTCCCAGCCGGGATGAGAAGATCTCTCTTTAGTGTGCACACAATTGTATTTTTTCTTTCTTATATGTGTCTTTATGTCTGTGCGCTTTTCTAGATTTCATGTAAAGGTGACTTCACAAATATATGTCTTTATGTTTGTGCGTCTGTCCTATGTGATGTCACAAATAACAAAAACCAAACGCTCATGAAAATTAATATTATAAAAAAATGTATATATGTATCCAAATAACTTTAATTCATTTAAGTTAAGAGTATTCAAATTGGGTAAACAATTAAAAAGTGAAGGTACCTTCAATCTTAATTTATAAGTATCTCTAGGACTTCTCTTCAGCAAGGAATATGACTAATACTGTTCAACCTGATATTTTGGTATTTGTCATGGGATTTTTTTTTTGTAATTAACTTTATTTGTTAAATAGCTGATTAATTTAAATTGCTTCAACAGGTATATTCATGGAAGGTTGCTGTGTATGCAGAGGCTCAAAAGTTCCAGCTAACAAATTATTTTTCTAAAATGCTCTTAGCTTTTCTTTAATTTATCTTAAATGTAATATTTTGTCAGCTAAATACCCTCAGTCTTTCTTTAATCCGTTCTGAATGTGATATTTTGACAGCTTATGTTTATGGGAGCTCAAGCAGCAATGTGTGTGAGCATTCAATTACCTGATCTAATAATTCTATTTTTTAGTTTGACAACTTGCTTCTTGACTCAGTGCTGGAATGGCACTGCCTTTCCTCTAATGATTGATGCTTGAGTCTCTAGGTAGTGGGCCCTGAAGATTTGTCGGTGGCATTGTCTAGACATAAAAAAGACAGCTGCTGCTACAGCTGCAGAGTTCGCAGTCGCTGCAGGTATCCCTGCTGCTCAAGCATCTAAGAACTTCACCAGCAGTGTGGCTTCTGCTCTGCATGCACGAGGCCTCCTAGATCAACGTGTTAGCAAATGGACATTTTGATAAATTTTTCTATGTTTGGGACATTGCACGGGACAATGCCTTGTGGGTATTTGTCTAGAGAACTCAGTGCATTACTTGTTGGAACTTAGGGCAGTTAATTCATCTAAAGAACTATGCTATTTAATGGAACTTGGTTCGTCAGCACAAAGCTTGGACAACCTAAGCCAGGCACAGTTGATCCGGATGTGGTGAGGGTCGTCACCCATCCACGGGAAGTCTCATGTGGCTGACATATCAACCTAAGACAGGAGTCAAGGGCACAGCCTTGATTATCTGATGATGGGTAAGAATGTTGGTTGCACATGTAGACACCCTACAGCTATCCCTCCTTTAAAACAAAAGGAGGGAAATGTAAGAGCCCTAGTAATAAGATAGCTAAGATGGTGGCTAGCTGAGAGCCATAAGAGGTGTTTCAGTATTTTCACCTGATATTCATGCATTTATCTAAGAATCTTTTTATGCCCGTGAACACTACGTGACACACCTGTAAGTTTGAGCTGTTAACACGTGTATACTTGTTAAGGCAAAAAGTATTTAACCGGGTTAGGTTGGTTAGAAGGGTTGGTTGGAGTTGGAGAGGTTGTTGGAGCCGGAGAGAGAAGTTAGAAGAAGCAAGAATAAAGAGCCTATTCATTTTTCAGTCTGCTTCCAAATTCTTTCCTGCAGTATCGTTGCTGCAGGCGGTGATAGCTGCAGGCGGCAACAAACCCCAGCCCCTGTATTTTTATTCTTGACTGAATCATTTAGTCCTCCATTATCTGGAGGCAGCCACTACCTCACCAGGGTAATTTTTCCTGCTCAGGAGGGGATAAGCCTCCTGAGAAAATTAAAGTCTGAAATAATTAGTGAAGAAATAGAAACAAAGTCAGAATTACAGTTCTAAGGAAGTGCCTTATAGAATCTTCCAGTCCTGGTAGAAGCTGGAACAGATCAGCTAAAAAAATGTCTCCGATTCTTTATTTATGGGAGAGTATCAAAGGAAGGGATTGATTTCAGTGGGTTGAGTCTTGCTTCATGTTGTCGTGCAGTCAACAGGTTGATTGGCATCTTGACAAGCCACACCCATCTCCGAGAGGCTGTGTCTCTACATAGCTGAAGCAGGTCACCCCATCTCAGGTGCTGTGAGGGACCTTTGGCAGAGCTGGGTGGGAGTTCAAGGGTATTTGGGCCATTTCACCAGCAGGGGTGCTGCTGTGAGTTGCCAGTAGCAGACTTTCCCACTCAATGGCTCCCTTGCTGATCTGGTCCACAGTTCACAGATGGCTCTCAACACTCCGTGATTTTTTTGTTTATAATTTCCTGAAATGTTTGGAATAGCTTAAATATATTTTGTTCCTTTTTATTTCAAACAGTCAAGAATCAATTTGTTAAACAATTTGAACATTCAATTTCAATTTTCATTTTATACAGTATCTGACCAAGAGACCTTTTTCACTATTTCATACTATCACTATCTTTGAAATTCCTTTGTTCCCCATCACTACTTCCTTTTTCTGTGGCTCATCTCCTGAATCTTTCTCTTTCAGAATTCAACTACCTCCATTCCTTCTTCTCTCATCTTCCTTACATCATCCGTAAGATTTCCAGACTGCCGATTTGTTCATGCCCTTCCCAAACCCACAACTCTCTCCTTTTTTCCATTCGTCATGTTCAATTTTCACCTTTCTTTCAAAATCAATTCAAATAATAGCTTCTCCATAAATTCTAATGGGTGGAAAGTACAAGAGCTATAAAGTGATGCAAAACCATTTTTTAGTTCCTCCATCTCATATTAGCAATGTAGATTTGACTTAAAAAACTCATTAATAAGACTAATTTCTATCTCTCATACAAAGTGCTTATGACTTAAGAAAAAGCACATATTTGGAATAGCATAGACATGATATATATACACACATATACACACACATATATATGTAGGTATATATTTCTGGAAAGTTTTATTTGTAATTCTTACAATGTTCTTATATATGCTTTGAGAAGATCTTATGATAATTTTAATATTTTTCAACTTTCTTCCTTTTCTTGTCATTCCCTTCTCCTGAAGACACTCATAGGGAATAACTAATATTACTTTTTTACTTCATAGCCCAGATAATCTTTTATTTTAATGTATATTTTTTATTTCATTTGCATAACTAAATTCAATAGAGTATGCTGTCTGTCATAGTCCAAACAATATCCCAAACAGTTCCCTGAACATAATAGGCTTTTTATAAATGTACTGATTGCAAGTATATTCATTTATACCATGGTTATTACAGAATAATTTTGCTCAAAATGTAAAATTAGCTATCTTTTATTTACTATAAGTATATTTGTACTTAAGTTTATTCATGATATAAAATATTATGTTAGCAAGAAATTGTAATAGTAGCTACAAAATAATAGGGAGATATAGATTACATATGCCAAATAGCTATTGGAATAACACTACTAATTTCTAAGAATCACATTAATATAAGCTTACTTAAAATTATAGCTAGTAGTTATGAACAGGTTTATTGTTTTATAAAGGTCATCTAAACACAAAATAATTTGTATAGACAATAATTTAAGAGCAAAAACAACACATTAATTTATTGATGAAAAAAGGTCAAAGCTATCTGTTAAATTGATGTTATGATTCTTCATCAAGATCTGATTTTTTTGCTAATGTTAAACTTGAATAGAATTGGGAAGGAGGCACTTTGAGCTGGAGTTTCTCATGCTTGAATTTTTCCTACTATTCTCTCCATTTTCAGAGCTCAGATTGGTGGGTGCATGCCTACACCCACTGTCTTCCTAGATTCCTGGATGTGGTTTTACTGCTAGAGAAATAATAAAAAGACAAACGGGGGGCTTCTTGACTTGCAATATTTCTGACTAGCAAATATGTCCATAGTTTTGGAAACATTCATATCTATTGATATGAGTCAATGTGACAGTGTTCTATATATCCTCAGTTAAACTTAGAGTCAATAATCATAGAGCAGAAGTTCTTAAGGAGTGTGGTTTTTGTTCCCGTTTCTCCCATATGATCCCATTTTTTAAAGGGATGTACACCATTCAAGGACTAAAGTTGGACAAAATATGTTAACTTACCCTTGAGATGTTTCTATTTATGTAGAGTTCAATAGTGCAGTGAAATACTCATTTACATTCTTTCATTTTGCTTTAAACAATGACGTATTAGAAGCAGTTGATGTTTGAATATTATTCAAAATCACTCTACAATATATTGAAATATTTCAGGGTTTGTATTGGAATTGAAAATATATAGTTGAACTTACAATAAATATTTTATGCTATACTGGCTTATATGGAAAATCCTAAGTGTTTGAATTCAAATCAGTCTACTCATTTATTCAATTGGGGTTTTTCAAGCAATTTCCAAGTTCTAGTTTTTCCTAGGGTGAAGTTTTGTTGTTTTGGGGACTTGGAATAGTCAAAAACTCCTGTCTTTACAGATTCACATTTTAAACATGAAGAGACAGAAAGTAAGCAATAACATAAATGTATTAAACAAGTAGTATACCCCGTGAATAGCCCCCAAACCCAGTCCATACAGGATTTTATTCTAAGGATGAAGAGAGAGGTAATAATCAATAACATAAATTTAATAAATACATAGTATATTATAAGGCCTTGTATGCTTTGGAAAAACAAAATAAGTCAGGACCAAGGATATCAGAAGTTCTGGATTGGGAAGGGGAAGTGCAAATTTTGATCAAATGGGAAGGCTAGAATAGAGTGAGATCATGTTGCATGAGCAAATTGCTGAAGACCATCAAGGAGGCGGCTGCATGGCCGTTTATGAGAAGAGCATCCAGGTAAGGGGAATAGGCATTGCACAGAGTCCAATATGACAGAAGGTCTTGTATGGGCTGAGAACAGCAACAAGGAAATGAGTCAAGATGAGATTGAACAAGATAAGGAGTATAACAGATGAAATAATTAAGGAGCCAATGGTGTAAGGTCTTGAAAAACATCATAGGAGCTTTGTAACTTAGTAAGCAAAAGTGTTATTGCAGAGCTCTGATCAGATGAGTGATATGACCCGATTTTGACTTTAAAAGTCTTTGGCTGCAGCTGGGCTTGGTGGTGCATGTATTTAATTCCAGTGACTCAGGAGTTTGAGACAGAAAAATCACAAGTTTGCGGCCAGCCTCAGCAAATTAGCAACGTTTTAAGGAACATCGCAAGACCCTATCTCTAAATAAATAAATAAATAAATAAATAAAAAGGCTAGGGATGTGGCTCAGCAGTAAGGTGCCCCTGGGTTCAATCCCCAGTACCCACTTACCCCTCCCCACAAAAAAAGTCTGGATTCAGTATTGCAAGTAGACCCAAGCTGATAAGGGTATAAACCATGAGAACAACTATAAGAGAGTTGTACTAATTCAGGCAAACAAAGTAATGGAGACTGGCACTAAGCTGCAGAAAACTTTAGATGAAAGAAATTTAGTAGGACAGAAATAAGGAGTTCTGTAGATGACACGTTAAATTTGTGAAGACTTTATAACATCCTAAAGAGATACTGAAAGGTAGTTATAAATAATAGTCTAAGTTGGGTTGGAGCTGCTTGTGCATCATTAGTAAAAAGACAGCAGTTAAAGTCATGTGAGTGAATAATATATTGAAGCCCTGGTATTTCAACATTAAGAGATCAGGAAGTGGGGCTAGGGTTGTGGCTCAGTGGTGGAGTGCTCGTCTACAATGTATGAGGCACTAGGTTCGAACCTCAGCATCACATAAAAATGAAATAAAGATATTGTGTCTACCTATAACTAAAAAATAAATATTTTAAAAAAAGAGATCAGAGAGGACTGGGGATGTAGCTCTGTGGTACAGTAGTTGATTAGCATGTAAAAGACTCTGGATTTTATCTCAAGTACTAAAAATATCCTAAAAGTTCATGTACAACAACAAAAAGAGTAGCAATGGTCTGTGGAGAGAACTTTCTGGTGAGGTGGATTAAAGGCCACAAGCACTTAATGTCATAGAAGCAAAGTAAGAAGGTATACTGAAAAGATGGATGTTGTCAACTCTATCAAACTCTGATGATCTATAGGCTATAGTTTATCATTCAAACACTGACAATGACAAGAGAGCTGACAAGAACACTTCGGGTGGCATGAAAGGAGCAAAAGCCTGATTGAAGTGGGTCTAAGAAAGAAAGAGAAAGAGAGAAAGATTAAGGATAGTAAGTATAGGTGCATTTTCAAGGATTTTTTATTATTGGTTTGATTTTTTGTTTGTTTGCCAATGAGACAGAAGGCAAAAACGTTGGTTCAAGAGAAACAAAGTGCTAGAAATAATAGCATTTTTGTGGTCCAAGATGTTGAAAATAAACAATGATGTATGAGTGATTAAAAAAAAAATTGCTGAAGCAATGTTTTTTTGTGGATAAGACGGGATGTTAGACCTGGATTTCAATAGATAATATGATCCTGGTGAAATAAGATATGAATAAAGAATACAGACATAACAGCAAGTAGGCGTAGATTTGGGAATTTGTTGAAGTTCTGGATGTTCCAGTGTTCATGGTAAAATGGGAAATAAGATTCTTTATTGAAAACAAAAATGGGGAATAGGTTTTAAATGTTTGAGGAAACAGGAAAAGATGTGAATAGATGTCTAAGAGAGTGAGAAAGTATGTGGGTTAAGTAAATATAGTATGATGCTATCCATTAAGAAAAAATTTTCACATTATGATCCTGACATCAAAATAAGGAGAGTAAGCCTAGTTATGTTTTCCTTCGAACACATTCAGGCAGGCACAGCAGAAGTGTGGAAAATGGAGATGTAGTTTTGAGATTTTGCAGAGAACATATAAATGAATACAGAGAATGTTGGAATCATTGATAAATATTGGTCATGAATTAAGGCTAAGAAAGTAGGAAAGAGATGCAAACTGAGTGACAGAGTAATTGGATAAGAGTAGATTAGATGTTGAAATGGGCTGGAACTCTAACTGGTATTGATAAACTATAGTCAATAAGCTGTGGGGAATAGGGTTTTTGAAGTAGAGATTATAAAGCATCATGGATACTGGTAATGAACATGACAGGGGAATGAATGGTAGTTGCAATGCAAGTGCCATGATCTTTGGAGCAACAGAGTCCATTGAACTAAGAAGCAGCCTACAAAAACCCATGTTGGAAGAAAGGACAGTGAGGCAACCTAAAAATGGTCCAAAAAAGGAGGCTCAGTAGAAGACATACAAAAAGGTGATGGATGATAAACTCTGATTGGTGACATGAGATTCAATTTTAGGGTAGGATAAGTTTAGTTGGGGTCCCATGATTTCAGAGATCTCAGTTCACAGACAGTGATGAACCCAACCTAATTCTATACTAAGATTGGGAGCCATTAAGTTTAAAAAAACATTTTATTTCTGTTTTAGTAAGATATTTATTTGGCCTGACCATACTCTGAGGGCCAATCTTGTTTGGAAATTTTGCCCGTGCTCTGAACTCACACAGGCCTAGCTCTCCTTGACCAAATAACAACCCTCCATAAAACCTCAGTGGCACCTCATAAATTTCAACAGGAATCTTAATTTACTCCTTACCTCGAAATGTTAAGCCATGTAGATCATTAGCCTGCTCTCTGCCTTTGTATCACATTTGCCAGAACCCTGTCAGCTGTAAGTTCCAAAGACATCCCCTTTTTTATAACTTTCTGTGCTATAAAAACCTTGTCTTCCCAGAGGGTGGAGCTGATCTCCAGCCCGGTGTTTGGAAGAGGCAGCCGCTGGTCAGCTCTCTTTGTGTACACAATATAAACTTGCTGTAATTTGATTTAAAATTGGAGTCAGTGGTCTCTTCTTTGCATCATGGATCAACAACAGCAGACTCCATTTTTCAGGGAAGGAAGTGAGGCAAGACATTATGGTGAAAAATTATGTTAGAAGGAACTGGCTCACATGATCAGGAAGTAAAAAGCTGTTTCCACTTGCCAGATACTAATGTATACCCAAAGCCAAGCCCCAATTTCCACCTCCTCCACCACACCCTACCACTTCCTTTACCACTCAATTAATCCCTATCAGGGGATTACTTTACTGATTGGGTTAAGTCTCTTATAACGTAATCATGTCTTCTCTGAACCTTCTTGCATCGTCTTGCATGGAGCTTTTGGGGGATACCTCACATCCAAATTATATCAGGGTGAAAGGAAAAAGAACTAGTCTGGAAGTGACAAAGTGTAAGCACTTGAGAAGAGAGCACAGGAAGCAGTGTCTTCAGGAGAGAAACATGTTCTTACTAGAGTCAGAAAGCAAAAGAAACACAGGACAGATTTAGAAAATAAGTCATTTTGCTGATCATGGAATGTGAATTCTTTACAGCAGTCATTTTCAGCAGTTGGGAATCACCATGGAAAAGTGACTCAGAGCACAGAAGATGAGAGACTTGGATGTTGATGGCTCTTTTAGGGAGTTACATTAAGAGATATGAAAGGTATAACAAATTTAGTTCCAACTGACACAAGGCAGATGGGGGATGGCTATTCTATGACTGTAGAGTAGTAAGATGAATGGAAGTCTGGGGCTCCCCTTTGATTATTCTGGTGAAGATGAGGAGGTAAGGAGGAATGTCTCTTGGTCCTGGTACTTGGAACCTTCGCATGATCTTCATGATCTTTCTCAGGGGAAAGGTAGCTCCCCCTCAACTCCTATTGATGGAAATGAAGGTATCAGGGGAACCAAGTACTTTACTCATTTGCTCTGCCCTCTTTGCTCTCAACTAGTTACTGTCTTTACAGTCAACTCAGTCTCACACTGCTCTCACTCACAGGAGCAATGTGTCTGTGGTCAGGTTGACATTGTGTTGATTCTTGACAAGATACAATCCAGGCCCTCATCCTTCAGGGGGATGTTGTAGCCATCTCCTGATTACACTGCTTGCAACTCAGTTTGACCAACTCTTCAAAAATACTTCCTGGCATATCTTTTCTTTTCTAATTTCTTGAGACTTGTTTTGTGGGTAACACATGTTCTGTTCTGGAGAATATTCAATGTACTGATGGAAAGAATGTGAATTCTGCAGCTAGCGGATGAAATGTTCTGTAATATCTATTAGGTCCTCTTGGTTTATAGTATAGTCTAACTCTCCTGTTTCTTTGGAAAATGTTTTACAAAATCATCTCTCCCTCTCTCTCTCTCTCTCTCTCTCTCTCTCTATCTATCTATCTATCTCTATCTCTATCTCTCTCCTTGAATATCTTTACTGGCTTTGCATTTTCTGTGAGAAAAGAAGTCCTTAGTAAGTTACACAGTCCCCATCCCTCCATTTTAGACACATCTTCAAGCAAAATTCAAACATATCTGATAAATCTACTTATGAATAACTGCTTTCCCCTACAAAACTCCCTGCACTAGGCCATGCTTTTCTTCTGCCTAGAATGTTCTCAGATTCTCAATACCTTCAATATTTGTGCCAATATGGCAAGACCCAGGATAAACATCACCCCCTCCAGTAAGTTCTCCTTGATAATTTTTATATCTGACTCCTGTTGTACTCTGTGTTGGGCAGGAACATTATTTATAACTACATAGCACTTATGACATACTATAATTGATACCACCGGTTGTTGGTGACGAGTTCTGCTCCCCCAAATGTTGAAGTTTGAGCATTAGAGGCAAGCATATAAAGCAGAGTTTATTTAAAAGGGGTAACATAGACTTCTCTGGGAGGAAGAAGGGGGCCATTGCTGGTATCCTGGTATCCCAAGAAGCAAGGCAGGTCTACCCTTTTCATATGTCCTGGGCTTCCTTTGTTGTTCTCCTGCTCTCTTCCCCTTATCTCTCTCCTTCCTGTGTACACTACCAGGCCAGATGGGATGGCCAAAAGGTGAGAAGCATATGGCCTGAAGGGAGAAGGGCAGGATGGAGCAGCCCAGGACACATTAATTAACGACTTTATAGCTCTCTGTAGGGAGGGGCAGTTCCTGGGACAGGTTACCTTGGCAATAGGTTGGAGCAGGGGCAGGTTCTTGATAAGCGTGGAGGAAGGGCTCTGAAGGAGTTAACATTCCAGTCCCTCAGGGGACAATCTCCAAATTCCTGGGTCTCACTCAAAATTGGCTTTCTTGATCCGATCTGACTCAATTTACCTATCTATACTGACTGCCTGTCCAATTCTAGCTTCATAATTTTAAGTCACTTATCCCTCATGAAATGAATTCAGGAATAGGGAAACATATTATTAAAACTCTGTTAATAACAGGTGAATATTATGTTTGCACTTCAAACTATGCTTAAAAAATTAAATGAAAATGTGAAAAGAATGTATTTCTTTTTTGCTTGTGATAAACATTTTTTTCTATTGGTTCATGTTGATTATAAGAATGGTTGGTTTTGTTGTGGCATATTGGTACATAAATGATGTAAATTGATCCATTTTCCTCTCTAATACCTCCCCTTACACTTCTCTCTTCCTGTCCCCTCCTTACCTTTTTCTACCCTATTGTTTTCCCTTCTACTTTCATGACATCCTCCACTGTCACCCACACACTATCTTCCACATATGAGGGGAAAAAAAGTTACTTGCCTTTCTGAGTCTAGTTCAATCACTTTACATGATGTTCTCCCATCCCATCCATATCCTACAAACAACACAACTTCATTTTTCTTTACAGATGAATAAAACTTTATTGTGTATCTATAGCATATTTTTGTCAGTTCATTTGTTGTTAGACACCCACTTTGATTCCATAGCCTGATTATTGTGAGTTACACTGTGATACACACATAGGTATGTGTGTATCTCTAAAGCATGTTGATTTTAATTGTAAAAGAACATATTTAAATTTGTAAATATTATCTATGCTTATACATTGCATAAAAATTAAAGTTAAAAATAAAGTATCAAGTCATAACAGCTTAATACATTTACATTTTTATAACAAAAGTAATGCTTCTTTTGCCATTAAAGTCTAAATATGCTACCATTTATAAAATAGTACACTAAATATACTGATATGCTTCATTATACTTTTGGAGTAAAGGACCCTGAAATAGGGACAATCCTTGCAATCACCAAATAGCTAGTTTTATGTGCAATAATAGGCCTTAGAATACAGTAAAAACAATTTTAAAAGGTATTTTTAAGTGTTTTTATGAAGAAAAGGGCAAAAGAGAGTTTAAGTTCATTTTCCAGATGCATTAACATTTTAAATATGTCGAGGTATAATGTAATGTCTAGAAAATGGCAACTTATTAAATGCTAAATTGATAACATGGTAGAATCATTGTATCACTTTAAAATGAAAAGTTTATTTCAAGTTCATCAATTAATATGAAAATTTTTATTTTTATTGACTGTAATCTTTTCTCACTATATTCTAGTTTACCTTCTATAGAGTTCAGTTCACATTTTAGAAACGAAGTACAGGTTAGATTTTGAAGAAAGTAGATTGCCTTATTCTTTTTGTTGAATTGTAAGTGTGTGTGTGTGTGTGTGTGTGTGTGTGTATGTACACTATTTTATTGTCCTTGTGAAAATTTGTTTCTGACTCAATGTGGAGTAAGAGGTGGGACTGGAGGACAGATACCAGCATGAGACTGGCACCCAACGTATGTTATAGGAGAAGAGATGTGGATGACTGCGAGCAGGAACAACAGAGTGAGAGACTTATAGAAGAAAAAGGATAGAGCATAAAAGAAAGGGGATGGAAGTAGAACAGGACCTCTGACACTGTAAAGGGAAAGCAGAAAGACAAAAGAAGTACAACAAAGGAAGGGGAATTCTGTTAAATTCCTAAGCCCTGACTCTCACTCCAGACTTTTATTTATGTCTCACAATCCTGGCAAAAATTTTAGTAACCTACATTGGAGTACAAGTTGACCTAGAATTTAGGTTGTTCTACCTTTCTTGCTTTGATTTTTACAGAAAGATAATCCCTCTTACTCTCTCCCAGGAATCCTATACCGCTTCAATTCATGACTGTTTCTTCAAGTACAGAATTTTACTAGAAAAATCATCATCTTTTAAAAAAGAATCAAGTAGAGAGGATGGAAAACTTACACTTGAATTTTAGGATGATTTTTGTAGTTTGAAAACAAATGTCTCAACATATTATTTAGATTTATTGTTTTAATATATGATATTTTAATTATTTTAAATAAATACCTCTTTTCTCATTCTCAATATCCTTACAGCACTCATATCTTCCCTTTCTTTTTCTTTTTTCTGCATAGATTTTGCCATCATTATCTTCCTGTTAAAAAACTGACAAAAAAAAAAAAAAAAAAAAAAAAGAAGAGCCTGAATAGTAGTTTTTAATTGGGAATATATATATATATATATATATATATATATATATATATATATATAATTAAGATAATCAAGATTTTCTAACTAGTATAATAAAATGCTTTCAATGATTTAATATAATATGTACATACCCAGAAGGAAATAATCTTTACTCAATTTGAATTCTCTAAAGCAAGCTACTAATAAGTTTTGGTTTTATTTTCCTTCTGGATATACCTGAAATATGATGATAATCAGACATGGTTGGTCAAATATGTAAGTAGAGGAATAATGAGCAAATATAACCAAGGAATGACTTGTTTACTGTCATGCTTAGATTTTTTAAAAGATCTCCAGGAGACAGAGGAAGATGGTGGAATAGAGAGGTCACTTTGATTGTGGCCTGATGGTCTGGAACCAAGGAAAGCAGACAGGCAGCTTTTCAGCAAGGTGGGTGAATTAACAAAAATTAGGGGGGACTTTACTGAAATTTAATATTGGACACTCAAAACAGATCATGAACTCAAGAGATTGAATATAATAAAATAAGGTAGAAATCCCCGGCACCACAACCACAGCAGCTGCTGGAGGCATAAACCAGAACAGTCCCTCCATGAACATAGTGAACCAATAACTGAAGTTAACAAACCCATTCTTGGGGGGACAGGCATGTCCAGGTACAGACAGTTTAAAGATCAAATCACTACCTGACCAAACAGTATGTTTGGTCCTTGTACAGGAAAGAAACTGCATCTCTCCTGGTGGTGTGCAAAGGACAGTGGAAAGAATCATTTTGCAGCCAGGTCTGGCAGCTGGGGGAAATGATTTCTGGCAAACCAGAGTCGGGCTTGAAAAAGAGGCCAGGCAAAACCATGCTGTGCAACAGAGAATGTGCCTAAGTGACCAGGAGAAAATCATGAGTGGAGAGAGGTTTACACAGGGAAATACTGATCATGAAAATCCACCAAGCTCCCCCCTTCCCTTCCAATCTGGCTTCTTGCAAGACCAGCCAGGAGAGAAAAACCTGACTGGGAATTTGAAAGGGCAGGGGTGGGAGAGATTGATTTTGAAGAATGAATCAGAGACCAGAAGTTATGGAGTGCTGAGGCAACTTTGTGGGCTAAAAACTAGCTTCCACACCACACAAGTGGAACCCAAAGGAGATTCCTGGGGTGCAGTCTTCAATTGATGGGCCTTGGAGGTGCTCTGATTTAAAATCTATAGACCAATTGACATTCAGTGAAGAGATTGGATCACACCTAAATATACACCCCCAATCTTTAGGAGTCTGCTTCCATGATTAGCCCTCTCACTCTAGCAACCCCACCCTGAGGGTGGAGCAAGCATCACACTTCAGAAAACCCCACCTAATTGGTGAGAAGGAAAGCTGAGAAACTTTTGAATGCCAATGGACACAATTGTTCAATTTTTCAAGACATTTTTCCCCATTTTTCTCTCACATTTCTACCATTTTTGAAACCAATTATTTTTAAAGCATCAGTTTATTGAGGACTAGAATGTCAGATTAGTATATTTCAGTTTCATTTTTTATTATTTCTTAAAAATTATATATATGTGTTATATATATACGTATATATATATACATATATATATTTATTTATCTCAATAATTTGTTTCCCTTGATTCTTTTTCTCTCTTTTCTCCTGCTAAAAGCCAACCTCTATTATTCCCTCTTGCATTATTCCATTAATTTTTTTACTTCTATCTTTTCTCCTCCTTCCTCATACACATCATACGTTACACAACTTCTCTTTTTGTCCACCATTTGAAATTATAAACCTTTTTGCAAACTTACTGTTTTTATTATAGGCTATGACTGAACATATTATTTCTGTTTATGTAACAAAACTGTAGATGTGTTAGTAGAAACTATTTGGTTTAAAGCTGTATATCATTTGCCTTGGTTGCTGTTATTATTTGTCTCCCCCTTAAAGGCAAATTACTGGAAACTTTCAGGGACACTACAAATCTACAGGGTAGAAACTATACTGCCTCCGATCCACATTGCTAGATGGGTAGACACACAAACAACATAAGAAAAAAACAAGGGAAATAATTGCCCCCAAACAAACCAAAATGCTCCAATAATACAATCCATTGACATCATAGTGGAAGAAATGTCAGAGAAGGAGTTTAGAACACACATAGTTAAACTGATCCACAAGTCAAAGGGTGATGGAAGGAGTAAAATCAAAGAGAAAATTCAGGAGGTGAAAGATCACTTCAATAAAGAGAGACTATGAAAAGAGATCAAGCAGAAATCCTCAAAATGAAGAAATCAATAAACCAAAATAAAAATACAATGGAAAGTATCACCAACAGGCTAGACCATTTGGAAGACAGACCCTCAGGCAATGAGGACAAAAATATATAATGTTGAATATAAAGTTGACCACACAGAGAAGATGGTAATAAACTATTAACAGAACTTAGAAGAACTATGGGATAACATGTTAAGATCAAATTTAAGATTTATCAGGCTAGATGAATGTATGAAGGTACAAACCAAAGGAATGCACAATGTTTTCATTGAAATAAATCATAAAATTTCCCAAATCTAAAGAATGAAATGGGAAATCGAATATAGGAGGCTTATAGGACCCCAAATATACAAAATTACAACAGACTCACATCAAGTTACATTATTATGAAAATGCTGAACAAACGGAATAGGGACAAAATTTTAAAGGCTGCCAGTGAGAAATGTCAGATTATATTCAGAGGGAAACCAATTTGGATCTCAGCTGATTTCTCAATCAAGACCCTCAAAGCTAGGAGGTCTTGGAATAGTATATACCAGCTCTTAAATAAAATGGATGCCAACCAAGAATACTCTACCCAGTAAAATTAAGCTTCATATTTGAAGATGAAATAAAACTTTTCATGATTAAAAAGAGTTAAAAGAACAGAAAGCCTGAACTAGAAAACATTCTCAGCAAAACATTCCATGAAAATGAAATGAAAAAGAAAAGTGAAAAACAGCAAAGGGAAGAACAACATTAAAGGGATAGTCAATCAAAGGAGAAACTAATTAAAACTAAAACCCAGAAATAAACCAAAATGGGAATACAAATCATGTCTCAATAATAAACCTGAATGTCAATGGCCAAAACTTTTCAATCAAAACAAATAGACTGGCAGACTGGATTAAAAAATAAGACCCACAATATGCTGTCTCTAAGAGACTCACCTCATAGGCAAAGACATCCACAGACTGAAGGTGAAAAAATGGAAAAAAAAAGTACCATTTAAATGGATATTGTAAACAAATAGGGTTTCTATTCTCATATTGGATAAAGGGGACTTCAATTCAAAGTTAATCGGAAGGAACAAAGTAGGACATTTCATACTGCTTTAGGAATTATACACAAGTAAGATATAATAATCACAAATAGTTATGCCTCAAACATTGGAGCATCTACATACATTAAACAAAGCTTTCTTAATTCCAAGAATTAAACAGACCACAACATAATAAACTGGGTGACTTATACACAACTGTCTCAATACTGAATAGATCCTCCAAACAAAAACTAAACAAAGAAAGTGTAGAACTAAAAAATATAATCAATAACTTAGACTTAACAGACATATATAGAGTATTTCATCCATCAATGATTAAATACACTTTCTTCTCAGCAGCACATAGATCCTTCTCTAAAATAGACTATATCTTATGCTATAAATCAACTCTTAGCAAAGTAAAAAAATAGAGATAATACCTTGCATTCTATTGGATCATATGGAATGAAATTAGAAATCCATGATAAAAAGTAGAAGCTGCTCTAATACCTGGAGACTAAATAACACACTATTGAATGATTAATGGATGGCAGAAGAAATTTATGATGAAATTTAAAAAAAAAAACCTTGATTCTTAATGAGAATAGTGACACAACATCAAAATCTCTGGGACACTGTTAAGGCAATTCTAAGAGGAAAGTTCACTGCATTGAGATCATTCATTCAAAGAATAGAAAATAGCCAAATAAATAACCTAACATTACATCTAAGAGCCCTAGATAAAGAAGAACAAATCAACACCAAAAGCAATAGAAGACAGGAAACAATTAAAATCACAGCTGAAATCAATGAAATTGAAAAAAAAGAAAATTCAAAAATTTGACAAAACAAAAAGTTTGTTCTTTGGAATAAATAAATGAAATTGATAAAGCCTTAGCCAAACTAATGAAGAGAAAGAGAAAAAATTTCATATTACTAAAACTCATGATGAAAAAGGAAATATCACAACAGACACTACTGTAATACAGACGATATTCAGAAACTATTTTGAAAATTTATACTCCAATAAAATAGAAAATCTTGAAGACACTGACAAATTTCTAGAGCCAATTGATCTACCCAAACTAAATCATGAGGACGTACACAATTTAAACAGATCAATTTCAAGTAGTGAAATAGAAGACGCTATCAAAAACCTACCAATTAAAAAAAGCTCAGGACCAGACAGATTCTCAGACAAGTTCCATAAGACCTTCAAGGAAGAAATAATACCAATAATCCTCAAATTATTCCATGAAATAGAAGAGGAGGGAACCCATTCAAACTCAGTCTATAAAGCTAGTATCACCCTGATATGAAAATCACACAAAGACACATCAAGGAAAGAAATTTCAAAGCAATATCCCTGATGAACATAGATGCAAACGTTCTCAATAAAATTCTTAAAAATCACATACAAAAACACATTAAAAAGATAGTGTACCACAAACAAGTGGGGTTCATCCTAGGGATACAAGGTTGGTTCAACATACAGAAATCAATGAACATAATTCATCACATCAATAGACTTAAAGACAAGAATAATATGATCATCTCTATAGATACAGAAAAGGCATTTGACAAAATACAGTACCCCTTCATATTTAAAATACTGGAAAAACTTGGGATAGTAAGAACATACCTCAACACTGTAAAAACTATATATGCTAAACCCAAGGTCAATTTCATTCTAAATGGAGAAAAATTAAAAGCATTCCCTAAAAACTGGAACAAGACAAGGATGCCCTCTTTCACCACATTTATTCAATATTATTCTTAAAACTCTATCCAAAGCAACTAGACAGAAGAAAGAAATTAAAAAGATAGAAATAGGAAAAGAAGAACTCAAACTATCACTATTTGCTAATGATATGGTTCTATATTTAGAAAAAAAAAGTCCACTAGAAAATTTCTAGAACCAATAAATGAATCCAGCAAAATATCAGGATATAAAATTAACACCCATAAATCAATTGCCTTCCTATACATCAATGATGAATCAACTGAAAGAGAAATTAGGAAAACTACCCCATTCACAATAGCCCCCCCTAAAAAAAATTAGGAATAAATCTAACAAAAGAGGTGAGAAACCTTTATAATGAAAACTACAGAATACTTAAGAAAGAAATTGAAGAAGATATTAGAAGGTGGAAAAATCTCCCATGCTCTTAGTTAGGCAGAATTAACATTGCCAAAATGGCCATACTACTAAAAGCACTATATAGATTAAATTCAAATCCTATTAAGATGCCAATGACATTCTTCATAGAAATAGAAAAAACAGTCATGAATGTTGCCGCCTGTAGCTGCTGCCGCCTGCAGCAACAATACCGCAGGAAAGAATTCAGAGGCAGACTGAAAATAAGTAGGTTCTTTATTCTTGCTTCTTCTGCTGACCTCTCTCAAACTCCAACAACCTCTACAACTCCAACTCCAACTCCAACCCCCCTCTAGCCAACCTCACCCAGTTAAATACCCTTCACCTTAACAAGTATACGCGTGTCAACAGCTCAACTTACAGGTGCGTCACACAGTGTTCATGGGCACAGAAAGATTCTTAGTTAATTGCATTAATGTCAGGAGAAAACAATTAAACACTTCTTTATGGCTCTCAGCCAGCCGCCATCTTAGCTACCTCCTCATTAAGGCTCTTGCATTTCCTCCCTTTTGCTTTTTAAAATGGGAACAGCTTAAATGGATGGGTGACGCTCAGCAGCACATCAGGATCGACTGTGCCTGTCTTAGGCGTCCACATGTGCAACCAACATTCTTACCCATAATTGGATAATTAAGGCTGTGCCCTTGACTCCTGTCTTAGGTTAATATGTCGACCACATGAGACTTTCCCGTCATTGACTACCAGCCGTCCAATTTAAGCCAGCCAATCATGAGGAGATGCTCCAGTTCTAAGGCAGAAAGCTTTGCGCTGATGAGCCAAGTTCCATTAAATAGCGTATTAAGTTCTTTAGACAAATCAGCTGCCCTAAGTTCCATTAAGTAACGCACCGAGCTCTCCAGACAAATCAGCTACCCCACTAGGGCCAAGAAAAGGGATACCCGTGAGGCATTGTCCTGTGCAATGTCCCAAACATCCCATAGTAGAAAGATCTGTCAAAATGTCCATGTTATTGGAGAAGGTTCTAAGAGGCCCCATGCATGCAGAGCAGAGGCCACATTGCTGGTGAGGTTGTTTAATGCTTGAGCAGTAGGGATGCTTGTAGCGATTGTGATCCCTGCAGCTGTAGCAGCAGCAGCCATCTCTTTTATATCTAGACAACGCCACCGGCAAATCTTCAGGGCCCGCTAAGACTGGCATAGGGATGTACCTAGAAACTCAAGCATCAATCATTAGAGGAAAGGCAGTGCCATTCCAGCACTGAGTCAAGAAGCGAGTTGTCAAACTAAAAAAATAGAATTATTAGATCAGGTAATTGAAGTTGATCTCTGCTCACAAACATTGCTGCTTGAGCTCCCACGAACATAAGCTGGCAAAATATCACATTCAGAATGGATTAAAGAAAGACTGAGAGTATTAGCTGACAAAATAATACATTTAAGATAGATTAAAGAAAGGCTAAGAGCATTTAAAAAAAATAATTTGTTAGCTGGAACTTTTGAGCCTCTGCATACACAACAACCTTCCATGAATATACCTGTTGAAGCAATTTAAATTAATCAGCTATTTAACAAATAAAGTTAATTACAAATAAACAATCCCATGAAAAATACCAAAATTTCAGGTTGAACAGTATTAGTCGTATTCCTTGCTGAAGAGAAGTCCTAGAGATACTTATAAATTAAGTTTGAAGGTACCTTCATTTTTATATTTAACTTAATTGAATTGAAATTACTTGGATCCTCTTTTTTTTTAATTTTTCATGAGCGCTTGGTTTTTGTTATTTGTGACATCACATTGGACAGACACACAAACATAGAGACATATATTTGTGACATCACATTTACATGAAATCTAGACAAGCACACAGACATAAAGACATATATAAAAAAGAAAAACACAATTGTGTGCATACTAAAGAGAGACCCTCTCCTCTGGGCCGGGAGGAATGAGACTTAAGTTGTGAATTTATTGAAGAAAAAAAGAAAAAAGCATGCAGCTTAAAAGTTTCTTAGCTTTTAAAAGCAAAGATGAGGTTCCCTTGTTGGAAAAGAGACAAACTCGCTCAGGTGCGCGGATTGATACCTCTTTCAAAGGAATCATTCCACAACAACTTCATCTTGGCCTTTTTGATTTGGTACCTGTTTTATTAATCTTGATGGTATCCATACCGGCGAGGACTCTTGCTGTGGAAAAACACAAACAGATCCTCTCCCCAAAATTGATACTGGGTCTGGGCCCTTCCATGTGCCTGAAAGAACATCCTTCCAGTAAACCAAAGGTTTATGTTGTTGGTGTGGATTCCAGTGTCTGTCTCCAGCCGAATATCCTTTAGAATCCAAAGTTAAAAAATTTAAAGTAAAAAGGGCAATGGCCAATCTGTCCCTAGGATTTGTCCAATTTCCTTCTTTTTGTTTCAAAAGCATAATTTTGAGTGTGCTATTAGCTCGTTCAATTATACCTTGGCCTTGAGGATTATACGGAATGCCTGTCTTATGGAGTATACTGATTTTGCACAAAACTGTTTGAAAGATGAGGACGTATACGCAGGGCCATTGTCTGTTTTAAGCATTTTAGGAATGCCCAATGCAGCAAAAGCTTGTAGACAATGAGATGTAACATCTTTAACTTTTTCTCCAGCATGTAAGGAAGCAAAAATCATGCCTGAGCATGTATCTATGGTCACATGAATAAATCACAATTTTCCAAAACTTGGCTCATGAGTGACATCTATCTGCCACAAATGATTGGGCATTAATCCTCTTGGGTTAACCCCATAATGTGGACTGGGCAAATGTGTCACACAAGATTGACAAGCCTTCACAATTGTTCGAGCTTTATCTTTAGTTATTTTGAAACTTTGTTGTAAAGTAGTACTATTAACATGAAATTGAGAATGGAATGAGGTAGCTTGTTGGACTGCTGAAAATATAAAAATTGTTTGAGTGAGGGCATCGGCCTTTTGATTACCTTCATGGAGAGGACCAGGCAAATTAGTATGAGCTCTGATATGTCCAATAAAGAAAGGTTCGTTACGTTCCCATAGAAGGTTTTGAATTTGAAAAAACAATTTAAAGGCTGGAGTATGAGATGCTATTGGACCTGCTAGCTCCAATTTAGGGACAGCATGTACAATATAGTGGCTGTCTGAAAAAATATTTATGGGCTGTTCTTTAAAACTTTCAAGAGCTATAATAATAGCTTCAAGTTCAACTAATTGAGCTGATTTATGGGAAGTAATATGAATCATATTTTCTTTTTGAGTGACTACTGCAGGAGTACCATTAGAGGACCCATCTGTAAATACATTTAATGCCTTAGGAATGGGTTGATTTTTTATTACCTGTGGAAATATAATGGGATGATTGATACAAAAAGATAGTATAGGAGACTTAAGAAGACGGTTATCAAAATTTGCAGAAGTAGAGCATCTAGCTATAGCCCAATCATTATCATCGAAGCATAAATATTCAACCTGTGATGATGAATAGGGAGTAATAATAGTAGTGGGGTGAATGCCAAATATTTTAGTAGAAGTCTTAAGACCTTGAAGAATAAGTTTAGCTACCATGGACGTGTAAGACTCAATTGTACTTTTAGGAGAGACGGGCAAATATATCCATAATAAAGGCCCCTGTTGCCAAAATACTCCTGTGGGTGTATATTGTGAAGAAATAATGATCAATATCAGCGGTCAAGTAAAATCAATTCTATCACAATGGGATCCTTCAATGGCCTCTTCTAACAACTTTAAAGCTTCCCTAGCATCAGGAGTCAATGTTCATGGTGAAGATGGATCAGGGTTTCCACGAAGGATATCAAATAAGCGTTTTAATTGGCCAGTAGTGAGGCTTAGTGTAGGGCGAAGCCAATTAATGTCTCCCAGCAATTTTTGAAAATCATTAAAAGTAGCTAGATGTTCCTTATTTATTAAAATTTTTGAGGCCTAATAAAAGTATCCATAATTTGGAATCCTAGATATAATATTGGAGATCTAGTTTGAACCTTTTCTTTAGCAATGTTTAGTCCATATCGTTTCAAGTTTTCTGATATATCGCTAAATATGGTGAATAAGACTTCTTGATTAGGATGAGCAAGCAAAACACCATCCATATAATGGAGGCACATAAGCTCTGGGTATTTGTTCTTGATAGGCTGAATAACTTTATCTACATAGATTTGACACATAATGGGGCTATTAACCATACCCTGGGGTAAAACTTTCCACTGAAATCTTTGATCAGAGCCATTATTTTTAATAGAAGGAACTGAAAAAGCAAACCTGGGGGCATCCAGAGGCTGTAGAGGAATAAAAAAGAAACAATCCTTTATATCAAGAGTTATAAGATGGAAATTTTTAGGAATAGCTACAGGATTAGGAAGTCCAGGTTGGGTAGGGCCCATAATTTGCATGGTTTTATTGATTTCTCTAAGATCCTGTAACAATCGCCATTTTCCTGATTTTTTCCTGATCACGAATATGGGGGAATTCCAGGGAGAGGGGGAAGGTTCTATATGTCTTGCTTCTAGTTGTTCTTGAACTAGTTGGTAGGCCACTTGTAATTTCTCTCTAGATAGGGGCCACTGAGGGACCCAAACTGGCTTATCAGAAAGCCATGGTATTTTCAAAATTGTTTTCTCAGTGGCCCCTAGAAAAAATATCCTTTACCTTTTCAATGATGATTACCTTTAAGTTCAATAGGGTTAGTATTACCCTGTAGATTTTTATTTTTAACACCTGCAGTCTTGGTTGCAAGGTGTACTCCCATTTGTTGTAGAATATCTCTTCCCCTTAAGGTAACTGGCAAGCTGGACAAAACATAAGGCTGAAATGTTCCTTGATGCCCTTCATCATCCTCCCATTTTAAAACTGTTGCACTTTGTTCTGGGCTATTGGAATATCCCAAGCCTCTCAAACTAGTTGAAGCCTTTTGCAAAGGCCAGTGTTTGGGCCATAGTCATACGTGGATAATGGAAGAGTTAGCCCCAGTGTCAATCAATCCCGCCATCTCTATTCCATGAATTTTCATTTTGCACATAGGCCTCTGTGAACAATCCTGAACCCAGCAAGCCATAGGTCCTGAGCCAGTGGAACCAAATCCAGTATTGTTCCTATTTTGAGGCATACTCTTACATGAGTCATGTAAACTGGGAAGGAGAAGCAGCTGAGCAATTCTATCTCCTTGGTTAACAGAGAAAATGCCTCGAGGTGAACTAAGCATAATCTTAATTTCTCCTTGGTAGTCTGAGTCTATCACACCAGGAGTCACTTGAAAACCTGATAAGCTTTTAGAGCTTTTCCCAAGGATAAGTCCTACAGTTCCTGAGGGAAGAGGTCCCCTGACTCCCGTGGGAATCAGTTGAACCCCCATTTCAGGTGTTAGCACTATTCGGGCAGTGGAACAGAGGTCTAGTCCTGCACTTCCTCTTGTTCCTCTGACAAGGGAGTCAATGGGTAAGAGGGATTGTGTCGAGGAATCATCTGGATGGATGTTTGAGGATACTCTTCCTCTAATGCCTCGTACATTTGTGGGCCCCGGGGCATTGGGCCCCGTGCCTCGTTTTTTGAATTCCTAGAAAAAATATTACCATAAATGTCAGTTTTAGATCTTCACTTATTAGCCCAATGGTTTCCTTTTTTACACCTGGGGCAGTGACCTGGGGCATGATATGAGCTTGTTCTTATTTATCTTTGGGGATATTATCTAGAATAACCTGATTGACTATAATAATTTTTAAGTTGAGCCCTTTCTGTAAAATTTTGAGGGGAAGCACCTCTCATGGTTGCTGTGATTACATTTCCTGTAACAAATGCGTCATTTATGTCTTTGCATAGTCTTATATATACAGAAAAGTCCCTTTTAGATTTCCAAGGTCTAATAGCATCTTGACAATATTTGTTGGCATTTTCATATGCCAGCTGAACTACTAAAAGCATGGCTTGATCAACGTCTCCAAACACTCTACCTCCAGTTTGCAAAAGTCGATTAGCAAAGTCAGTATATGGCTCATTAGGTCCCTGAATTACTTTAGACAAGCTACCCTGTTAGTCACCAGTTCCTTGTAAAGTTTTCCATGCCCTAACAGCTGCGGCATATATTTGAGCGTAAACTCCAGGATCATACTGAATCTGAACATGTAAATCAGCAAACTGCCCTTCTCCAGTTAACATGTGTACGTTACAGTTTGGAAATCCTGCAGTCGCATTTCTTCTAGCTATTTCAACACAGAACTCTTGGAATTGAGACCTCCAAATCAAGTATTGTCCCCCAGTCAATACTGCCTGACATAATTCTTTCTAATCAGAAGGAGTTAAATTCAAGGTATTAAGGGCTTCAAGCATACTTATGGTAAAAGGAGCTTGGGGTCTATATGTCATTGTTGCTTCTTTAAAATTTTTTATAGTTTTGAAATCTAAAGGTTATGGTACCTTTGCTCGTTTTGATTTTCAAGTACTGGCAGATCCCAATGTCCTTGCGAGTTTTGATATTCAAGGGCACTCAAGCGCTCAGAAAGACCATTAATCTCGGTTTCAAGGGCACACAAGTGCCTAGAAAGACCGTTCATAGTTTCTGTAATTGATTCAACCCATGAGGGCACAAAGGGTTCCTCCACTTGACGGTCCTTCCTAACTGACTCTGTGGAGGAGGCTGTGCTTTCATGGGCACTTTTATTTGACTCTTCCTCACTACTACTACTTTCACTGGTAGTAACATCCTGAGTCCCAGGTTCAACTGAGAGCACGTATTCTTCAGCTATCTCTAATAAATCTCGAATAGCTTTAGCAGCTCGGATCTTTGTCTTTTTTGAGCCCACACTAATACTATCCTTACTGGTCCTAACTGACTCAGCGGAGGCTATGCTTTCATGATCATTTTCCTCCTCACTATCAACTGACTCAGTATATCAAAGAATTTTTCCATAGCCTTTATCACTCAGGTCTTAGTTATTTTCAAACTCATTTTAACTGGTCTGATGAGACACCTGCGAGGCTCCTTGATTTTCTTACCGTGCCAATTCTGAATTCCCCGTATAGGCCACCACTATGAAATTCATTTGGAAAAAGAGAAGCCCAGAATATACAAAGAAATCCTTAGCAAGGACAGTTAAGCAGGTGGTATTACAATACCGGACCTTAAATTATACTACAGAACTATAGTAAGAAAAATGGCTGGTATTGACACCAAAGTAGACATGTAGACCAATGGCATAAAATGGAAGACACAAGGACATGTCACATTAATACATTTATCTCATAATAGACAAAGTGCCAAAAACATCCATTGGAGAAAAGATAGATTCTTCAACAAATAGTGCTGGCACACTCATACATTGCTGGTGGGAGTGCAAAATGGTGCAACCGCTATGGAAAGTGAAGGAGCCTATAATCAAGGAGATAGCTAAAGATTGCGGTTAGCTGAGAGTCATAAAAGATGTTCTAGTTTCCACCTGATATTAATACATTATTCAAAGAATCTTTGTATGCCCGTGAACACTGTGTGACACACCTGTAAGCTTGACCTGTAAGAACTTGTCCTTGTTAAAGCAATATGTATATAACTGGGTGAGGTTGGTTAGAGTGTGTGAGAAGAAGAAGAAGGTTGCTTGGTTAAAAGGAGTCAGAATGAGAAGAAGAATAAAAGACCTTTTTTTCATTTTCATCCTGCCTCCGAATTTTCCTGCGGCGTTCATTGCTCCAGGCGGTTTTCGCTTCAGGCAGCAACAAATGGTGGCCTGTATGAGGAATTTGGTTGGCAGGTAAGAAATAAGAAAATTAAAATAAAATGGGAGTGAAAATAACAAAAAGTAGGATAATAAAAACAATGGGTGAATTTTTTGACATTGCAGACTCAGTGGATAGTGAGGAAAGTGAACAAGAAAGCATAGCCTCTGACTCAGTTGAGACCACCAAGAAGAGTAGTAATATAAATTCAAAAGTAAGAGCTGCAAAAGCCATCAGAAACTTATTGAAATTAGCCGAGGAGTATGTACTCTCCTTAGAAGCTGAAACACAGGATACCGGTAAAAGTGATAGTAATAAGATGGAGCCAAATAACAGTGAAAGTAAGGCCTCGTCCTCTAAGCCAGCTAGGAACTATGAATGTAGTAGTGAAGAGGAATCAAAAAGCAATTCTGGGAGCTCAGTCTCCAATAAAAAGAACAAAAAGAAATTAAAAAAGAAAAAGGACAGAGAGGATTGTAAAGGGCTTGAATTATTAGCATGTGAGATAACAACTATCCCAAAGTGAACACTGTGTGACACACCTGTAAGCTCAAGCTGTAAGCACTTGTCCTTGTTAAAGCTATATGTATATAACTGGGTGAGGTTGGTTAGAGTGTGTGAGAAGAAGAAGAAGGTTGCTGGTTGAAAGGAGTCAGAGCGAGAAGAAGAATAAAAGATCTTTTTTCATTTTCATCCTGCCTCCGAATTTTCCTGCAGCGTTTGTTGCTCCAGGCGGTTTTCGCTTCAGGCAGCAACAGGAAAGCAGTATGGAGATTTCTTGGGAAAATGGGAATGGAACCACTCTATGACCCAGCCATCCCACTCCTGGGTCTATTCCCAAAGGACTTAAAAACAGCATATTACAGTGACACAGCCACTTCAATGTTTATAGCAGCACAATTCACAATAGCTAGGTTGTGGAACCAACCTAGATGTCCCTCAGTAGATGAGTGGATAAAGAAAATGTGGTATATATATGGAATTTCACTCAGCAATAAGAGAGAATAAAATAATGGCATTTGCAGGTAAATGGATGAAGTTGGAGAATATAATGCTAAGTGAAATCAGTCAATCTCAAAAATCCAAATACCGAATGTTTTCTCTGATATAAGGAGGCTAGTTCACAGGGTTGTTGGATGGGGGTACACAGGATTAGAGGAACACTAGAAAGGTCAAAGGAAAGGGAGGGGAAGGGAGGGAGAAAGGGAGGGGAAGGGAGGGAGCAAGGGGGGAGGAAGGGGGGGAAGGAAAAAAAAAATTGGTGGTTGAATGAGATGGATATCATTATCCTAAATGCACGATTGAAGATCTGAATTGTACTTATGTACTTTGTATACAAGCAGTTGTATGTAAAAAGATGCTATACTTGTGCATTATGAATAAGTAAATAAATAACTAAATTGAAAATAAAAGAATAAATATTGGGGTTTTAAATCTTAGAACGAAGAAACTGAAGAAAATAGAACATTGGAACACTGGACGTAAGTAAACATGGGGACCACTTGATTATATTTGCTTTCATTTGACCCTGAAATCCTATCTTATAGCTTAGAAATTCCTCTGAATCTTGCTCTTGATAAACTTTATCTTCAGAACCACAGGAAAAAATTGTCAATTGAACTATTATTTCATTAATCTTACTTCATCTCAATACTTCTATTCACTCCATTTTAAGTTGTTTTGTGTTCCATTTGTGTTATGGCAAAACCTCATACTGCCCTCATTACTTTCTCCAAATGACCTGTGCTCATTTCCTCAATCAAAATTTGGAAGTCATTCCATTGGTTTGGCTTACCATCTGATTATTTAGAAACAGTGTAATCCTGATAGTTTCAAATTTCAGAAGACATTCTAGTGCAATTAAAAACTTTCCTCTCTTTAAAAAAAAAATAGTGCTGGCAAAACTGGAAATCCATATGTAGTAAACTGAAATTAAACTCCTAATTCTCACCCCCACAAAACTTAATTCAAAGTGGATCAAAGGCACCTGCTAGAAAAAAAGTAGCCCCAATTCTGCACCATGTCTGATTAGGAACTGACTTACTTAACAACACTCCTAAAGCATAAGAAGTAAAATCAAGAATCAGTAAATGGGAGCTAAAAAGCTTCTTCACAGCAAAGGAAACAATCAAGAATGTGAAGAGAGAACCTACAGAATAGGAGAAAATCTTTGCCACCTGCACCTCAGATTATAGCATTAATCTCCAGTATATATAAACACACACACACAAAAAGATAACCCAATCAATAACCCACCCCAAAACAAATAACCCAATCAATAAATGGGCAAAGTAACTGGACAGACACTTCACAGAAGAAGAAACATGACCGTCAACAAATATATGAAAAACTGTTCAACATCACTAGCAATTAGGGAAATGCATATTAAAACCACATGGAGAGTTCATCTCATTCCAGTCAAAATGACAACTATCAAGAATAGAAGCAACAATAAATATTGGTGAGGATGTGGGAAAAATGTACACTCATACATTGTCGGTGGCACGACAAATTGGTGCAACCACTCTGAAGAGCAGTTTGGAGATTCCTCAGAAAACTTGAAATGGAACCATCATTTGACCCTATTATCCCACTCCTCAGTTTATACACAAAGGATTTAAAATCAGCATAGTACAGTGACAAGGCCACATCAATGTTTATAGCAGCTTAATTTACAATGGCTAAATTATCCAACCAACCTAGGTGCCCTTCAACAGATGGATGGATAAAGAAAATGTGGTATATATACACAATGGAATATTACTCAGGCATAAAGACATATAAAATTATGGCATTTGCCAGTAAATGGATGGAGCTGAAGAATATCATGCTAAGTGAAATAAGCCAATCCCTAAAAACCAAAGGCCAAACATCTTCTCTGATATGCAGATACTAACTCACAAGAAGTGGGGGCTAGGTAAGAATATAAGTTCTTTGGATTGGACAAAGGGGAATGAATGGAAGGGAGAGGGGAGAGGAATAGGAAAGACAGTAGAATGAATAGGATATTACTATGCTATGTGCATATATGATTTCATGACCAATGTAATTCTACATCATGTACAACCAGAAGAATGAGAAGTTATGCTCCATAAATGTATAATATGTCAAAATACATTTGACTATCACGTATGATTAATAAGAACAAATAAAAATATATACAAAATTTTAAAAAGATCTCCAGAACTATGAAGAAGCCCTAATAGGAGATGGTTAATTGTGGTTAGCTGACGGCCATAAGAGATGTTCTGGTTTCCACTTGAAAGAATCTTTGTATGCCCGTGAACTATGTGACGCACCTGTGGTCCTTGTTAAAGCTAAAGATATATAACCGGGTGAGGAGTCAGACTAAAATAGAGAGAAGTAGTTATTGCTGGTTGGAGTCAGGCCGAGGCTGCCGAAGAAGAAAGAAGAAAGAAGAAAGAAGAAAAAAGAAAAAAGAAGAAGCTCTCTCTCTCTCTCTCTCTCTCTCTCTCTCTCTCTTTTCTCTCTCTCTCTAAGCTCTCTCTAAGAAAGTAAAAGTAAAAGAAAGTAAAGTAAAGAAGTAAAGAGTCAGTAGTCAGAAGAAGTAAAGAGTCAGAGAGGTTGCTGAAAGAGCCAGTGTTAGAGTTTTGAGAGATTGCTAAAGCCGAAGAATAAAAAACCTTCTTTCATCTTCATTCTGCCTCCGAGTTTTTCTCCCGCGGCGTTGTTGCTCCAAGTCAGAAAGCAACAAATGGTGGCCCGTCCGGGGACTTGGCCGGCAGATAAGAAAAAAGAAAAAAAAAAGTAAAAGATAATGAGGAGAGCAAAGAAGAAAGCATAGCCTCTGACTCAGTTGAGACCAGCAAGAAGAGAGATCAGAGAGGAAGTTCTCCTCCACTAAGCCGGTTAAGAATTAATTAAAAAAAAAAAAGCGAAAAGCCGAAGCGAGTAGCCAGCAAAAAAGCCGAAGCAAGTAGCCAACAAACATGATCGGTGCGTTACTTGATGAAACTAAGGGCAGCTGATTCGCTTAAAGAACTTGATGCGCTATGGAAACTTGCCTTGTCAGCAGTAGGCTTGCCGCCTTAAAGCCGCAGCATCTCCTCAAAATTGGACGTCCTAGAACATCCCCTATTTTCTTCAAGTAAGATAGATGAAAAATATAAGATAGATGAAGAAGCAAAAAAGAAATGTCATATTTTATTAAAACTGAAGGGGGGAAATGAAGAGCCCTAATAGGAGATGGCTAATTGTGGTTAGCTGATGGCCATAAGAGATGTTCTGGTTTCTACCTGAAAGAATCTTTGTATGCCCGTGAAGTGAACTGTGTGACGCACCTGTGGTCCTTGTTAAAGCTAAAGATATATAACCGGGTGAGGAGTCAGACTAGGATATGAGAGAGAAGTAGTTGTTGCTGGTCGGAGTCAGGCCAAGGCTGCCGAAAAAGAAAGAAGAAAGAAGAAGCTCTCTCTCTCTCTCTCTTTCTCTCTCTCTCTCTCTAAACTCTCTCTAAGAAAGTAAAAGTAAAAGAAAGTAAAGAAGTAAAGTAAAGAAGTAAAGTAAAGAGTCAGTAGTCAGAAGAAGTAAATAGTCAGAGAGGTTGCTGAAAGAGCCAGTGTTAGAGTTTTGAGAGATTGCTAAAGCTGAAGAATAAAAAACCTTCTTTCATTTTCATTCTGCCTCTGAGTTTTTCCCCCGTGGTGTTGTTGCTCCAAGTCAGGAAGCAACAGAACTATACACTTTACACACATCTGTACCTTAGATGATAGGTTCCTAAGGGAAGAAAATAGAATGACCCCCCTTATGTTCATTATAAAGGGTCATGACTGATATCTCCATAAAATATGATATGTTAGCTGGGGAAAAACATGACAAACATTAATATACACTGGAGTCATGCAATATATGAAACTCAAAGAAAGGGAAGATGATTTAAACTTGACTACCCTCTTCATGAGGGAGAAAGATGGAGGTGGAGTCGGGGCTGTAGGCAACTTTAGAGAGTGGGTAAGTGATTTTTAGGGGAGAACATGAGCCAGGAAAACAGACAATGGCCTGGGATGTAGCTCCTCTAGGCTTTAGGTATGGGGTTTGATCTTTCAGTCTTTTCCTCTGTAATATGAATTTAATGTGAAACTGGTTAATGAAATGACAGTAAGAAGATTTGAAGGTAATTGTGTTTTTCTTTGTGAACGCAGCCTTTATGTAATAATGTAACGTCATGAAAAAGTCTTCCCTGCACATCAGAAGAGAAAGTGGATCAAAGGTGATGGGTTTGTCCAGAGGTCAGAGAGAACTTGGTTCTGAGACTGTTTCTCCACTCAGCATGTCAAAGTGCTACACTTTTGGGTGTCATCTTCCGAGCCCAAACACTATGCAGGTCATCTTTATTAAGGAACTAAGAATAACTTACCCACTTAATAAAGGAGGTCATGTTTGCAGGGAATTTGGCCTTGTATTAACTCTTTGTATGTAACTATTTTTAAGGTATAAGATTTAGAAAATAATGAAGAAGAAAAATTATTGCTTCTTTCTTCTTTCTTCCTCTCCTCCCCGTCTCCTCCACCTCCCTTTCCCCTCCTTCTCCCCTTTTAGTAATGTTGGGGATCAAACCCAGGGCCTTGAGCATGCTAGCCAATTGCTCTACCACTGGGTCACATCCCCAATCCCAAGCTTTTTTCTAATATCACAGCAATTGCTAAGTTTATATTCCCTATTATCAGGTTTTCCATTACTATTTGACCAGAGGGATGATTTTTTTTTTTCCTGAGTAGTTATTCATTGCCTAATTGTCACTTTGAAAAAAAAAATTCTCTGTATGCTGTGATCATGAAAGACATTACAAAGCCTTGGGTGAGTAACTCTCCATATTTTAAAGCTGAACACACAAAAGAATATGAAAAATAGCTTGCAAACTGCAGCAGTTTGCAAAATTACTGTTATTAAGAGTATTACTTAAAGCTTTTTTTCTGATTGATTATTTTGGAGACTTGGAAAGAAAAAAGTAAATTCAGTTTAAGGCTTTGTATGCAAACTTTCCTCTAAAAATATTTTTTACCCCCTTCTACTGGATTTAACACTCACAATCCCATCCCTGATCTATCCTTGGGGAGATTCTACTGGCACTTTGAAATAATGGCTTTATCTCAAAATGCATCGTGTACAAAAATGAAATATATTTTGTTAAGTCTATCCATTCAAAATGATAACTAGTTCATAAGATATGTTTTCCTAAATAAGAAAGCCTCTGATTCAGTGCAAGGTAGGACCCACCTACTCACAGGTGGATCTTCAGAGGAACAGCTAAGGATTCACACTGAAGTCTTCATTCCCACCTGGACTTCTTTTATAATTATTTTGAGGATGATGGTCATGCTGATGACAGGAGCTAGGAGAGGCACTGTGACTATTGGAGTCAGTAATATGTTCTATGTTGAGCTCATTAGAATTCAACTGGAAAATGACTGCTTTTTCACCAGCCACTCACACTCCAGAGGAGCATTAACTTGGTGTTGTCATTGTTAATACAAAGAATCGGCAAGTGTAGGGTGGACAGCTCTGAGTTTTTAACACACTTCCAATACTACCAAATTGACCAAGGTGTAAGTGACAAACTTCTCAAAGGAGTCAAGTTATTTTTTTGCTTATTTCACCAATAAATGAGCTTCTTTTTGTTAAGTGACATGAGATAAAATATACAGCATTTGCCTTAGACATGAAAACAAGAAAGGTAACAAGCTGTTTGTGAACTGGTTATCAATTCTTCAATTCTGATGCGCCATTGTGTGTCCTATCATGTGAGAGCCACTGTGGAACTCATATCATGAATTTATTATCTAAACTGAGACATTTCTGATCAAAAGGGGGCATTTCCATAATTATGCTGGAACAAAAATCCACCCTGGAGATACATTTGCTCTACCAAGAATGACCCCACGCTGTAGAACTCTGGGCAATTTATTTCAGTTTTATCATATGGAAAATTAATTTAATAAAATGACCCATCTAACAAATCCTCTTTTCCAATGTTATATGCTTTTAAATATTATGTTTTTGTTTTTGTTTTTGTTTTTTAGTTGTAGGTGGACACAATACCTTTATTTTATTTATGTGGTGCTAAGGATCGAACCCAGGGCCTCGCACATGCGAGACGAGCACACTACTGATGAGCCATAACCCCGGCTTTATTATGGCATTCTTACTTCATATATTTAAAAAACAATTTATCCTTCGGTAGAATTTTTAAATATACATCTCTCTACAATCCCAACTTCTGAAACATGTAGCATATAACTTGGTCAACACTTTCA
The DNA here is from genome assembly GCA_025594165.1 of Tamias sibiricus. NCBI lineage: Eukaryota > Metazoa > Chordata > Mammalia > Rodentia > Sciuridae > Tamias > Tamias sibiricus. The sequence continues at coordinate 112,590,828 of CM046665.1, read as the reverse complement.
TGGTATTATTGGCATGAGATTATGCCAATTTTTCTAATAGATACTTGATTAAAATGATAATATTCCTGAAGTTTGAGGTTGAAATACTCTCATGTTTAGTAAGAAAACAATGTGATTATCTCCATGTTCAAGTTGAAATGTGATGTCCTGTGATGTGATCTTGTCAGGTGGCATTCAATCTCAGAGCTGAGGTTGGTTACGTGGAGATGATAATGAATTGCTGTTGTCTTTTAAAATATTCAGATACATGGTGTTCTGTTCCATAATTTTAGCACTGCTGATGTATTTAATATATTATAGACTGTCATTTCATGTTTTTCATACAGAAGGATTACAGATACAGGATATCTCCTGATTCCACAATAAATATTGATTTATATTCTGTCAATTTTAAAAGCTTGACCTTATAAACAAACTTTATATGCTCATAGTTTTCCTCGTACTCCTTAGATTTCACTGTAAGTTCCTGGTTCTTAAAAAGTCAATAAAAAAGGTTTGTTTAAAAATCATCTTCATTTTATCAAAAGTGATTTACTTTTAAATCCTCTTACTGAATTTTATGTGTATGGAATTGCATTGCATCAACTTTAATATCATACTATAATGCACAGCTTTAAAATCATTTAAATCTTAAAAGAAACAATGGAAACCAAGCTCAAGTACCTGCAGGTGGGTTGTCAACATAAGTTAGAGGAAGGTCTGGTTTTCAAGCATAATTAACTGCTTACAGCTGGCATGCCATAATTTGTCAGCTAGAAATAACCCTTTATTAACACTCATTAAAATATAAATTTCAGTCATTTTTTGCTACTTAAATTGGAAGCTCAATTTGTTTTCAGAATTGTATAGGTTTGTCAAATTCACATGATTGTTTGAAGAAAGATTCATGGGATACCCCTGCCCCAAAGAAAATTTCCTTCTCACATTTATAGTGTTTCTTTTATAGGCAGTGAATAATTAAAACAACTTTTTTTTATCATGCTCACAAATTACCCATTCTTTTCCCATAAATTAGAAAGAAAGAAAGAAAGAAAGAAAGAAAGAAAGAAAGAAAGAAAGAAAGAAAAGAAAGAAAGAAAGAAAGAAAGAAACAGCCTTATGAAATGCTATTTTGGTGAAAAGTTTTTGTCCTTTACAAAGCAAAATGAGTGTGTGAGGATATATTAAATATTATACAAACATGCTTTTTCAATAATAATATAAAACAACTAGATAATTAGGAATGATCTACATTTTCATTGCTTAATTAGCTGACTCTCCCCCAAAATACAATAGTTGAAGATTCTTAAAATATATTTTATCTATCATCTTGATTTTTCACATTATCTTTACATCATCTGACAAAACCTCACAAAGTTATAGCACTGTCTACATATTAACATACTTTCAGCCTTAAATTCTTTTTTCTCATTTCACAGTTATCTAATATTTGAAAATTAAAATTTTTAAATTAAATATGGTGCTTAAATTATTTTATTTCTGGTGACCTTAGAACTTAATATTACTTTCCTTTGCAAAATTAATACTTAGGTTTACTTCATAGATAAGTTGTTCAATTATTGAGTTTATCTAGAAAAATAGCTTGCCATAATCTAAAAATAATTTAGTATTTTTATGAATCTAGATTTTAAAATTAATATTTTAGATTAAATTCATTTTTCTATTATATTTTAAATTTTCTCATTGTATTTTTCTAGAAAAGTATAGACAAAGCAAAAGCAAAAAAACAAAACAAAATGCCAGAGAAAAGATTTTTCAGAGTAAAGATTTTTAAAACAGTGATTTGAATTATCCCAAATAGTATTTCCTGCTTCTAGAATCCATTTCTTCTTTTGGTAGAATTAGCTTTATTTTGTGTGTTTGCAAATATAAAGAAATATGAATGGTATTATTTCATTAACTTGAACTGTTTACAAATATTTAATAAATATGTAATAGTTATAAATGACATGCAAATAATACTATCAAGTTTTTGGGGGGACTATACAAGGAAGTATTTGGCATCCACGAGAAGAAATATGAGAAATCAAACATTTAGTGATGTGACTTGAAGCGCAATAAAATAAGCAAAGGGCCAGAATAATGCACAAGTATATGAAGTAAGTGAGAACCATCATGAACAGTTCAAAACGTTTATGAACTCAAAACCATTTAGATAAGAAAAGGTCCAAAACCAATTGTGCTTAAAACTATCACATGCAGTAGTGTCCTTGTGCATTAGGGAGAGTTCTCTAAATTAGCATGCATATATATTTAGTTTTTATTAAGGAGTAAAAAGTAAAAACAAACAGCTGTAAAGCTTTCATATATTATTAAATCACAACATAATTGCTGCAATGGTTTAAAACTTATCCTAATAAAAACAGTTTGGGTTAGAGAATACTATTTATTGTGTATATGTGTGGTACTAGGGATTAAATCTAGGGGTGCTCTACCACAGAGCTATATACCAAACCTTTTGTATCTATTTATTTTTAAATTTTAAGACAGGGTCTTGTTAAGTTGCTGAGGCTAGCCTTAAACTTTCCATCTTCCTGCCTCAGCCTCCCACATTGCTGGGTTTACAGGCATGTGCCACAACACTGGAATGGAAGAATACTATTATTGAACATATTTAGAATCCTCAGTGCAATTGGATTGATCTTGAATAGTTTTATTGTGTTTTTTCAATTGTTTAGACAATTCTCCTCCTTATTGCTCACAATCTGGGTACACTAGCTCCCATGACATTGTCATGCCCATGTACAATGATTAAACACTTGAGTCTTGTATACTAGGAATAACAGGTATGAAGACAGAAGAGGAATTTACGCACTTAGTTTCTACAGTAAGGGGGACTAAATTGTAGAAGACCTTGCGTGTCTTGTGTCCTCAATCTCACAAGTTAACTACTCTAAAATCACAAACAATTTCAGGAACTTCTATAAATGTTCTGTTATAAGAGAATGCATGAATAAATTTCTTCTGATTATCATACAGGTGACATTAACTCTCATGTTCATTCATTTAACTGTAAAAATGAAGTGGATACTTGGAGCTCTGCTAACAAAGAATGCTGATTTCTTCAACCACAGATATTGAAGAGGCAATCTACATAGAGACAATTGTAATATTCATTGTGTCGGTAATATGGCAAGTGGGGTAGCATCAAAACATTCCGTGGATAATAGTTCTAAAGAAGCAAACATCTCAGTATGAAAAATCATACCATGCTTCATACCAGGATATAACAGGATATAGTTCTAATCACTTAGTATTTCATCCAAATCACCCTTAATCATGATGATTTTCTGTCCCTTCAACACTATTCTTTATTTGAATGTGACATTTCATTAACATAAAGCTCTAATTTATGACTAGTTATCTGAAGTAATGATTGAGCTCATGTTCACTTTCTTATCTAACTTAACTCGGTATATACTAAAGAACTTTTAATGATTAGAAAAACAGAAATAAAAAAGAAATGCAAGAATAAAATAATACAAAATGTCACATTCAAATATTGGTTAATTTAGCTGGTACACTGTAATCAGTTGCATTTCAGGTACTGAGTGTAGTTAAGTAAATCAGGTCTAATATCGAGTCTAATAAAGAAAATGGAGTCCATAAAGGAAGTGGAGTTATCTGAGCCCTTGAAAAACCAGAACAACACCTGAGAGATTAAAAAGTTAATGTCTGCAAGGTCTGGGCCCCTACTAAAGAATGTTAAGAAAGCAGCTCCCAACAAACAGGGAGATGCTAATCAATTTGCCCTAAGCCCTTCCTGCCAAATCACTCTACTCCCACCCCCATGGGCTCATCACATCTTTTGGCTTACCCATCACAGGCAGGATAGAAGGAGATAAGCAAAGAAACTAGGGAGAACAAAAGAAGACCTTAGATATAAAAGGGAGAAGACCTCCCCTTCCCACAGATTCCTGCCTTCTGGGTCCCCTTCTCCCTCGGGGGAAGTCTTCTTCTGCTGCCCTTAAATAAAGCCTTTCTTTTCCACTCTACCCTTGCCTTGGTGTGCTTCTTAGGTTATACTTCAACATTGGGGAAGCAAGGATTCGTCATGGTAAATGGCAGTAACACCATCAAGAGTGATTATTTCACTTAAAAAAAAATGACTTTTTCCTGAGAGGAACTGAGCATTTAAAATAAGAAGGTCACATGTATTTGATTGGCACCATTAAGCAAACAAACTAGAGATGTAAGCTAAGCACAGAAAGACATGCTACATGATTTGACTTACACGTGGCATCTGCAAAAGTCAAACTCTCCTAAGTGGAGAGTAGAATGGTGGATACTTAAGACAGAGGACACGGGGAGGCAGGGAATGTGAGGATGTTTTTCAAAGGGTACAAAGTTTCATTTAGACTGGAGCAATAAACTTTGAGATCTATTGCTTATCGTCTCTAAATAAAATACCAAATAGGGCTGGGAATGTGGCTCAGTGATTGAATGCCCATGAGGTCAATCCTGGTACTAAAAAAAATTAAAGAAAAAAAAAAAAAACACAAAATGAGATGAATTAATGGAGTGTAAGTATTCCAAACCCCTTGCATAAGTAAAAGGACAAATTAAGATTTCATTTTAGTTAGTCATGGAGACATGTAATTTTTAGGATGCCCACTAATAAATTAGGAAATAACAGTAAAGATGTTAATTTTTTATCAAGAATGAAAAAAAATAACAATAAAGATGAACGGCATAGATGAAATTATTTTAAAAAAGAAAACAATAGGAAGACAAACAAAAAGAAAATCACACATAGAATATGTAGACAAATGGAAAGCACATAGTGCAATAGTATATATTAGTGCCTACATTAAATATTCACGAACTAAAATTATATAGTTAAAGGTTGGAATACTGAATAAAAATGAGTTTTGACTGTTTATAAGAGGCACATCAGAAATGTAATAAGCAGAGGCGACTTAAACTGTCTCCACCTGATGGCCCATTAACCCACCCTTAAACCATCTCCACCTGAAGGCCTGAGGGCCTATTAACCCTGTGCTTTATAAGCCCTGCCCTTGCTATGAGCAGGTGCCATTTTCTACCACCCTTCTTTCATGCGGGATGTAGTTGGGGCCCCGGCCGGAATAAAGGCTTCATTGGCTATTATGTGAGTGGTTTGTAAGACTTTTTTCCTGCAAATTGGGTACAACAGAAACACGAATTTCCCAAAGTTTAGAAGCAAAAGGATAAATAACAGTATACATTTAAATACAACCAAGAAGAATGGGATGGTATTTTTTATCAGATGAAATAGACTTCAAAGCCAAAACTATGTTTTAGTGTTAAAATAGAATTATTTAATATCTGTTAAAAGTTTTATTTAGTGGGAAGCCATAGGATTTTGAAATCTGTATGTTTATTATGGAAGTCTCAATATATATAATGCAAAAATTGCCTAAATTACAAGGAAAAAATACTACAGTGTTTTATAAAAAAAATCAGTTAACAATATGACAAATAAGAAAAAAGGACAAAACAATCATAGATAGATCACTACAAGCAAAAAGTATAGATAACACATGGTTTTCTCCAGGATTTAGAAAATATTAAAGATATTGATTTCTGGTGCTCAATAACCACAGATGACTAATGGCTACTTTGCCACAAAGTGGGGCTCCATACAATTCACTAATGGCTCTTGATATATACACATACATGTCTGTGCATATATACATATATACACACACATACATATATATAAACTTTCAGTGTAATTTGTTTTGTCAGCTACTTCACTGCTGTGACTAAAAGCTCTTACCAGAATAATTTTAAGGAGGGAAAATTTATTTGGGGGCTCACAGTTTCAGAGGTCTTAGTCCATAGAAGGCTGGCTCCATCCTTGGGTTTTGAGGTGAGGCTGAACATCATGGCAGGAGAGTGTGGCAAAAGGAAGCTGCTCACATCATGACAAGTGTTAGATAATTCCAGGCCAGCAGGCCACACTTCAGCTCCAATTACCCAGTGAATTCAGAAAAACTATCAAACTCACCAGGTACCGAAGTGAGAAGGTGACAATCAGTTACGCAGAGTATATTGCTTCTTGACAGCACTGTTTCCAGAATGGCACTCTTCATGCCCAGTCCCTCTACAATCATTACTCCTGACACATGGCTGCATGACCATTCCCACCCCACTGTGGCCACCAAGGACTATGACATCATTGGAGCAGATGCCTCCTCTTCTTGGTCCAGTTACTTCTATTACTGCACCATTTTATGATGCTAGCTTCCTTGCCAAGTCTGCCCCCCCGCTGACTGAGGGGGTGTGGGATTATTGAATGAAACAGAACTTGAGGGGCCCAAGCCTTATTTCAGCCTTTCCTCAATATGGGGTTCTGTTGGATTGGGGCTTCTCCATGACTAGTAAAATTACTGTGTGGGTTCAGAAGACCCTGGTCCAGTGATTTGCCGCATGTGTTATTGGTCACACCCTGTGTTGGATAAGATTCAGGCTGGCAGGCCATACCCCCAGGCGCCTTCCTGGAAGTGCCCATCTCTCCCGAGAATTCACCTTTGGCGGGCTCCAAGTCCCCACCCTTCCTGATCCTGGGGAATACTCGCCTCTCACGGGAATTCAACCCAGGGCGGGCTCTCCCTTTCTGAGCCAATCCGGACCATACAAGTTACACTCCCACCCCTCTGTACTTAAGCCCCAGCTTGTCCAGAACTCACTCTCTCTTTTTGCCATCATCTTCTCACCAGCTCTCCCCTTCCCGTTCCTCTTTCTTTTCCCCTTTCTCCCTTCTCCCTTTCTCCCCTTCACCCCTTCCCTTAATAAACCCCCCTTTTCTACAAGGTGGTCCCGGTGTGGTTTTTGCCCTTCACCCTGGAAGTTGGAATTCATGATCCATGGAGGCTTACCCCCCCCCACACACCCCCACAGCCTCCCCAGATCAAGTAGGTGTATTCCCCTGGCAGTCTGGGCAATGGAGACCAACAAGAAACATTTTTAGGTTGTTTTAAATACTTTTTTTTAAACTTCCAGTTTATTGCATACCAAGAGTTGATCACAACCTCTATGCTTCCTAAGTGGATGCCATATTAGGGTTGAGCGTGGGCGCCACCAGTCCTTTGAGGCTCCTGGACAGAGACCCATATCAAGATCGGAAGCCCTTGGATGTCGTCCCAGATTCCATTGCTCAATAAGTCTTGAAGGTTTTAATTCTCATCCCACTCTCAGTTGGATTTTCTGGCACTCTCCCTGCATCAAGTCTGCTGGTACTGAACAGAGCTCTGTGATGTAGCCTGCTGAGGAATGGAGTGGAGATGTCCCTGGAGGTCCTGGTGTCATCACTGCGTGCAGGCATAAAAGGAGAGACCTCTTCCTCACCACCTGGCTACCTCACTCCTCTACTGGTAGCAATGCCTACAAAGCTGGATCTAGGTTCTCAGAAGCATAGACGTGCAAACAGGCAATGGGGTTGGGCTTTCAGAGGACACATTGTTATAGGAGAGAACCCAGGGTCTTTGTGTGGTTTTCTTTTCAGGCAAACATCCTGAGGGAACTTTAAGCAGAGGAGTTCCTTTTTCCAGTTTGCCTGAAGTGGGAAGACTGGGCGTTTCAGTCCTTTATAGGACTATAGAACAAAGCTGTGTAATTAAACAAGGTGTCTTGCCTACTATGGGAATCTTCAACCCAGGAGGGCAAATTTCCAAACCACTCATTTTTTACTGGGTCATTTAAACTTCCATGTGACATTTCCCTTTCCTATTTTTGATGATTTCCAAATAGCCATCAGCAAATTTTCCTCTCTCTTGCCTCTTCACTTATTCGGTGGCAAAATTCATAGAACTTGGGAGATTCTTTCAATGCGCTATCGCAAAGGCACTGCTAAAGTGATTTTACAGGAAGTGTGGCCTGCCCTGCCGGCCCAGATTTATCTAACAATTAGAGAGAGTCCACGTGCCAGATACAAATATATATCCAAAGCCAGGCCCCAAATCCCACCTCCTCTAGCCACTCCCTACCACTTCACCTACTTCTTTAGTTACCATTCAGTTACTCCCTATCAGGGAATTAAACCACTGATTGGTAAGACTCTTAGAAACCAATCATTTCTTTTCTGAACCTTCATCCCACCTCCTCTAGCCACTCCCTACCACTTCACCTACTTCTTTAGTTACCATTCAGTTACTCCCTATCAGGGAATTAAACCACTGGTAAGACTCTTAGAAACCAATCATTTCTTTTCTGAACCTTCATCCCACCTCCTCTAGCCACTCCCTACCACTTCACCTACTTCTTTAGTTACCATTTAGTTACTCCCTATCAGGGGATTAAACCAATGATTGGTAAGACTCTTAGAAACCAATCATTTCTTTTCTGAACCTTCTTGCACTGTCTCATACATGAGCTTTTGGGGGACACCTCACATCCAAACCATAACATGTGTATTTATGTGAACTTCTGTATTATAACTTTTGGAAGAATATTCAACCATATATATCCTGTTAACTAAAGGCAGTAAGGATGATAGTTATAGTTTTACTATTTTCAAGTATGATTCCATACCACAATATTTTCATGTGCCTGTCTACCTCAGATAAGTGATTTTTGTGTTTAATAAAAAACTTTTAATATCTAAGAATTACTATACTATCATATAAAAGATAAACTATTTACTAAACTATTCCTCTTAAATGCTTGGGAACCAGAAGAAAAGCAGTCACTTATATTGATCAGAGTTTTATTGGAAGGGTGTCATCATTTCTTTGCCATAGGAAAATTCACTATGTGTCTGTTATTTGACATATTTGAGAGCTGGATTAGCTGGATAGCTGGCAATGTATAAACACTGTGGTTTCTATGATCTTTTGAATGATTATTGTTCAATTTTATTTTTAATGGTGATACCAAGAATAGGACTCACCAGATACTTTAAAATAGAACTGCAATAATTTCAAACTGGCTATTCTATTTTCAGATGGAGAGATATTATATAAAGATAACATAGTCTTAATAATTATTCTAGGTTTCACCAAGATGCTTCAATCTATAGTTTGATATCTTTCACCAGTTTTTGAATAGTCCTGCACAGTATCTCTTTAAATATATATTTTCTTTTTCATTTCCTTTCTTTTTCTCTTATATTACAGCTACACATGTCCTATACATTTTTTTTTTTCTTTTTGGCAACAGGGATTGAACTCAGGTCAGGGGTGCTTAACCACTGAGCCACATCCCCAGCCCTTTGTTTTATATTTTATTTAGAGACAGAGTCTCCCTAATGTCCATATTTTTAAGCATATCCATATATAAAAAATTTTATAATGTCTAAATTCTGTATCTATATAAATGCATACTATATACATATAAAACACATACTCATATATATAAACATATATATATACATATGTATATACATACAACACATATATATATTACACATACTCTCTCTATAGAACACATACGCTTTCTCTCTTTTTGTATTAGTTTAGACATTTTCCTATTAGCATTTCTTTTAAATCTTTTACTTTTTTTTTCTGTGTCTACTGCTCTATGAAGTACATTCAATTAGTTCTGAGTTTTAGATGTTATTTTATGCAGTCCTAACATGTTGATTTGATTATTTTTATGGAATTGACTTTTCCTTGGAAATGCTTTATGTTTTAATCCATTCTTAACTATTTATTTAATTATTTTAGAGTCCTTGGTTGCTAATTCTCATATCTGGTTTTCCTTGCATCATTCTCTACTGATTTATCTTACGTTTTATTATCAGTCACTTTTTTCATTTCTTTGTGTGTCTAGTCAATTGTTTTCTTTTATGCCCACATTGCAGATGAAATGCTATAGAGAGACTGTGTTAAAATGTTATCTGGAGAAGACTACAGGTTAAATTGAGTTGATCCTGTTGAGTCTTGGTTTCAGGCCCCATTAAACAAGACTTCTTTTATTTTTTCCTTTACTCCTAAGTCTTTTCTAGACAAGGGCTATAATTTCTAGGAAGTAAACTTTAAGTAGTTTCACCTGAAAGGGGTATTTTGACTCTCATGAAATTTAAAACTTTCTTAAAAATCTCTGCTTGCAGGTTTTTAATTTTGTTTTGCTTTGTGTGTGTGTATGTATCTTTTCCAACTTGACCTCTAAGATTCTTACTGTGTGGGCATGAATAGTAGAAGTTGGTTAAAGACATAAGGAGAATTTTTGCATGAATTTTTGGGGCATCTTTTTTATTATGTATTTAGTTTTTACTTTTTTATTTATTCTTTTTAGTAGTTTTTTTGGGACATCTTTACATTTCCTTTCTCACTGGCCTCATGCCCCCAGATCCCAGTTGCCTTGGAAATGTTACATTCTGAATGACTGTTTCTTCTACCCACTGAGATTCCTGACCTCATTCCTTCAGCTACAATTTGGAAAATGCTATCAGGGAGAAAATCCCCATGGATATGTTCTCTTTCTATCATAAATGATAGGCCCATGTTTTTTGCTACTCCAAAACTATTCACATTGTTTACATTTGATCCAACTTAATTAAGTTCCTCACAGTGGGCAAGTAAAACATATCAGTTTCTCTTTCATGATCAGATTCAAAGATTTTTGTCATGAATTTTAACATTTTTTTCTGAAAAGTGAGTTCTGTGACAAAACAAGACAAATTCATATGTTGCATATATCTTTATGTTCCCTATAGCTAATATAGTATCAGCCATGCCTTTGACAGTGTGTGTGTGTGTGTGTGTGTGTGTGAGAGAGTGTGTGCATGAGTGTGTATAGCGAAAGACTGGGTAAGAGTACAAATGTATACATACAAATTTACTTACATTTTTTTCTACTCCAGCAAAATGATTTAAAGAATTAAATATTTGCACATAATTATTAAATGGTCTATGAAAATATGTCACCTTAGTTTTGGGACCCCTTTACATGGAGACTTGCTTAAGGCAAACATTTTTAAGAAATTTTAAACATCCTCAGCAGGTGGCCAAATTAAATTTCTAGGAAAACACTACATGAATGTTTCCTCAAAATAAGAAACTTCTCACTTTTTAATGACATTATAGATTCAGGCAAAAATGACTGAATTTTGGATCTAAGAAGGAATTAAAGAATAATTGCCATTGTGATCAGGTTTAATTTTCTCTCCTTGAAACCAATTTTTGTTTTGCCTGGTGTTGTTATAATCACCGTCACTGCTGAGGATGGATTCCTATGTATCCAAAGTAGACATTCTTAGAACATTGAGTATTTACGCGCAACCAAATTGGGAAATGCTATCAAATCAAAAGAAACAACATTATGCCTCATCTCAGAACCTTGTATTTTGTCAGTGAGAGAAATAAAATGTTAAAAACTTAATTTCCTTGAAACCAAGGCTCTTGTCTTATTAACTGTGAATAATAAACATCTGTCATTCAATGGCTGTTTTGAATGTCTAAGAAATAAAATATAAAATGTCCTGAGAAACTAAGTATTATATTTCCAGTGGAAATCACAATTATTTCTTTTCTGGTGTTTATGTGACTCTTTTACAATACCAAAATCATAGCTAAGAGTATTGTTCAGACATCCAACTAAGCAACATTTTCTCACTGCCATTTACCAGATGTCAAAATCCTTTACATTCATGGGGTCAATTTCATAATTTTAATGAGTGAAGCTCATTCATTAACACTCAGTAACAGACACAAACACTGTTAGTTTTCCAAGGATTTAAATCTCCTCCAAATTTCCTTTTTGTAATCATTGAAACATTTATTATTTTAAAATAATAACATTTTTTCTTATTTAAAAAATCTTGACTAAACCAAGCAAAGCACTGACATTAAACTTCATTTTATATTATCATACAAAGTTTTGCATTTGTGATGTGCTAATTTGACCTACTTGAAGACTGTAACTAAGGATTTGTTAGAATTCTGGGACCAAGAGTTTCAGTTTGCCTGCTCATTTCTGAGAAGGCCAGATTTCTGTATAAATATTTTATAAGTATTAGCTGAAACAAATTTTGGTAGTTTTTAGTTAGAGCTTTAGTATATAATAACTAATGCTTATCCCTGGAGACAATTCTTAGGCTGACAATAACCTACCCAATTTGGCCATCTGTTATGGTTGAGATATAAAGTGCCCTCCCAAGTCCCACGTGTTCAAGGCTTGTTTTCTAGTGCAGAAGTGTTTGGAGGTGGTGGGGAGGGTTGGAAAGTGAGTGGATCATGAGAGCTATGTCTTAATCAGTGTTGTCATCCATAGGTAGCAGAATGGACTATTGGGAGGAGGTGGCAAATATGGGGGCTGGGACCTAGTTAAAGGAGTGGGCCCTTTGGGGTGTGTCTTTGGGGATTGTATCTTGTTACTGGCCCATTTCTCTCCCTCTCTCTGCCTCCCATCAGACTTCTATGAGGCAAGCAGCTTTTCTTCACGGGAGCCTTCAGCCATGATGTTCAGCCTTGGAGCCAGATGACCACAGACTGAAACCACGAGCCAAAATAAAGTCTTCCTCCTTGAACTTATTTATGTTAGGCATTATGGTCATGGCAAAATGAATAGCCAATTTACCTTCATTACCTAAGGCAACAGCATTCAGGACAAGAAAGACGTGTGAGATATCCAGAATGAGTGACAATAGGTGGAACGAAGGGGAATGAGGGAGTTTTGATTGTCCTCACTCAGGATGAAATCCTGAAACTTAGAACTACCAGCTTAAAGTACATCTTGCTGAACAGTTTACCTCATGTGTCTTGGTAAGCCAAAGTGGTGAATTTCACTTAGGTGGAATCATGAACTTGGTTCTACTTAAGGCTCATAGATATTTTTCCTGTATTTTCCTTTCTCCAAATTATTTTAACTTGATCCACTTTGGAAAAGTTTTCCTCTCTACATAAAATACATTCAGTTTTTAAAAATAGCAAATGATACAATAATGTAAATCACTTAGAGCATATCCTAACCCATAATTAGAATTTAATAAAAAAATGTTGTTTTGACTTTTGTTGTTATTATTTTAGCTTCTTCCATTAGCCATTCCCCAGTTTGACTTTGGTGGGTGTGGAAGTCACTCATTCCAGCTATTCCCTTCTGTTGTTTATCTATAGATTTTTAAAAGCCTTTCTTCTACTTGGTTGCTGTTGGTTGGTGCCATTTTCTTTGAATATTCAGATCTGATTCAATCATCACCATGCCCCATCCCTGCTCTGAAGAAAGGGAATGCTAAGAATAGATAAGATTAAGTATACTGTTTTGTGAAATTCAACATTAGTATCCTCATAAAATAACCTAGCCAGTAAGTATTTTCCCTGGATGGTGCTAAAGGGGAGAACCATTGTAAAAGAATGATGATTCAGTAAACATTTAGCATGCTCAAGACTTTCTATCATGAAAAAGATCTTCAGTATGAAAAGTACAGTATGCTCCAAGCTGGCTTCTATTGCTACTATATCTATAGCAGGTTCTCAGTTGTCAGGAAGAGAGTCAATGCAGTCTGACATAATAAAATTACCAAGATTTATCATAACTGGTCAGAGCTATAGTCATCACTTAAATGTGGTGGTCTTCCTTATCCATGGGGATATAGTCTAAGATCCTCAGTGGTTGCCTAAAACTATAGTTAGTTCCAAAACTTACATAAAATATGCTTTTCTTACACATACCTACCTATGACAAAGTTTAACTCATAAATCAGGCAAAGTAAGAGATAGCCAACAACAAAATCATCAAAAGATAAAATGATTTTATTTACAGATTGTAATAAAAGTTATGTAAACATGATGTTTCAAAATATCTTATTACTGTGCTCAAATTTATCATTGTAATAATAATGTACAATGCTCATGTGATGAGATGAAATGAGGTAAATGACATACACACATTGTGTCACATGAGCCTACTGGGTAAGGATACATGAACACAGCACTATGATGTTATGACAGTAGATCTGATCATCAAGACAGCCAAAGGGACTAATGTGGGTGGTCTATACAGCATGGATAAGCTCGGTGAAGGGATGATTCATATACCATGTTGGATAGAGAAGGATGGTGAGAGATTTCATCACAACACTCAGAACAGCACAACAATTGAAAACATATGCATTGTTTATTTTCCAATGAATTGCCACAGTTGGTGAGGGTTAATTAAAACTGTGGAAAGAGAAAATGGAGATAAGTGTCATGGGAATACTGAACATTAAGAAACATTTGATAAGTATTGTTTCCACCTTTGGTATTTAAAAGCGATCATAATTATAGTTCAAACAACCATTGCAGACCAGCCTGCCTCATTTCAGTATGAGAGATTTCTCTTGCTTGCTAAGCAAGGATAAATAAGAAAACATAAAACAATATAAAACAAAAGCAAAACAAAACAAACAAAAAAACTCAAAGAGCTAAATATAAGCATAGAAGGAAAATGTGTGGAAAAATCATATAACATACATTTAGCTTCACCATGTAGAACTCTATATTTACTATGGAATAGTCCATAATTGGATATATTTTCAGTGTGTACTAGCCATGAAGTCATAGAGAAAGGAAGCAAAGTTTAATGATTTACAAAATTTCTTTTGCTTCAAATTCTCTCTGCAAAACTATCTGGGTAAAAGAGTCAGCCGTATAAGTGTGGTTTAAAAATATAGAATTAGAACATATTCATCTTATCACTTATCAACTTCTTTACAAGTATTATTAAAGTTTTTATATTCACTGACAAAATTGCAAAGGATTAAATTATGCTATTAGTAATATGCATATTTATTTGGTATTACCTATAAGTTATAAAAATGTCAAAATAATGATGAATAAGTCAAATAAAAATGTTCTCATCAATCTTAGTATCTTTGTTATGGAAAATGAATGCCAAATTCATGAGACATTTTATTATCTTGTAATTTTCAGTACTTTCTGGAATTATTTTTTTTCAAGGAGGCTACAATTACTCTTTTAAAATGATTAAGGTTTTTTAAATATCTGTAGAATACACACCTAGAATTTGTTTGCTAAGATAAAAAATACTTAAATGATATTTATTTTGAAAAATTTGAGATTTGTTCACAGTGAGTGTAACTGGAATTGTCCTTGTAAACATCAACACATCTTTCTCTACATACTGGAGGTTAAAATGACATTCATGGAGCATTCTGAAAGCACGTTAGTTTTTCCTCTTGAGATACATAAACCTTTCATATGCCTGTATAAATAATTAGAAGAAGTAAAGAAAAGATGGGATCAGGGATATAGCTTCATAATATAGAGCTTAGCATTCTTCAGGTCCTGGGTTCAATTACCAGCACAACTCACAACAACAACAAAGGAAATAAAAGAGGCAAACAAACTCTCCTCTTTTTTTTTTTTTTTTTTTTTTTTTGGTACCGGGGATTGAACTCATGGGCACTTGACCACTGGACCACATCTCCAGTCCTTTTTTGTATTTTATTAGAGACAGGGTCTCACTGAGTTGCTAAGTGCCTCGCCATTGCTGAGGCTGGCTTTGAACTCACGATCCTCCTGCCTCAGCCTCCCAAGTGCTGGGATTACAGGCGTGCGCCTGGCCAAACAAGAGACCTAGCAGAGACTTCTCCTCTTTATGTAAAGTCTCTTTTAAAAAAATACTGGGAAAATTCTAAATCAAGAAACATAATCTATAGAGTTTAGAGTTTTAAAACATTTGCTATGCAAGTACAAGTCAGAGAACAGGAACTGAGTAGTTATTAGCCTGGAGCCTGGCATTGTGTTATGCTTTAGAATCTTAGAAAAAAATTTAATACTTAAGATGCAACTCTTAGTTTCTTATTAATAAAAATAGGAATCCTATCTATCCATATTAATTATTGTGAGAATTAAATAAAAATTATGACAAAATGTAACAATTTTATGGGCAATATTTAGTAAAGCCTTATAATGTGCCAGAGTCTTTTATAAATATTTTAAATTATCAATATTTAAGTACTATATCACTTATTTCTCAGAGAACTCTGTGCATGGATATTTTATGATTCCTACTTTATAGGTTAAAAATATTTAGAGCTAAAGTTGAAAATGTTTAGTAATTTTATGGCAGACAATAATTGAATTAGTAGGGAGTTTAAAACACATGAAGCTATACTTCAGTGAAATGATTATGAAAAAAATGTCTGTGCTCTAAGGGTGGCTGGAAATGATAGATACTCAGTGAATATTACTATCTCTGCTTTTTTTTATTTGGAATGGGTTATGATAATCAAGACCTGATATGATTAGGCCAAGTTCCTACCCCTATTTTACCCCTCTAGCTGTGACACCTCAGGCAAATCACCTAACCTAATTTTCCAAATGTGGTAAGGAACTGGGAAAACATAAAATGATTTATAGAGAACCACTAGAGTATAATTAATTATTACAATGTAGGGACCTCCTACCTTCACACTTCATACTAAAAGGGTTTTGCTCTTTCTTTAATTTTCAAAACAAAAATTCTGTAGGATGTAGTGGTCTTGTTCCAATATAGGTATTTCTAAAACCTAAAGCCTGAGAAATGTGTGCCTTTACCTCAGGACACTATTTTTTTTTTTTTGGTACTGGGGATTGAACCCAAGGGTGCTTAACCACTGAACCACAAACCCAGCCCTTTTATTTTAAGACAGGTGTCTCTCTAAGTTGTTTAGGACCTCACTTAGTTGTTGAGACTAGTCTGGATTTGGTGATCCTTCTGTCTCAGCCTCCTAAGTGGCTGGAATTACTGGTATGCACCACTGCAACTGGCCCCCCAGGACATTTTGAGGTAATCAGCACATTATATATATTTAAAAGTATTAAAAAAAAAAGCACCAATAGTTACAAAAATAGAACTTTTTTTCAACAAATGGGCCTGGGGGCCAAATGAATTTGTTAATCTTAACTATAGGAGATAATCTACTTTTAAATTTAGCCCCAAATCTAATACTCCCATCTATTACTCCAGAGTTTGATCACCTTACATTTACATCATTTCTTTTTTTTTTTTTTTTTTCTTTTTTTTTTTTTTTTTTGGTATCAGGGATTGAACTCTCAGCCTTATTTTGTGTTTGATTTAGAGACAGGGTCTCACCAAGTTGTTCAGCTCCTTGCCTTTGCTGAGGTTGCTTTGAACTCTCCATCCTCCTGCCTCAGCCTCAGGAGCCACTGGGATTATAGGCATACATGGCCCTGCATTTACATTTCTACTCCATTTCAGATTTATACATTCTGTTTCATAAATACTATTTTATTTTTTTTGGTACCAGGGATTGAACTCATGGGCACTTGACCACTGAACCACATCCCCAACCCTTTTTTGTATTTTATTTGAGACAGGGTCTCACTGAGTTGTTTAGGGCCCCACTTTTGCTGAGGCTGGCTTTGAACTCACGATCCTCCTGCCTCAGCCTCCCAAGTGCTGGGATTACAGGCGTGCGCCACCGCGCCTGGCCAAACAAGAGACCTAGCAGAGACTTCTCCTCTTTATGTAAAGTCTCTTTTAAAAAAATACTGGGAAAATTCTAAATCAAGAAACATAATCTATAGAGTTTAGAGTTTTAAAAACATTTGCTATGCAAGTACAAGTCAGAGAACAGGAACTGAGTAGTTATTAGCCTGGAGCCTGGCATTGTGTTATGCTTTAGAATCTTAGAAAAAAATTTAATACTTAAGATGCAACTCTTAGTTTCTTATTAATAAAAATAGGAATCCTATCTATCCATATTAATTATTGTGAGAATTAAATAAAAATTATGACAAAAATGTAACAATTTTATGGGCAATATTTAGTAAAGCCTTATAATGTGCCAGAGTCTTTTATAAATATTTTAAATTATCAATATTTAAGTACTATATCACTTATTTCTCAGAGAACTCTGTGCATGGATATTTTATGATTCCTACTTTATAGGTTAAAATATTTAGAGCTAAAGTTGAAAATGTTTAGTAATTTTATGGCAGACAATAATTGAATTAGTAGGGAGTTTAAAACACATGAAGCTATACTTCAATGAAATGATTATGAAAAAAATGTCTGTGCTCTAAGGGTGGCTGGAAATGATAGATACTCAGTGAATATTACTATCTCTGCTTTTTTTTATTTGGAATGGGTTATGATAATCAAGACCTGATATGATTAGGCCAAGTTCCTACCCCTATTTTACCCCTCTAGCTGTGACACCTCAGGCAAATCACCTAAGCTAATTTTCCAAATGTGGTAAGGAACTGGGAAAACATAAAATAATTTATAGAGAACCACTAGAGTATAATTAATTATTACAATGTAGGGACCTCCTACCTTCACACTTCATACTAAAAGGGTTTTGCTCTTTCTTTAATTTTCAAAACAAAAATTCTGTAGGATGTAGTGGTCTTGTTCCAATATAGGTATTTCTAAAACCTAAAGCCTGAGAAATGTGTGCCTTTACCTCAGGACACTATTTTTTTTTTTTTTTTGGTACTGGGGATTGAACCCAAGGGTGCTTAACCACTGAACCACAAACCCAGCCCTTTTATTTTAAGACAGGTGTCTCTCTAAGTTGTTTAGGACCTCACTTAGTTGTTGAGACTAGTCTGGATTTGGTGATCCTTCTGTCTCAGCCTCCTAAGTGGCTGGAATTACTGGTATGCACCACTGCAACTGGCCCCCCAGGACATTTTGAGGTAATCAGCACATTTATATATATTTAAAAGTATTAAAAAAAAAAGCACCAATAGTTACAAAAATAGAACTTTTTTTCAACAAATGGGCCTGGGGGCCAAATGAATTTGTTAATCTTAACTATAGGAGATAATCTACTTTTAAATTTAGCCCCAAATCTAATACTCCCATCTATTACTCCAGAGTTTGATCACCTTACATTTACATCATTTCTTTTTTTTTTTTTTTCTTTTTTTTTTTTTTTTTTGGTACCAGGGATTGAACTCTCAGCCTTATTTTGTGTTTGATTTAGAGACAGGGTCTCACCAAGTTGTTCAGCTCCTTGCCTTTGCTGAGGTTGCTTTGAACTCTCCATCCTCCTGCCTCAGCCTCAGGAGCCACTGGGATTATAGGCATACATGGCCCTGCATTTACATTTCTACTCCATTTCAGATTTATACATTCTGTTTCATAAATACTATTTTATTTATTTTGGTACCAGGGATTGAACTCAGGGGCACTTGACCACTGAACCACATCCCCAACCCTATTTTGTATTTTATTTGAAGACAGGGTCTCACTGAGTTGTTTAGGGCCCCACTTTTGCTGAGGCTGGCTTTGCACTAACAACCCTCCTGCCTCAGCCTTGTGAGCTCTCCATTTGTGTATGATGAATTGAAATGCATTCTGCTTTCAAGTACAACTAAGTAGAACAAATAAATAAATACATATATATATAGTACATATACATATATGTGTATATATATACATACATATGTGTATATATATGTGTGTGTGTATATATATATATATATATATATAAATACTATTTTATTGCTTGTATCTGATGTTAGGAGAAATTGTTTTAAAAATATTTTCCCATTACTGCTAATCACATCATTTAAATCTTACTCAATTTTATTCAATCAAATTGTTATAACTATAATATAAAAATCTTAGTTCTTAACTTCCATTTCCTCATTTAAACCAAAGTTAATGTGACTGTTTTTTCATTACATATTTAAGTTACTCTTTTATTATTTGTTTGCCTGTCAATTCAAGTTCAACCACTTGCTAAACATACCTTATACGGAAATAATATGAGGAATACCTATGGCAGAGAAAAAAAGAAAGTAGAAAAACTCAGCACATTTTAAAAAGAAGTTAAGGAAAAAGGAATTGCACACTTAGCAATCCATTTGATTTGGAAAAATATGTGTATATACATATAGGAGGTCATAGCATTTATTATGTAAATACCTTTTAGTCTAATTTATGTCATTTTCTTTCTTTAAAAAGATGGGATACAAATGCAAATGTTAAATGCAGATTGATACTGAGCCTATACACTCATCTTTGAATCAAGTCAGTTTTGTGATTAGCAAAAATATTTCCAAGTTGCCTTCCGATAATATTTAGAAAAAAAAATCCAACTATCATTTTGTATAGTCTTTGTGTTATAGTTAAAATATCAGAACTTTGCAGGATACATATTTATATCAATATATTTTATATACACTTTGATCTTAATGGAGTTTTGAAATTAACTCTGTGTATTGATAGCACATGTTCTAACCCAATCTTCTCTCTCTCTCTTTTTTTTTTTTTTTTGGGGGGGTAGGGGTACTAGGTATTGAACTCAGGGGCACTCGACCACTGGGCCACATCCCCAGCCCTTTTTTTGTATTTGATGAGAGACAGGGTCTCACTGAGTTGCTAAGTGCCTCGCCATTGCTGAGGCTGGCTTTGAACTTGCGATCCTCCTGCCTCAGCCTCCCAAGTGCTGGGATTACAGGCATGTGCCACCACACCTGGCTCTCTGTTTTGTTTTTTGTTTGTTTTGTTTTTTTATACCAGGGATTGATCCCAGGGACACTTAACCACTGTGTCACATCCCCAACCCTTTTTTGTATTTTACTTGAGATAGAATCTTACTGAGATGCTCAGGGCTTCTCTAAGTTGTTGAAACTGGCTTTAAACTCACTATCCTTCTGCGTTAGCCTCCTGAGCCTCTGGGATAATAGGCATGAGCGACCGCGTCCAGCATCAACCCTCCCATTTTATCACTCATATCATCAAATTGGAACTGACTGTGGATTGACAGATGTCCTGAAGTTCTTGATATTAGAGCTAAAGTCATGGTCTTTTTTAGATGAAATGTTATCATATTATGAAGTGAAGTTAACTGAGAATAATTTCCATTGTCACCACTTAATAAATATATATCAATAGTCTCCTTTCTGTATCCCTTCCAAGATTTTCTAAAGACACCCTCTTAAGTGGTTGATCTTGGATTTGATGAGAATTTAGTTTTGTAAAGGGTATAATAAAGAGACGTATCCGGAGTTTGTATTGTGTGGTACAAATGAATTTACCAGTTTCAAAAAATCTTGCTCATCTTTAAAAAAAAATCAAAAAGTCTTGCACCCCATCCCTATTTTGTATTTTATTTAGAGACAGAGTCTCACTGAGCTGCTTAGTGCCTCGCTTTTGCTGAGGCCGGTTTTGAACTCAAGATCCTCCTGCCTTGGGCCTCCAGAACTGCTGGGATTACAGGCATGTGCTACCACGCCCAGCTTCTTCTTTCTTTTTCTAATGTTTAGACATATGTAAGCAAAATTATATCTAAGATGGAAGTAAGTATTAACTATTACTTTTAAAGCTAGTGGAAATCATCTATTGCTTCTATTTTCCAGTTTTCCTAGGATATTTAGCCTTTAAGTTATGCTTTGTCTTTCAATTTTGTAAGGCTTTTTAAAATTTACCTTTAGAAAATTTCATCTTCCAAATACAAACTAAATATCACAATTCATTTTTAAGTATGCATATTATCTACCCAAGTTTTCTTCACATGTTAAAAAAAAATTTAGTTGAACTTGGAATATGGAAAACAGGAAGATTTATAACTCCATCAATAAGTGAGCACATTCCAAAAACAGAGACAATTTAAGCTACTAAAATAGCATTATTAGCTGGGTCTTGTGGCACAAGCCTGTAATCCCAGCATCTGGGGAAGCTGAGGGAGGAGGATCACGAGTTCAAAGCCAGCCTCAGCAACTTAGCAAGGCACTAAACAACTCAGTGAGACCCTGTCTTTAAATAAAACACAAAATAGGGCTGGGGATGTGACTCAGCGGTGAAGTGACCTTGAGTTCAATCCCCAGTACAAAAAAAAAAAAAAAATCATTATTGGCTTTATTTCTATGCCATTCAATTTTTAAAAATAGTAATAATATATAATATGAAGATAAAAATATCTATGATTAAGGATTTATACTACTAATAACATGTCATAACAATATACAGACAAGGAGAATTATCTCTTTAAAAATAGTTACAGTATTTTAAACTGAAATTAGTCTATTGTCGGGACCTTACACTGCTTTCTGGCTGCTTGCCACATTACCATGCCCTGTTACAGGACCTAGGCTAAGCAGGGGGCGTGGCTGTGAGAACTGAAACCACCCCAAAGATAGGCCAATCGCTCCGCCAATGGCATCCGCCCATGATCCTTATGTGTCCCTATGATCTTTCTGTTGATTGGCCCATGTCCTATATAAGACCGTCCAACTTCCTCAATGAACCAAGTTTTTGCATTGCTTTCTACCAAAACTCCCCGGGGTGTGGCGTGGTGTCCGTCAATCAGGCAGGGGTAAGACACTCGGCGACTTTTGCCCATTAAGCCTATCTTCGCCAGGTAAGCTACTTTAACTCTTTCTGCTGGCAGAAGGAGCCCCCTTTGGGGGCCCAAAAAGGGGGGTAGCTTTAGACCTCAGCCCCATTAAGAAGTAACGCAGCAATCCCGACAGTCTATGGCTCTAATAGCTTTAAAATCTCAGAGATTAAAATGACCTTGATATGTTGAATTATATATTTGTATGATAGAAAATATTGTTAAAACATAAATATAATCAATGATCTGGCTAACTTTTCTGACTTTGACCTCCATTAACCATAAAACTATGGATAAGAATCTCCACTTTTAACTATGCTTTCCTCATTTTGTTTAATGGAACATAATCAGCTAATATTTCTGGTGACCATTTAAATGCATACTAAAATTCAAATCACAAGACGTAATGTTTTCAAAGCATATATTTTCAAGTTGGAAAACACCAGTAAGAAGTTATAATGACTAAAGTCTTAATTGGGAATTTGGGATGCATACAGAACATTGAAGAGAGGAAAATTTTACATAAATTTCCTAATTCATTATTCACTCGGGATTTTTTTTTTAACCTGACCCAAATGGAAGTTAGGGCATCCAAGGACTGACATCTTAACAACCTAATTCGGTAGCTAAATAAAACCCTGCAGGCACAGTTGCACTCAACTCATCTAGGTTAACTGACAGAAATAAAAATTAACTTCCAAAAGTTGTTGAGTAATAAAGCCATATCAAGTTATTGGAAAAATTGATTAATAATGTCAAAAGTATCACAGTTGTTTTTGGTGGGGGTTGGGGATTGAACAGAGGGCCTATTTGTAACTTCAAACATGTTTAGCACACACTTATCACTGAGTACATCCTCACATCACAGTTTGTTAAATACTTGCTATTCATTTGAATCTCTTAAGGGCACCCCACAGGGATAGTGATTGAGATTCAAAGGAGACTTTGTTTATAAATATTCTTATAAACTGAGTACAGAGGTGTGGTTTCTAATGTGTTGCCAAACTTGAGGATCACTAGTGTAGATAGAGAATATCTATCTCAAAAAACACAACAGAGTTTATTTCCAGTGCACTTTCATCAGCTGATACTTCCAATTGTTCATCTATCAAACATTTATTGGGCAGCTACAATGTAAAATGATTGGGCTACGTTCCAAAGTCCAAGAGCATAACATATGGCAATCCTCGTCCTCAGAAGAAGAGACAGCCTACCAGGCAGATGATTTCTATCTAGAGGCAGAGTAGGGGTAAGAAAGTGCAAGATTGTCATGATGAGGATAGTAAGAGGGCTAGCAATGGTGGGGAAAAGGACACCAAGAAGAGACAAGAAGGTGAGCACAGGAATTCAGCAAGAAACATCACAGCTAGATCATTTGAGAATTGCAACTTGCTTTGGGATCAGGTGATTCTTTTCATGGCAAGCTCAGGAGCAGGAAATTATCCCAGAAACAGTAAACCATTACTAAATGATTAGAAGAATAGCACACAAATAAAATACAATGAAGAATCCATTAGTGTTATTCAGATTATTATTTTAGTATGTCATGGTGTGTTAACTTTCAAAGATTTATTTTGGCTCATAGATTTGGGGGTTTCAGTCTGGGTTTGATTGCCCATATTACTTTGTGCCTGTGGTGACATATTAGGGTGGAGCAAAACTATTTATGGCCAGAAAGCAAAAGAAAAAAAGAGAGGTTGAGGTCCCCAAATGCCCTTGATTGGTATTACTCCAATGACTTGAAGACCTCCCGACAGGCTCCACCTCTTACAGGATCCACCATCTCCCAACAGTGCCAAGTTAGGGACCCAGCCTTTACCACATGGGCGTTTGGGGGATACTTAAGATCCAACCTGGTTAATAATAACAGCACATGCTTAATCATAATAGTGATCACTTACATAATTTTAATAATAATTATAGCTTGCCTTAATGAGCACAAGTATTTTTCAAAATACTTTTAATGAATTAATACATTTCTGTTTTTCCCATTTTTGTAGATGAGGAAACTGAAACTAAGAGACTATATGATGCTGAAATTGTTATAGTAAGTAAGCGGCAGAGCCAAGATTTAAACTAGGAAATCTTGACTATAGAGTCAGTGCTGTTAAGTTCCATGGTAATAATAACTCTCATTTAAAATTTTTAGTTTTGTAATTTTTCCCCCAATTCACTACTAATAATTCATCTATCATTATATGAATATTATTATTCCTATGTCAATTATTATTTGCAATTTGCATCTTGGAAAATAGAATTTTAAATTTCAGATTAGTTTTGATAGTCTACTTTCTTTGAAATATTTATTTAAATTTGTTCATTATCACCATTTAATTCTTTTATCATTACAGTGAACAGACAGAAATAGATTATTTTATCATGTTAGCATTACATTTCCCCCAGGAAAAATGGTAATAGACTTTGGTTGCAAAATTGTGCCCTTTTCCCCTCTCATAGTTCACTGTTTATTGTGGGTTAACTTTATTTAATTTCTATTTTATGAAGTATAAGGAATTAATAGGATGCATCTGAATTAGATTGTCTAATCCCATAACTGACCATTGCTATGGGGCAGGAGGAGGTACCACACTTGTGAAGCCATCTTTCCCACTTATGGGGAAGATTGCAGGAGGTGCTGTGGCCATCCTGCCTTTCTTCTTTCCAAAAGAGACTCCTTTGGAGATAGTGTAATAACTTTGACTGGGAAACTAGATTCTCTTTGCCCTGAGTCCAGAAAGATGCTTCACATATGGAGAATCCTTTAAAGTATTTGTCAGATTGTCACATCAATCTGTGCAAGTGATTAAGATTGCTCCAATTCCCCAACTAAGCAACTCTGGAAGTTCACTTCAGTATCTCATTCTCTTAACACTTTGATGGCAGACCATCTATCTTGACTATTGTTGGTTTCCTGTCATTAGGTGCAACTCTTAATTCAAAAACAGTTGTTGAAATACCTCACTATGTGATCAGTAGTAGGAATATAAAAGTATGCCAAAACAGTGCCTGGTAAATTCTATTAGAGGTGAGGACAGTGGTGCAGCTGGAGGAGTTTTTAAAGGAGAATGAAGAGAATGTGCAAATTTGCTGGGATGGGGAACATAGAGAAAAACTAAAAGACATTGGATACCAATATTCATGTAAGTTAAATAGAAACCCTATAGAGTATAGCTCTCCCACCCCCAAATGCTTAGGTCCCTCCTTGATATGGAAAGTTCCAATAGTTACCCTTTTTTTTTTAAAACATGCATTATGGAAATTTTATGTATCTCTAGTCTTTGCATGTTTGGGTGGTTATCGTTGGTTCTTAGGGCTTTGGACAATTGATACTTAACACTGGCAGATGATAAATGGGAACAAAATTGATTTTGTTGGATTTTATCTATCATAGTTGTTTTTCATTTATAAATGTTTCTCTGCACATCATAACTCATATCAGCAAGAAGAAATATAAGACGAAAAAGGGCTTTGTGGATGAAAGAAAAAATATCACTCAAGAAGTAATCACATTACTTCTGAGTGCACTCCTTTGTTTTTTCTTTTTCTTTTTTTTCCAAAAATATCAATTTACCTTTTCTTCTTTAAAACAAAAAACAAAACAAAACAAAAAACAACAACAAAAAAAAAAAAAAAAAAAACTAATGGTAGATTCTCTGGTCTGCTACAAAAGAGACTAACAATGATGTCACAGTTCTACTAAAAGAAATCCTATGATTTCACATTATTTTAGTGTTTGCTTTCTCTTAAATTTAATCACTATTGTTATCAGAATACTGTTTTACATAGTTAAAATCATTATGATCTTAGTTCATCAACTTGTAACAATATATAAAGAACTTTTCTTTTAGAACTTTTTTGAACAACCCATTGAGAATATACAGAACACACATATACCAATGCTAATATTCTAAATATGTGAATAATGCTTACTACAGTCAGAGCATTAAACTCTGCTTAGGAAACAGTTCTAAATATAAGTGTTATTATTTGAATTATGAGAGAACCTATATTTTCGACATGCTTAAAAGAAGTTTTCTCAAATTCTTATCACTATTCTCAGAATTAGTGACATAAATCCCCCAAATAATTGTGGTGAGAGGAATCTTTCATGTCTTAAATCAGTTTAGTGAATATTTCAGCTTCTCCTACAATTTTTCTAGGGACAAAAAATTTATTTCAAGAAGGCATTTATGATTATTATTTACTGTCTGGGTTGCTGATCTTTTGCATTCTTTACCACCACAGCATTTCATATGAAAGTCTTTAATCATTCTGCAAAGTTTAGACATTGACCTGAGGCCACTGAGTCACTAGGAAAGATTATTGTTAAGCTTGTCAACATGTGAGAGCAGCACCTGTTATTTATTCCTAAGGATTTGATCATATCTTTTCAGAGAAATTAACAAAATGACCTTGTGAGGTTCATTGCTCCTAGCAGAACAAGTCTCTCATTTCTCACAAAGGGAACACATAGTTGAATGGCAAAGGCAAAACATCAGGCACAAATTCTTGTCCTAATCACCCTATTTTTACACAAATGTAAATATGTTTTAAACTTGCATGCATTATGGAAAACCTGACAAGATCTCCTTAAACAATAGAATTAAAAGACACTATAGTTCTTGGCAAAGGGTGCTTAATGCATTATCGGCTTACAGACCATTCAGGGTCCTACTTTCACTTCTTTTTTATTTATTTATTTATTTTTTATTTTTTTAAATATTTATTTATTTGCTTTAGTTGTACACAATGCAATGCGTTTATGTTTACGTGGTGCTGAGGCTCGAACCCGGGCCGCGTACGTGCTAGGCGAGCTCTCTACCACTGAGCCACAACCCCAGCCCCTACTTTCACTTCTTATATGTAAAACAGCATTCATCTAACCATCTGCTGTATCAAACACAGGCAGTGCAGGAAAATTATTCAGCATATCTAGTCTCTACCATTCCAAGAGATGGTGGTGCTTGCTTGGGTGAGCTTCTAGCAGTGTATAATAGGCAGAGTGTATGCATTCACCTTGCCTAGCACCAGACCACAGCATCCCCCATATTGCGTACACACATGGCTCAAATTCATGCTGCTGGCTGATGGATTTTCTACCTAGAGGCATTTTAATTGAAATATCATATACTATGAAATGTAGTATATAATGTATAGCACAAAAGTTAACTGAGAAAAAAATATGTCTTAAAATCTAAGCTGAAATATAATTTTGATAGAGAACAAAGTTGTGTAACAGAGGCAGAAGCTCCTAAGGTGGCCTGGGAAAGAACACTGACTTGGAACTAAAAACACTATGGTGTCACAGGCTCTGGTTAAGCAAATGTATCAGAGAAAAGTAGATCTTTTGACCTTATTATGTTCTCATCGTAGTTTTTTTTTTTTGGAATGCTTGTGCAATGTATAAAATTGTTCCCCAAAAATGTATTATTAAAAAATATGGAGCATAATATCTTCCTAGCAACATTGAAAAATAAGAGAAAAACTGCTTGGTATAATTAAATGTAAGAATATTTCCTGGAGGCTTGATATATACACCCAAATAGATATCAAATGTATAAATATAGATACATGGACAGTGCTTGTTGTTTACATAGACAGTGCTTGTTGTTTTACTATCTGGTTTCATTATAATATTTTAGACACACAAAATGATATATAATATTAATATACATAAGTATATATGTACCTTTATATTTCATATGTAAGATATAAGGAATATAATTATTAATAAATAAACATCCAAGTTCCTACCTTTAGCTTTAAAATATATTACCAACAGCGCTTTCTTTCTTTTATAAGTTGACTGGTTGATTTCTATTGCGTCTTTTACCAGACTGCTTGTTCATATCTTTTGCTCATTTTTTTTTCAACTGAGTGGGTTATCTTTTTCTTTCAATTTGTAAATATTCTTTTATATATTCTAAATACTAATATTTTATTTTCTTAGCCTAGTTTGCAGTTTATATTTTAATATCTTTTAATGATTTTTTGATGAACAGAAATTCTTACTTTAATTATTAGAATTTATCACTTCTATCCATTATATTCTAAATAGAATTATTTGAAGAAATCAATTCTTACCCTGATTCGTATAGCCCATTTTTGCTCAAATAGTTTATTGAACACCAAATGAGTGTGTATCATGTTTTTAGGACTCTCGTTACTTCACTAAATAAAATTCTTAAACATTTTTTACTTTGTCTATTATTTAGTTTAATTAAATTTTTGTTTACTGTATAAAATATGCATCAATTTTATTTATTTTGATAGGTATAATAAGTTATAAAAATTCTATTTAAAGAAAAATAAGTCCTTTCAGATTAAATTACAATGAAATCTACAAATGAAGTATTCAAGATATGAGGAATATTTCTATGGTCACTCTTTTACCAAATATCTCTTTTTTATCTTTACACACACTTTTATAATTACTACAGTATTTTCATGTCTTTATATCCAATATTCAAATCTTTCAAATATGTCATTTTTCATGAACATTTTGTATATTTTGAGCCCTTTGCTTTAACACATAAATCATAGAATAGCTTATCAAGCCCAACAAAAAGGTTAGAATTTTAATGAGAATTGCATTTTACCTATAAATCAATTTGAGATAAACTAGCATATCATGAGAGCCATGAACATGGTGAATTTTTCTGCTTCTTTTGGTTCTTTAAAATGGTTTTCTGTATAATTGTGTAACTATATTGAAAAGTATCTTGCACCATGTCTGATGCATTATTGCTAGGTGATTTTACTATTTTCCCATTGTTGCTGGCCTATAGAAACCCAACCAATTTTTATATCGGTTGTCACATTTTAAGTTCTCATATTAATTATGGTGCTTTATTAATAGAATATTTAGAATTTTTATGTAAGCAATTATATCACTCTAAATAATGACAGTGTGGGGTTTTTTACAATACAGATATGGCTTTTGTTTCTTTTACTTTTTGTAATGTCCAGGAACTCCAATAAAATAAATTTTATTAGTTGACTTATAATTATATACATTATTCATACGCTTATGTAATAAATATCCTTGTATTGTTCCTCATGTTAAATAGAATGTTTCTAATATTTTATCATTAATATTTTTGCATTGTTTTATTGGTGACTGGTTCGTTTGGGGTAGGTAAAGATGCTTCCTTTATTTGATTGTTATTGTTTCTATCACAAAAGGGCATTCAATTTTATAGCTAACTTCTATAAGAAAATTGGACTGCTCATTTAAATTTTTACTTCTAATTTGTTAACAAGATGAATTACTAAGTCAATCAGATTAAACTGAAATATCAAATTGATCCATCTTAGTTTGTTCATGCTGCTGTACGAAAATATTTTAAAAAACATAAACTTAGTTCTTGTGTTTCTGGAGATGGAAAGCCCAGAATAAACCCAGTCTGGTGAAGATAAATTTTCTGGTTCATTAAATGGCACCATCTTGCCTTTTTACTGAGTTCTCATGTGGTAGAAGAAGAGGCAAGGTTGCTTTCTAGACCCTCTTAGGAGGGCACTAACCCCATTTTTGGGGGGGATTCTTCTTATAATTTAATCACCCAAAAAAGACTTCACCTCCTAATATTATCACTTTGGTTATTAGGCTTCAACATGTGAATTCTGAGCTATTCCCACTCAATAGCTTAAAAGAACAGAAGCCTATTTCTTGGTCACGTTGTGTCTATCACAGACCTAATTTATGTTGTCTTCAACCAGAATTTATGCAAATGGAAAAGCTTCTATCATGAACGTTATTGGTTTTATGAGAGAAAGAAGAATCATAGGAAAGCCATACTGCCTTTTGTAGTGTTTGCCAATTACACTTAATTTTTAAAATATATTTTTATTGGTGCATTATAATGATACATAATGGTGGGATTCATTGTGATATATTTGTATATGCACATGATATATTTTGGTCTATTTCACATAAATATGATGGGGAAGCATAATTCTCTTCTAACTTGGGACAATGAATATTGGGAAAAATAATATTTTCCAGTAAAATATATTAAAATGTTTTCTTTTCTATTATTGAACCAAACTTGTAGTCTTCTAATATTCATTTTATTTATGTAATGACTAAATACATTTCTGAATAAATTGTGCTAATATTTTCTTGGAGATTTTTCATCTATGTTTCCCAGTGACATTGCTTGGTGTTTTTAATTTTGAGAAGGGCTGTCATATTTTTCTGTTTGAAGATCAGAATAAAACCAGCTCACAAAAATGGACTGAAATTTTCTGGTTCCTGGGAAGTTTTCTATAAAATTAGATCGCTTCCTTGACAAAACAATTGAGACTAGTGCTTTCTTTTGTAAAGATTTAAAATTATTGTTCATTTCTTTGATGCTTACAGAGTATTTATTTTTTCTGTTTTTTTTCCTGAAATTCATTAATTTTATATTTTCTAGTTATTTACATGTTAACATTTATTGTGACAAAGCATGTTATTGTATCTCCTTAATGTTTCTGTATTTAGTTGTATCTCTTTTATTTCATAGTATTGCTTATTTGGGTATTCTTTCTTTGATTATTTTTATTTGAAGTTTAACTTAACTAGTCTTACATCTTATTTTTGTCTAGCTAATGATTTCACTTGTTCTTCTACTTGATATATTTCTGCTCTTGTTATCTGTAGTCTATTTTTCTTGGTAGCATCTTCTATTGAATGCTAAATTTTAATAAAATATAAGTCTTTTTTCTGTTCTTACATTTAAGTTCATATTTTTTCAGTTGGTAATTTATCTGAATCACAAAAGTTCTTGGTATGCTTCTAATCCTCATTGTTGGTATTTTTAAATAACTTTAAATTTTAGTATTTTATTTGACTTATACTTTTTTTAATGTTTTTATAGTCTAAATATACTGGAACACTAGTTTTGTCATTGTTATCCTTATTTGTGTGGAACTTAGTTGTCCAACCTTATTAAGCAAAAAATATGTTCAAAGACCTGTCCGTGAACTATCTATACTTTTGTACTGTTTCTTTTTCCTATGAAAAAGTTCAACTTATAATTTAGTCACAGAGAATAACAATGATAATTAATAATAAAATAAAACAATCATAACACTAAATTGTAATAAGTTGTACCATATGCCCTTTTCTTTTTGTGGCAATGTAAGATAATACAATGTCTAGGTAATGAGACAAAGAGAATTGAATGGCTAAGCATTGTGACAAAATGTTAACCTCCTGTGTAAAAGTTTCTTGATGTAAGCACTGTTGTTGGAGTGTTGACTGAATTATGGGTCTTGAACTGTCCTGTGACAGAAGGGATGTCCCTCTGGAGAACTCTCCTGCAAAGGTGCAGATCAAAATACCCAGTAACTATGGTGATACCCTGTGCCAGCCATGGAGCTATTCAGTTCTTTTCCTTGGTTCAGATGCCAGCTGCTTGTGGGTAGAAATTTATGGGCTCAAGATGAGAATGATAATTGGACTGCTCATACTCATGACATTGATTCTGCTTGCTTTGAAAAAACTTTCTCATAATAAATCCTTTTGATGTACAAACCTATATAATAAACATACCAAACTTGCTTGTGGTCAGTCTTTCCCCCTTCATCTTACTTGGTTTTGGGTAGTTTTTATTTATGCATAAGATGTCCTGGCTTTTTCTCTATTTATGTGTCTGTCTCCATCCCCTCACTGCCTCATCTGGGAGCCTGAATGAATGCCCACGCAGGACCAGGGCACACTGTGGTACTGCCAGAGCAAATCTGATAACCCAAAGAGCTACTGACTACTCAGTAGCTACTGGGAAGGTAGCATATATAGTGTTGATACATGGAACAAAAGGATGATTCCCTTCGTGGATGGGACAAAGCAGGAAGACGTAGAATTTTTTCACCCTACTCAGAACAATTTACCATTGAAAATTATAAATGGTTCATTTCTGTAGTTTCCATTTTATATTTTTAGACTCAGAAACCATAGTAAGTAAAAGCACAAATAAGGGAGAACTATTGTTCTACCCTATGTTATCTCATTTTTTAGAATTTGTTTTATACTTAAGTTCATACAACTTTGAAAAAAATGTTTTGTATATGCTGAAGAAAATACATTTTTAAATTTATGCATGTTCCTAATTATGTCTAGTTAACCAAGCTTCTAATTTGTGTTTATCAAGTTGTGTGTGATTTTTAGTCTTTTTGGTTTTCTTCATTACTAAGTTGTGTTAAAATCTTCCAACATAATAGAACGTGTGTGTCCTTGTAGTTACATATCTTATTGATTCATATATTTAAATTTATTTTTAAGATACATACAACTCCAGCATTTTTTCAACCATTTATTTTAAAATTCATCTCATCAGTTGAACATGATTACTTTTGTATGTGCCTGGTTACATAGTAAGCTCTGGACTACAATTTTGTGCATTTTGTATTTTGAGAACTTATTCCCCTTTTTATGTATAATCTGCTATTTTTTGAATAGAGTACAAAATTACTTACAACATTAGTATAATATAATAAGTCAAAAGTGGGAGAGAAAGGGGAAAGAGACATAAGAATGTAATTCTGGAATATCTCATGTATTACCTCTAGTGATTCTGGAATATCTGTCTTAAATTATAAAATTTTATAAATGGTAATAATAACAGCAAACAACTTGGCACAGCTTATTGAGCCTGCCACTATTCTGAGGTTTTAATACATATGAAAATTGCTTAAATATTTTCAACAACCTGATAAGGGAGGTACTGTTTTCCCATTTTTCAAATGAGAGAACTGAGAACTAAAGTTAACCTGAACTCTCATAGTCTCCGAGAGATATTGGGTAAGAATCCCCAGAACCAATATTCTTAGGCACATTTTACCATTCAACATAGGTACAGGGCCAATTCATGTACCCAAGCCATGGTTCTTAGGCATAAATAAAAACTACCCAAAACCAAGTAAGATGAATACACAAGATATATGAAAATATACATAAGGAAATTCAAAGTGCTTTTACAAACTACAGTTGACCTTTACACGACTTTATGTTTTAAATATCAAATGTTGTATATATGTGCACTAAATCTTAAGCAAACTAAAACTTTTAAGTTTCACCAGTAGAAAAACTATGTACAGTTAAAATGTATACTTTTCAATAAGTAAAGAAACAATTATAGACCTGACTTTCTTATTTTTCAACTACATAGAAAACCCCACATATGAGTCTGTCATGAATAAAATATATAAGCATTGCTAAAATTGAGAGACAGTATGAATGAGATAATAATGAGAAATGACAACTAAAAAGTTATATACAATTATATGCAATTTTAAAGCAAAGATATTAAAAAGGCCATGAATGTACTTGCAAAAATGTGGAATTCTAGTATAGATTTGTCTAACTAGCTGTGTGACTTCAGAGTTACTGAGCATTTCAGTGATATTGAACTTAAATTTTCTCATTTGTAACACAGGGAACTATGTTAAATTGTCCATTCTAAATTTCATTTATTTCCTCAATGATCTTCTGGTCTGAATGTTTGGAGAGGAGTTTAACCTGCATTCAAAGATCCCATCTGGTATCTTCAAGGGAAGGGTCAGCAAAGACAGTCACACTTCCAGGTAACAATCATCTTCAAATCAAAGTAACAGGGAAAGCACACACTAGATTCAGGTTTAGTTCTATTGCTTTTCCCTTTAATGATTTTCATCCTTAGCATGTTAGAACACATGTGGGGTGTATAGCCATATGAACACCAGGATTGATCAGTTACAGGTACTCTTTTCTAGATCTCATGCAGTTGGAAACTGACGTAGGAGAATAAGAGAGGATGGCAGAATTCCTCCCTGCCCTCCCTCACATTCCTAGAAAGTCACCTGATATTTCCAAATAAAATGTTGAACATGAAGAAAATGTGTACCTTTAGGGGCAAATGTTATATGTAAGCCTAATGTCTACAAATTCCATGACATTGCATAATTCCAGCTCATTGAATAACAGACGTTCCTCCATAAGAGGTTTTTTTTATTATCCAGTAACCTATTATTTTTGAACCAGATTATTTTCTAAAAATTTCATCTTTTTGACCCTTTCTTCTGCCTTTCTTTGAGAAAGAAATTTCTACTTGTCTGTAGGCATACATACATTCATCATATTTTTCTTACATGGTATCAAAGCTAAAGCTACGTTTTTCTATCCTACGTCTCCCTAATTTTCTCTAAATTGTCTTTAATTTTGGTCTACAAATGTTTATAGCAATATCTAAATATTTTTAGC
This sequence comes from Tamias sibiricus, assembly GCA_025594165.1. Lineage (NCBI taxonomy): Eukaryota > Metazoa > Chordata > Mammalia > Rodentia > Sciuridae > Tamias > Tamias sibiricus. Next base: position 112,556,383 of record CM046665.1, on the reverse strand, counting down.
ATATTTAAATTGAAGTCAAACTTGTGCCTTCAGGTTGTAATTACCAATTACCTATAAAGTTCAAATATTAGTTATTACATACTGAAGAAAAAGAGAGAAGAGAAGAAACTGACCTGGTCTCAGAATTTTGAGGGACCTAGTATGCAAGGGATGGCTTTATGTTCTTTTCTTAGATCCATGTTAATCTTTTCTCTTTTCTAGAGTTAGATGGAGATCAAACCCTGATTCTAAGTATGATGAAACCTAAACCTAAGCTTTGGATAAATTCATTAATGTAATGTAGTCATCTTTTTCTTCTTTTGTGTGCATTTAATCAGGTATTTATATCTAGTCTCTGGGCCAAGTTGTAAGCATTAGCAATTAGCACTTTTCTTGAGAATCAAGGGGAAGTGTAGTTATCTTTCTATTGAACACGTTTTATCTCCAGTAAGCACTTCTTTAATTGGACTTCTGTTTGGTGTGCTTAGGTTTATTCTCCTTTGGTTTCATTTTTTTTCTTTAATTTTTCCCATTAGTATTGCAAATGGGCTAACATCTGTTTCCTTCATATTCACCAAGACACTTTCATTTCCTTTAATGCTAATATTATTACCTGAGTGTGTGCTGCACAAATCCACTGGGTAGACACAACTCTGTTAGCCCAGATTACCTTACTTCAACACATCCTCAGCTATTTGATCATTTCTATTTTGGTGCTTTGTGTGCTTCAGAGAAGGTGACAGTAAAATAAAATCACAGCTGAAATGAACTTACAATATAATCATAATTGTCCCTGAGCATTGGTTTAATAATATAAGACTTTGGAAATAATTTTCCCAATGCATTTAGAGATATTATGAAGAACACATATTTTTAATTGTCATTACTGTTATTACTATTATTGAGATGGGAAATTCAAAAATATAAGAACTAGTTTAAGTAATATAGGCATCTTATAAATTTAAAAATCTATCCATTGGCCAATAAACATTAATTAAAGCAAAATATATATCTGAGTCTCATAACAAATAAAGTGCTACACAGAAAGTGCAGTGGAGTTGGAAAACAGGGAATGCACTTAGAGCTTGGAGTCCAATCAGAAAGGGTTCTTTCCGGAAGAGAGTGGAATATGGCCTTAATCATCAAGGCAAACAAAAAATGCTGCTATTGCCAAAGGCACTAGATGCAGAATCAAATGGCCAATAAGAAAGAAAGATGTCACAGAAATTGGTAAAGTGATTCCTGGTAGTAACAAACCAGGCAGGAGCCCTATATTCTGTGAAGTTCATAGACAACAAAAATATAAAAATCAATGTAATAAAAATTGGTTTTTAAAGTGAATTTTGAGAAATCCATTCAATTCAAAACGGAAGTATTCAAACACTAAATAAGGCCAGAAGAAAAGATTTATACTATTTTCCAAAATCAGTGGTTGAACTAAGGATGAAGATGAACAATACCTGAGGAACCTAGGGTAGATGATTCCTCAGCCAGTCTCACTAAAGGATATCATCAATGTAAGCAGCACTGGAAAACCCACATGATAAGCACAGTGAATTTAACTGATATTTCTATTGTTTTAAATATTGTTATTATTAAAATTTTATTGGTGAATAAATGTGCACATTGAGTGTTGGTTCTCAATGTGTGTTCACAGTTTTTAGCAAATAGTTATGTAATCTTTGTTAAGCTTTTCATTCAAGAATAATTTCTAGTTTTGGCTACACCATGGCTATAATACAGATGGTGCAATAACCAGACTTTACTTTTCTGAGTTTGTGCTGCAATTAAAAGAACATTAATCTACACACTATTAACCATTCAAAATAAGATATAGCCCAACACTCACTTTTTTGTAATCTAAGACAATGTCTCTACCTCTATAAAAATTTACTACTGAAATACTACTTTAAACTCAACAGGACTTTACCACTGTATCTTGAATGCTTTCTCCCATCACCCTCTACAACACACACTCACACATGTGTATACATATACAAACACATGCTCACATACACACTATGACATGTACCATCTAGCACATGCTGCCCTTCTGCAGCAAAAATAAACTCTCTGAGATACTATTTTTCATGTTGTTTAGAACATTTCTTATATCTGTGGTATATTCATGAGTTTGGGTACTTACTTATTTAACTTATTTATATTCTGAGGCAACTCAAGGAATACCACTGAAATCAGACAAGGTAGTGAGAATATGAGCTTGGCTGCCAAAATATCCTTGAGTGATTTTTTTTTCTGTTTAATTATTAACATGCCATCTCCATAGCCATGATTTCCTGCTTGCATCTTCAAAAAAAAAATGATAATAATTGATGAATAGATGTGCTTCACACTTTTTATTTTTTATTTTAATTTATTATTTTTAGTTGTTGATGGACCTTTATTGTATTTATTTGTATGAGTTTATGATCAAAAAATGTAGAATAAATTTTATTATTAAAAAAAAACCCAAAACAAAAAACCTCTTATCTCTGACTTAACTGTAGTTGGTATCTCCAGTAGAAAAAATAAAAAAAAAAAAAAAATGCTTCCCTATGTTAAGGGAATTGTGATAACAAAGTGGAATCACACTTTCCGCACATGAAGGTTATATGTTGACTGCTATAGTTATTACAGTATTTCACAGTATTTTCCAAATAGTGTGTATGTGTGTGTATGTACATATATATATATATATGCATATATGCATATATATATATATATTTTTTTTATTCCAAATAGTATAGATACTATTTACTGTGTGTGCCCACTGGGTTTGTGCAGTACACACAAACCCAGTGCCTCACACATGTGAGGCAAGCACTCTATCACTGAGCCATGATCCCAGCCCCCATACTTTTTAATATAGCTCAGAGACAACACTTACTATAGTGAGGTAGAGATGCAGTGACTTCTTCAATAACTGCTACTAGTAAAACAGCATACCAACACCAACAAAAATTAAACAGTGCTCTCTCATACTGTATTAATTTTAAATGGACCATAGACCTAAATATGATAGGTAAAGTAATAAAGCTTCTAGAAAAAATAATACATAGTAAAATATCTTTATAACACTGGACTAGGCATACCTTTTAAAAGGAGACATAAAATAAAAGATTCTGAGCCCATTTTTTGCCTCTAACTGTTCATGACCATAGTGGAAGAGGATACTGTGAAGATTCTCCATGTAGGCCTTCTGCCCTTTGGAGAACCCTTTGGCTTGGCAATTAATAGTCTGACCTGGAGGGCAGAATACCTTCCAAATCAAATTCATTTTGATTCAGGACAACTATGTCAGGATGTTTCATCTCTTAATCAAAGTGTTATTAGATATAGATCAGCCTCTGGGGAAAAAACCACCATCTTACCCAATTTTAGAGATCAAAGATGAGTAGGGGCCTTATAGTCCCAAGTTCAATCTGCAGCTTTTGTCTTGCTATACTTTTCCAGCCCTGTGTTTCCTCCTTTCCTTATGGTAGTTTTATCTTCAGAGCTTCACTGGCATAGTCTCTGTAGGCAACAAGCATCTCCTCTCCATGGTTGTACCATTTTCCAGGTGATATGCATTTGGTGTAATAGAAATCTTTTGTCTGAAGTTAAGTATTAAAAAAAAAATAGAAATTCAATGTCAGGGAAATTTTCTAAATCACCATATTGTGAAATAGAAATACTTTAAGCAAATGTGTATTCATTAAATTGGACTTCTGACTATGATACACAATAGCGGGGTTTGTTATGCTCTATTTGTAAATGCTCATAACATCATTTGACTCCTGATCCTCTTGCTCTGCTCTACTGATTCCCCTTATATTATTGTTATTGCTATTTTAACTAGTTAATTTTATTTATACATGTATATAAAACAATAATATATATAAACCAATAGATGTTTATGAATGTTATTTTTGTGTAGATACATTGTGATATATTCATACATAGACATAGCATAATTTGGTAGATTTCATTCCCCAGTACTTCCCCATGCCCTTCCCTCCTTCCTCCCTCTCTATACCCTTTCTCTATTCTATGCATCTTAAAATTTATTTATTTTAAAATATAATATATAAAGTATAACCTATATTTTATATTATATATTTTATATAAATATAAGAATATTTTATATAATGACAAAATTATATAATAATAAAAATATACATTATATTTTAAAATATATATTTTACAATATAATAGCTGTCACTGTAAACAATTTTGTTTTTCATTTATTAAAGTTGGATATGATAAAACAAATATTTGCCTCACTATTTTAAACTGGGATGAGGTTATGACCAAAAAAATGTAGAATAAATTTTATTATTAAAAAAAAACCCAAAACAAAAACCTGTTATCTCTAACTTAACTGTAGTTGGTATCTCCAGTAGGAAAAAGTTTTTTTTTTTTTTTTTTTCAAATTGCTTCCCTATGTTAAGGGAATTGTGATAATAAAGTGAAATCACACTTTCTGCACGTGAAGGTTATATGTTGACTGCTATAGTTATCACAGTATTTCTCAAGTGATTTAACACACTACTGAAAAGACAGTTTGCTAAAACACTGGGTGAGCAGTTGTCTCAAAAGCCACAGGAGATGCAGAGCAGCAGCATATGGCTGGTTTCTGGAACATTAACACAGTTCCTTTAGTTGAGAAATGTTATCAGTATTTTATAAGTGTGAGTTGAAATAAATAGACACTAATACTTCAAAGAGAATCAATTTTACCTAAACACAAAAAAATTTAATAGATTGTGAAATTTCCTAAGTGCTATTAATTTGTCAAGAGATATTACTTTTGACTTGTAAAATGGAAGAAATATCTTCAGTTTTGAGAGCATTAAAGTTTATTAAAAAAAAAAAAACAACTATTGGTTTAAAATCTCTGGAAGAAATGTGGCAAAGAGGACCTACATATAAGCAATGAACAACATAATACATAAACTATGAGAAACAAAAGAATTTGACAAGAGGAATAAAGGTTATTTGAAGATGAATTATTTATGTTACTTATGTCATCACTAGGCAAAACTCTAAAGAATCAATTATTTTAAGTAATTGATAAATTATAATTCTCTGTAATATAAGGCATTAAAATATTTATGCAGTTTAGCATTTCAAACACGTCATCTAGAAAATTTTATAAAATTCAAATAAATAAATATATTTAAGACATTATTTAAAGTGTATGAGAAATGCACACAATAACCTGAATTATGGATGCAATACTATAGCTCTGATACTATAACAAAATGCCATAGAATGGGTGGCTTAAAAATCAGTTTATTTTCACAATTCTGGAAATTTTAAACGTTCAGATATGGGTGCCCAAATCAAGTTTCCTGCCTTGTCAGGTATTTTGGTCACAGTGACAAAAGGCTATGCCATCTAGTACCAACTTCCCTAATTTTTAAGGAAGTTCATTGTTATTATTAACAAGATTGAATTGATACATAAATGAATTTGGAGAAAACATTAGTGTTTTGATGATGTTAAAAAGTCCTAACCAAAAGCAAACAAGCTTTGTCCATGTGTTCATCTACTTTAGGGCCTTTCCAGTTGCTTTGAACAGTTCCTGTTAAAATTAGTACTTATCATTTTATATTTTTGTTGATTTTAAAATAGGATTTCCTATTCTATTATCTCTTGTAACCATGCCATGTAGTTATTGATTTGTGCACGTTAATTTTATATCTTGCTACCTTATTATATTTAATTGATTTTTTTTGATACCAAAGATTGAACTCAGGGGCACTCAACCACTGGGCCACACCCCCAGCCCTTGTTTGTATTTTATTAGAGACTGGGTCTCACTGGGTTGCTAAGTGCCTCCTCATTGCAGAGGCTGGCTTTGAACTCGTGATCCTCCTGCCTCAGCCTCCCAAGTTCTGGGATTAGAGGCATGCACCACTGTGCCTGGCTTTAATTGATTTTTTTTTTTTTAATGATTCTTCAGGTTTTTTCCTATGGCTGACATAAATATTTGGTTAACTATAGTTTTTCTTCTTCTCTTCAAATTATTAGGTTTCTGATAGTTTTTGTATTAAAGTGCTTAGTACTTTTCTTTTGCTAACACACATAATTTCTGTTTTAGTCAGCTTTTCTGCTACTGTGACTAAAAGGCCTAACAAGAACAATTGTAGAGGAGGAAAAGTTTATTTAGAGGCTCACATTTTCAGAGATCTCAGTCCATAAACAGCAGGCTCCAATCCTTGGGACTGGAGGTGAAGCAAAACAACATGGTGGAAAAGTATGACTGAGGGAAGCAGCTCATATGATGATCAGAAAGTAGACAGACAGACTCCACTAGCTAGATACAAAATATACACCCTAAAGGCATGCCCCCAGTGACTCACCTCCTCCAGCCACACCCTGCCTTCAGCTGCCCTTAGTTAATTCTGACAGGAGATTAATTCAATAATTAAGTTAATCTCTCATAACCCAATTATTTCTTTTCTAAACCTTCTTGCATTGTCTCACAACTGAGCTTTTGGGAGATACCTCACATGCAAACCATAACATCAGCATTGCAAATTTCTTCTAAAAGTTTCCTTTGTGTTTACATATTTTTAAAATTTGGATCAATTTTCTTTTTCTTAAATTTTTACTCTCTATTTTGTCTGTAATGCAATGCTTTCCACTATTACCTAACAACAATAGTATTTTAATTCCCCTTTTCTCTGTCATTTCTCTATTTTTATTATACTTTTATAAGATTTAAAAATTTTTTTCTTCATCAAAATCCTTCACAGAATTTTTTAACTTATGTTTCTAATTTTATTTTAGTTTAACTTTACTTAGTTCTCTATTTGTAAATATATTAAATGGTTACCATTTATACCAGTCATTTCTTAGAAGATTATTTTTTTGTGGAGTCTTCAGAAAGAACAATGTGTATGGTAGTTCTTGAGTTAGAGCACACTGAAAAGTTTTTCAGTATCATTTATATTTGAAAGATATCTCATACAGACACAAAATCATTAGCTTACATTTTCTTTATTATGTTTCTTAAAAACACTGTTCTACTTTTGACTCTTGGTATGCAGATCTTTTTTATTTTTAATTTTTTTCCTTTTATTTTATTCTAAGTTGTTATATATGACAGCAGAATGCATTACAGTTCATATTACACTTATAGAGCACATTTTTACATATCTCTGGTTTTATACGAAGTACATTCACACCATTTGTGTCTTCATACATGCATTTAGGGTAATGATATCTATCTCATTCTACCATCTTTTCTTTACCCTTTTGTCCCCTCTTTTCCCCTTCTTCCCCATTGGCCCTTCTAGTTTCCTCTAATCCTCCTATGCTCCCTGTCCCAACCCCACTGTGAATTGGCCTCCTTCTATCAGAGAAAACATTCCACATTTGGATTTTGGGGATTGGCTAACTTCACTTAGCATTATATTCTCCAACTTAATCCATTTACCTGCGAATACCATTATTTTATTCTCTTTTATTGCTGAGTAATATTCCATTGTGTATATACCACATTTTCTTTATCTATTCATCTACTGAGGGGCATCTAGGTTGGTTCTACAGTTTAGCTATTGTGAATTGTGCTGCTATAAACATTAATGTGGCTGTGTCCCTGTAGTATGCTGTTTTTAAGTCCTTTGGATATAGACCAAAGAGTGGGATAGCTGGGTCATAAGATGGTTCCATTCCCAGTTTTCAAAGGAATCTCCATACTGTTTTCCAGATTGGCTACACCATTTTGCAGTCCCACCAGCAATATATGAGTGTGCCATTTTACCCACATTCTCTCCAACATTTATTGTTGTTTGTGTTCTTAATAGCTGCCATTCTGACTGGAGTGAAATGTAATCTTAGTTTTGATTCGCATTTCTCTAATTGCCAGGGATGTTGAACATTTTTTTTGTGTGTGTGTATTTGCTCATTGACTGTATATCTTCTTCTGAGAAGTGTCTGTTCAATTTCTTGGCCCATTTATTGATTGGATTTTTTTTTTTTTTTTTTTTGGTGTTAAGATTTTTGAGTTCTTTATATATTCTAGAGATTCATGCTCTGTCTGAAGTCTGTGTGATAAAAATTTGTTCCTAATTAGTAGGCTCTCCATTTGGTATGTGGATCTATACCAAACTAAAACTTTCAACCTTATAAATAAATAAGATTTTCCTTTGCTTTTGTTTTTGCTTGGCATCATGAAGGATTATTACATTGCATAGCTTTTAAGTGAGTTAGTGTTTTGAGGATATGTCTCAAATTTATTATCTAAGTCAATGTCCCCAAATTAACCCTGACCTCTGTTAATATGCAGATATTTGTTATTTCTTATTTCTAGAATATTTGTTGATTCTACTGTTAGATGCTATTTCTATTTTTTCTTCCAATATATGAATGTGAAACTTAATAAGCCTGTGTTCGTGTCAGCTACCTTATCTCTAATCCATTTTACTTCTTTCTATATCTTCTCTTTAATTTTGATTTATGTTTGATTTTCCAACTCCCCTTTTAAAACTTGCATTGAAATCTGAAATAAGACTTATTCTGCAATTTCCTACCCGAATTCAATCAAATCTTATTGAATTTATTTTTTAATCCATTTCTCTTCTAATTTTGTATTTGAGAATAAAGCCTTATTTTATTTAATTTCTAATGTATTGTTGGAATATATTTAGTTCAGCTTGACATGTATTTCAGTGTGCTCCATGCTAGGTTTGTTTGGAAGAATTCTTCTTAACTAAACTGCTATAATTCTCACACTTTTTTTTCCATACAGAATATTTATGTGGCTTTGGTGCATTTCTTAGTCCAAGACTACCTTTAGAGAGTATAACAATATGAAGCTTATTTCATTAATGTTCATGGAAGTGGTGTGGGATAAGTAAAGATTAGTGTGTCTAATCTAGCTTTCATTTCTGAAGGATCATGAATTTTACTCTATTCCTTCTTCATTTCCTTTTGCTGCTACATATCCAAGGTGCTCCAGTTCTTTCCAGTTAAAAACAGGATCTAATCCTTCACTGGCAAACTTGCCTCAGCCACCTCACCTTAATCCTGGTGCTGTTGGAGCCTTATTTAAAAATTCAACATTTTTCAAGTTATGAATATTTGTATTGATTATATTTTTAAACCACTGAGTTATTGTCTACCATGATTATTGAGGCATTGGGACACAATTACATTAGTCCCCAAGGCAGTACTCTCATTCATCTTCACCTAGTCTCAACTGGGGCAGTGTTAGATTTACATGTATTTCAATGTTTCTAGTTTTCTCTGATTTTTATTAATGTTGACACAGTTGCATGTGATTATATTTGAACTCTTTCATAATTTTATGGACTATGAGAAAGATGTCTGAAATACTTCAAATTCAAGTGACTGCTAGAAACTCAGATTTCATGGGAAAATCTTTGCATACATTAAATAATGAGGGTTGCTATAGTAAGTTATAATTCATAAGTTATAAAATTTGATTTTATAACATGCATATTTATTCATAAATAACTCATTAATGTAAAAATCAGATACTGTCAATGGTATTCTGAAAGTGGAGCTGTAAATTTCTATATAACAAGAAAATATTTCATCTTCTCTCAAGTGAAACAAAAATCAACTATTATGAGATACATAGATGTGAAAATTTATGAATACATTTGTGGCATGCTTTTATTATCCAAACAATTAATTTCAAATTGTCCTTATTGTGTTTCTGTTCAAGTTATAAATTTTCCTATATTCTACCTCTATGATTATGGACAACTTTGTCTATCTTTAGGATGAGTATCTGTCCCTATCTACTCACCTGGTATAAACTCTATTTTTGCCCCAAATGCACACTTGATTACATTAACTTCATGCTTGCCATCTTATTTATGTTTGTTAATGAATTCCATCATAAACCCAGCCTCTTAGTCTTCTATTTGAATTTTACCAATTACTTCCTTTTGCTTAATTATTACCCTAAATGTGAAATTTGCCTTTTTAACTCTATCCATGGATACCTGTGAATACAATGTGAGATAATGATGTGAAATTCATTAATCTTACAGGGACACAATGTATATGTTTTCACAATTTTTTTCCATAATTCTTCATCTCTCAACTTATTTTACATTTCATTAGAGTTACTTTATCAGCATAGTCCTTAAAACAGTTTATTTGTCTAGAAAATGAATAATCTTGAGGATAAATAATAGACGATGGAGGGAAGCCGCATTTCTCACAGCTCTGGGTCTCGGGACTCATGCAGTAGGAATACTCCTTTTCTGTGAGGTGGGTGAAGAAGGAACTTCACTAATAATACTGGACAGATTCTTGGAGACCTGGAAATTTGGGGTGCATTAAACAAAGAAAAAGAACAAATGGATCTGGGCTTGTGGTGGGAGTGGGAAAAATTAGTACACAATATCGGAAAAGGCCGAGAAGTGCTGCAGACGTCTTGGTTTGGAGAATCCCAAGATCTGAGGGGCAGCCTACCCAGGGTCACCCCAGAGGCTATTTGGCTTATTAAACTGGTACATGAAATACACCCTGGGTTTTCCAGTTGTGCACAAGGAAAGAAAGCTGCAGACATTTTGAGATCTCTGCGCTGTAGCGGTGCCAACTCAGACCAAGAACTTAGATCTGTGAGATTTAGATGGAGTCTAGCAAATCAGGAGAATTTCTGGCACAGAGAGGATTTTGCCCAAGGTTAATACAGGTGGGAAGAGCAGGAGAGAAGAGCCAGCCTCCTCCCCTCGCCCCCTTAAACATAGCAGAGTGCAGGACCAGTGGCAGTGGGTTGGGAGTTCAAAGGTCTTGGAATGACTGCACTAGGGGACAAACACTGGGAGGCCAGGAAGGGTAGTATCCATGTACAACAGAAGTGCTGAAGGACTGGCTCCCCTGACCCAGTGGAGCCCTGAGGAGACTCCTGGAGTACAGTTGTAGAGGTGCATTGATTTAATAAGGCCCTACAACTTTCCATGCAATAAAACACCTGGGCCATACTAGACCTAAGCTCTGCCCCTTGGGAGCTTCACTGTTGGGGTTTTTAGCCCCTGACTCCTCTTGACCGGCAAGAGAAGGCGGAGCACTCCCCAACAAGGACAGATTGGGAAAAGTAAGAGCCAACTGCCCGCCCACACCCAGCCCTCCTTTCGGAGGACAATCAGATGCCAGGGAGACTGGTCAAGGCAGGAGCTCAGTTTATTGAGAAAGTTGGATGGCCTTTATAGAAGACATGGGCCAATCAGCAGAAAGGTTATAGGGGAGCAAAGGGAGCACGAGCAGATCACACTGGAGGAACAGCCACTAGCCTATCCTAGCGGTGGTTTGATTTTTCGTCATATGTCAGGGAAACACCCCTGGGCTAGGCCAAGTCCACATATCAGAAAGTGGGAGACAGCCAGAGAGTCTATTCTTTCGGCTGACGTGTTCTTAATGCCCCCAACACTTCACTTTCATATACTCATCTCATAGAATCCAGTGGCATCTGTAACCTGGGAGTGGAGCCAACAGCACTTCCTATCCCACCCCACACCATTCTGCTGAGAAGGGAAACTGAGAAATGAAGAGTTCAGCACAGACAGGAAGCACATACTCGCATCTTACATTGACTATTCCGGGATTTATTTTTTCTTTTTGTTTCTTTTTTTCTTTTCTTTTTTTTTTTTTAACGGTATTGTGATTGATTCATGGACATTTATACATATACATATTTATATATGCTTTCTCATTTCTAACATTTCTTAAAGGTAGTTATTTTTCCTTACTCTGTCTTTTGAGGGTTAGGGTTTTTTGGTTAGTATATTTTGGTTTGATCTTTTATTGTCTGTTTCACAACTCTGTTTTCCTAGTTTCTCCTTCTCTCTTTTCTCTTGATAACAGCCAAACTCTTTGTTCTCTCCTTCAATCTTCCATTAAATTTTACTTATTTTTCTACTCCCCACTCATAAACAACATATCTTCTGCATCTGCCCTTTTGAAATTGCAAACTCTTTTCTACCCTTTGTTCTCTTCTTTCTTCCTCTTAATTAACTCCATTCTTAACTTCTCTTAACACTGATTGGTTTATAAAACACAAGACCCCACCACTAATGTTACAGCAACAATTAATATGGCTAAAGACATAGATGACACCTATTATTTGATTTTATGCCAGACATAATTCATGATTACTTACTGTCTTTACTGATAGAAATTGCTGATCCTATTGATTTTGTTTATTGTATCAATCAACATTATAGAGGGCATAATAGGAACTAATTATTTAATTTAGTGCTATATATTATATGTATAGGTTGTTCCTATTATTTGACTCTTCCTAATCTGTAAGGCACTAGAAACCTACAGGGTCACTAAAAGCTCCTAGAGTAGAAGCCTGTTGCTTCAGATCCCTTTGGATAGATGGGTAGACACACAAACAATATAAACAAACAAGGAAACAAACCATCCCAAACAACAGAATAACTCAACAGACTCCACCAACACCACAGTGGGGAAATGTCAGAGGAGGAATTTAGAAAGCTTATATTTAAATTGATCTGTGAGACAAATGATAAAGTAAAAATGAAATCAGAGACAAAATACAAGAAGTTGAAGATCACTTCAATAAGGAGATAGAAATTCTGAAGAAAAGCCAATTGAAAATTCTCAAAATTAAGGAATCAATAAATCAAATTGAAAATTTCATGAAAAGCATCACCCATAGACCATTTGGAAGATAGATTCTCAGGCAATAAAGACAAAGTATAATTATGAAAATAAGTTGATTGTGGAGAAAAGATATTAAGAGACCATGAACAGAATTTTCAAGAAATATGAGGTAATATTAAAGGCTAAATCTAAGATTTGTAGGGGTAGATGAAGGCTCTGAAGTACAAGGAATATATAATTCTTTCAGTGAAATAAAAACAAGCTGAGGGTGAAACAACACTATAGGAATACTATATCAAAGGAGAATCTAATTCAACTTAAAAACTGGAAATAAATCAAAATGACAGAAAATAAAAATCATCTCTTAATAATAACACCGAATGTTAATGGACTCATCTCACCAATCAAGACATATGTTTGTATATTTGATTTAAAAACAAGACCCAACAATATGTTATCTCTAAGAAACTCACCTCATAGGTAAAGACATCTACCAACTTAAGGCAAAAGGATGAAAAAACTTATGTATGCAGGTCTCAAAAACAAGCAGGGATTTCTATTCTCATACCTGATAAAGTGGACTTAAAGCCAGAGTTAATCAGAAGAGACAAAGAAGGTTATTTCATATGCTTAACAAAACAATACAACAACAAAAAATAAATCATATTTATACCCCAGACAATGTAGCATCTATATATATCAAACAAACCATCCTCAATATCAAGCATCAAATAGACCACAGCACAATAATACTGGGTTATTTTAACACACCTTTCTCATCACTAGACAGATTATTGAAACAAAAAACAAAACAATAAGTTACAGAACTAAAAAATATAATTAATAATTTAGACATAACAGACATAATATTTTGTCCATCACTGACTGAATACACTTTCTTCTCAGAAACACATGGAATATTTTCTATAATAGATCATATTTTAGTACACAAAGCAACTCTTAGCAAATACAAAAAAAATACAGATAATACCCTGTATGATATCAAGTCATAAAGAAATAAAATTAGGAATCAATGATAAGATAAAAAATTAAAATTACTCCAACACCTGGAGACTAAATAATTCTCTATTGATAGCAGAAGAAATCGGTGATGAAATTTAAAAAAAATATTTAGATATAAATGTGAATACAACATAATAAAATCTTTGGGTTTTTATGAAGATGGTTTTAAAAGTAAAATTCATAGCATTGAGGTTATATATTAAAAGGATAGAAAGATACCAAATAAATTAACTAACATTGCATCTCAAGGCCATAGAAAGAGAAGAAAAAAATAAATGTCACAATCAAGAAAACACAGGAAATAATTAAAATAAGCTGAAATCAATGAAATGGAAATTTTAAAAAATTTCAAAAAAAGTCAATGAATCAAAGTTGGTTCTTTGAAAAAATAAACAAAGTTTATAAATTCTTAGCCAAGCTAATAAAAAGAGAGAAAAAATGCAAATTATTAAAATCTGTGATGAAAATGGAAATATTACCACAGATACAGAGAATAATCAAAATTATTTTGAAAATTTTTTATTCCAATAAGCTAGAAAATCTTGAAGACAGCAACAAACTCCTAGAGACATACGATATACCTAAACTGAACCGAGAGTATATAGAAAATTTAAACAGATTTATTTTAAGCAATGGAATTAAAGATGCCATTAAAAGCCTACCAACAAAGAAATGGACCAGATGGATTCTCAACTGAGATCTACCAGAATTTTAAAGAAGAACTAATACAAATCCATTTCAAATTATTCTGCAAAATGGAAAAAGAAGAAATTTCCAAACTCATTCTATGAAGTTAATATTATCCTGATACCCAAACCAGATAAAGACATATCAAGAAAAGAAAACTTTAGACCAATATCCTTGATGAACATAGATGCAAAAGTTCTCAATAAAATACTGGAAAATTGTGTACAAAAACACATTTTAAAAAAAAAGTGCACCATGTTTAAGTGAGTTTGATCCTAGGGATGAAAGGTTGGTTGAACATATGGAAATCAATAAACATAATTCATCATGAAAATTGATTTAAGACAGTAATTACATGATTATCTCAATAGATGCAGGAAAAACATTTGACAAAATATAGCACCCATTCATGATTAAAACATAAAAAAAAAAGAAGAATAGAAGAAACACCTCAACATTGTAAAAGCTATAGGCTACAAACACAGGCCAACATCATTCTAAATGGAGAAAAACTGAAAGCATTCCCTCTAAAAAGAGGAATGAGACAGGGATGACCACTTTCACCAATTCTATTTAACATAGTCCTTAACTCTCTAGCCAGAGCAATTAGGCAAAAGAAAGAAATTAAAGTGATAAGAGTAAGAAAAGAAGAGCTCAAACTATTTCTGTTTGTCAGCAACATGATTCTACATTTAGAAGATCCATAAAACTCTACCAGAAACTTCTGGAACTCATAAATGAATTCAACAAAGTAGCAGAATACAAAATTAATACTTATAAATCAATTGTGTTCTTTTAATCCAAAGATGAATCAGCTGAAAGAGAAATCAGGAAAAACATCCCATTCACAAAAGCTTAAAAAAAAAAAAAAAAAAAAGAAAAGAAAGAAAAGAAAAAGCAAACTTCAAAATCAATCTAAAAAAAAAAGACCTCCATGATGAGATTATATAATATTAAAGAAATAAATTGAAAAGACCTTGGAAAATGGAAAGACCTCTCATGTTCTTGAATATTCAGCATTAATATTTTCAAAATGGCCATACTACCAAAAGCTCTATACAGATTCAATGCAATTCTAATCAAAATTCCATTGACATTCTTCATGGAAATAGAAAAAGCAGTAATGAGATTCATTGGGAAAAATAATAAACCCAGAATAGCCAAAATAATCCTAAGAGAGAAAAGCAATACAGGAAGCCCCTCAATACCGGACATTAAATTATATTATAGAGTTATAGTAACAAAAGCAGCATGGTTTTGGCACTAAAACAGGCAAGAAGACCAATGGAATAGAATAGAAGACACAGAAACAAACCCACAAAAATTCAGTTACCTCAGTTTTTTCAGTTATTCAGTTTTTTTCAGTTATTCAGTTTTGGAGAAAAACATAGCCTTTTCATCAAATGTTGCTGGGAAACTGGAAACCCATATGTAGTAGAGTGAAATTTAACCCCTATTTCTCACCCTGCACAAAACTCAACTCAAAGTGGATCAAGAACCTAGGTATTAGATCAGAAACCCTGTACCTACTAGCAGAAATTGTAGGCCCAACACTCCAACATATCTGCTCAGGAACTGAATTCTTTAACAAGACTTCTAAATCGCAAGAAGTAAAATCAATAATCAGTAAATGAGATGGCATTAGACTAAAAAGCATTCTTACAGCAAAGGAAACAATAAAGAATAACAAGAGAGAGAGACAGAATGGAAGATAAACTTTGCCACATGTGCCTCAAACAGCATTGACTTCCGGGATATATAAAAAAACTCAAAAAAGCTTTACACAAGGAAAACAAATTACCCAATCAATAAATGGCTAAAGGAACTGAACAGGCACTTCACAGAAGGATAGCCAACAAATATATGGTCAAACAAATATATAAAACAAATGGCTAACACATGTATAAAAATGTTTAATATCTCTAGAAAGTACTGAGATTTCATCACTCCAGTCAGAATGCCAATTATCAAGAGTACAAGTAACAAGAAATGTTGGTGAACATACAGGGAAAAGGCATCTTCATATGTTGCTGGTGGGATTGCAAATTGGTGCAACCACTCTGGAAAGTATATGAAGATTCCTCAGAAAAGTAGAAATGGAACCACCATTTGATCTAGTCATCCTTCTCTTTGGTATATATCCAAAGGATTTAAAATCAGCATATTACAGTGACTCAGAGACATCAAAGTTTATATTCACAATGGCTAATCACGATAGCTAAGTTCAATTTGCAATAGCCTAAGCTATGGAGCCAACCTAGGTGCCCTTTGACAGATGAATAGATTAAAAAAAAAAAATGTGGTGTGTATTCACAATGGAATATTACTCAACCATAAAAAATAATGACTTTATGACATTTGCCAACAAATGGATGGATCTGAAGATTATCATGCTAAGTGAAATAAGCCAGTCCCCAAAAGCCAAAGGTAGAATGTTTTCTCTAATACGTGGAAGCTAACCCACAATAATAGGTGGAGGGGAAGAACGGAAGTTCAGTGTATTAAAGAATGAGGAATGGAGGGAAGGGAATAGAGGGGGAATAGGGAAAGGAAAGACCGTGGAATGAGTTTGATATAGTTTTCCTGTGTAATCTATGAAAACTTCAAAATGAATTCCACCATCATGTCCATCCACCAGAATGGGGTTCTAAGTAGAATAAGATATATTCCATACTTATATATTTATATCAAAATGGATTATACTATCATGTTTAACTAAAAGGAACCAATAAACAAAGAAATAAAGGAACATGAGTAATCTTAATATTGTGAGGCTATTATAAATACATAATTTATATACACACAGAAACTATATTCATTTACCTATTGCTACATACACTTATCTCTATAACATATAGTATATACTATAATATCTATCATATATGTGTATTACTATACTATATATATATAAATAGACTGTACACAAATATTTTATGTGTGCATATGTGTACTTGGAATCTATAAAAATGGGTGAAAGAACAGTTTGCCTGGCCTCCAGGGCCCAGAGTAGCATCTCCCTGCTGCTGCACGCAGGGCCAGACCTGGGGAAGGGCCTCCTCCACTCCTGGGAGGGATGCGACCTGCCCAGCTGTGACCAGAGCAAGAGGTAGGCACCCACTGGCCCGGAACAAGAGACCCAGCCGCCAGTTTGCCTGGCCTCCAGGGCCCAGAGTGGCAGCTCCCTGCTGCTGTACGCAGGGCCAGACCTGGGGAAGGGCCCCCTCCACTCCTGGGGGTTGTGCGACCTGCCCAGCTATGACCAGAACAAGAGGTAGGCACCCGCTGGCCCGGAACGAGAGACCCAGCCGCCAGTTTGCCTGGCCTCCAGGGCCCAGAGAAGCATCTCCCTGCTGCTGCATGCAGGGCCAGACCTGAGGATAAGCCCCCTCCACTATTCCACTGTGGCATTCTGAAACTGGCCAAAAGTGCAGACTTGACTCCACTAACAGGATTGCTGACTGGACATGATCCGGGTCAATTGGATTAAACTGGAAGGGGGAAAAAAAGGGCTTCCAAGAGTCCATTTTGTTTGAAACTTGTTCCTGGTTTCGATGTTTTTCTTTTTCTTTGTTTGTTTTGTTGTTTCTTAGGGTTTTTTTTTTGTTTGTTTGTTTTTGCTTTGTTTTTGTTTTGATTGACAGTGTGTTTGTTTGCTTCTGCTCCACTTTTCTTTCTTTCTTTTCTTCCTTCTCACTTTTGTATTTTTTTTTTTTTTCCTCCTTCATATTCCCTATTTACACCCTGCCATTGCATACTCAACAGAGACAAAAACAAGTTATATACGAAAATTGGGATTTTTAGAATGGGTACAATTGAAATATATAGCAAAGTGGTATTATATATAGTTTATTCTCTGTTTTCTAGACTCACTCTCTCTCTCCTCTCTCTTACACTAATTTCTACTCCTTGGTCATTTTTTTTTCTTTCTTCTTTTTTTATTTTCCATCTTTCTTTATTTCTTCTCTCAACCTGCTGCATAAGTTAGGTTTATATATAAATCAGTCTTTCCACCTAATCATTCACTCCATTCTCTTTCCTCTCTTGTCTGCTGATACTAAACCACTTCCATAGAACTCTCTTTTCATACTTTCTAAGAAAGAACAAGTCAATACACTCACTTCCTTCATCCTAAACATATCACCTCTGTGTCCATTACTTGAAACTATAAAACCCCATCAGAAGTGTACAGAGTAAATTGGAAACAATATCTGGGTTAACTAAATCTGTACATTGTGATCAAACTGGGATTCTCTGAATAGAAAGTGCTTGATTTTAAAGTGTAAAGGAAATATAAGGGGATCTGATAGCATTGTACTACAGGAGCAATGTAAGGTTTTAAGGTAAAATCAAAATAGTCAAGGTCCCACAGTGCAGTAAGAATAGACGCACAAGCAATATGAAGAAACAAGGGAAGAAAGTGACACAAACAAATCAATATACCTCCTCAGTAGATTCCATGTCATGCACAGTTGGTGAAATGCCAGAGATGGAATTTAGAAATTAGATATTCCAAATGTTTGTAGAACTTAAGAATGAACTAAAAAATGAGATGAGGGAGCAATTACAGGTGGCGAAAGATCATTTTGACAAAGAATCCATAAACACATACAGGAAGTAAAAGATTACTTCAATAGGGAGATAGAGGCTCTAAAGAGAAACCAAACAGAAATTCCGGAAATGAAAGAAGCAATAAAGCAAAATAAAAGCTCAATCGAAAGTATCACCAACAGAGTAGATCACTTGGAAGAAAGAACCTCAGACAATGAAGACAAAATATATATCCTAGAGAAAAGTCTAGATTACACAGCAAAAATGGTAAAAAACGAAGGACAGAACATTCAAGAATTAAGGGACAAAATAAAAAGACCAAACATAAGAGTGATTGGGGTAGAGGAGGGGGCAGAGTTTCAAGCCAAAGGAATGAGTAACTTATTTAATGAAATAATTACAGAAAATTTTCCAAACTTAAGGAATGAATGGGAAAACCAAGTTCAAGAGGCTTACTGAACACCAAACATACAAAATCACAACAGATCCACACCAAGACACATTATAATGAAAATGCCTAATATACTGAGCAAGGAGAGAATATTAAAAGCCACAAGAGAAAGGAAGCAGATTACATATAGAAGGAAACCAATCAGACTATGTTCAGATTTTTCTACCCAGATCTTAAAAGCAAGAAGATCCTGGAATAGCATATTTCAAGCTCTGAAAGAAAAGGATGTCAACCAAGAATCTTATATCCAGAAAAATTGAGCTTTAGATTTGAAGATGAAATAAAAACCTTCCACGACAAGCAAAAGTTAAAAGATTTTGCATCTCAAAAGCCAGCACTTCTGAACATCCTGGACAAAATTTTTCATGAAGAAGAAGAGAAAAGTAACAACAAAAATCAACAAAGGGAGATATTAAACTAAGGGGAATACCATCCAGAAGAGAAACCAAATCAAGCTAAAGTTCATAATACAAATAAAAATGGATGGGAATAAAAATCACATCTCAATAATAACCCTGAATGTTAATGGCCTAAACTCGCCATTCAAAAGACACAGATTATCTGAATGGATTAAAAGAAATGACCCAACAATTTGCTGTCTCCAAGAAACACACCTCAAAGGAAAAAGACATCAATAGACTGAAGGTGAAAGGCTGGGAAAAGTCTTATCACTCACATGGCCTGCGGAAGCAAGCAGGGGTTTCCATTTTCATTTCAAATAAGGTAGACTTCAAGCCAAAGCTAATTAAAAGGGACAAAGATGGATATTTCTTACTACTTAAGGGAACCATTCATCAACAGGATATATCAATCATGAATCTATATGCCCCAAATAATGGAGCACCTACATTCATCAAACAAACTCTTCTCAAGTTCAAGAGTAAAATTGACCACAACACAGTTATTCTAGGGGATTTCAACATGCCTCTCTCACCAATGAATAGATCATTCAAACAAAAGCTAAACAAAGAAAACTTAGGCCTCCTTAAAACAATTAATAACTTAGACCTAATGGACATATGGAGAATATTTCATCCCTCAGTAAAAGAATACACTTTTTTCTCAGCAGCACATGGCTCCTTCTGCAAAATAGACCATATATTATGTCACAAGGCAACTCCCAGCAAATATAAAAAAATAGAGATACTACCCTGCATTCTATCAGACGATAAAGGGATGAAATTGGAAATCAACGACAAAAAAAGGAATAAGAAAAACTACTCCAACAACTGGAACCTAAACAACATGCTACTGAATGAACAAGGAGTTGAAGAAGACATCAAACTTATATACGTTGTATACAAGCAGTTGTATGTAAAAAGATGATATACTTGCGCATTATGAATAAATAAATAAATAACAAAAAAAATTCGTAGAGGTAAATGAGAACACAGATACATTGTATAGAAATCTCTGGGACACTATGAAGTCAGTAGTAAGAGGAAAATTCATTGCACTGAGTTCATTCCTTAAAAGGAAAAAAAAAAAAACAACAAATAAATCACTTAACATCAAACCTCAAAGCACTAGAAAAAGAAGAACAGATCAACACCAAGAGCAGCAGAAGAAAGGAAATAATTAAAATAAGAGCACAAATTAATGAAATTGAGACTAAGGAAACAATTCAAAGAATTGACAAAACTGAAAGTTGGTTCTTTGAAAAAATAAACAAAATTGACAGACCCTTAGCGATTCTAACAAAAAGAAGAAGAGAAAAAACTCAAATTGCTAACATTCGTGATGAAAAAGGCAATATCACAACAAACACCTCAGATATACAGAAGATAATTAGAAATTACTTTGAAAACCTGTACTCTAATAAAATAGAAAATACTGAATGCATTGAAAGATTTCTAGAGTCATATGATTTGCTTAAACTGGATCTGGAGGCTATACACAATTTAAACAGATCAATTACAAGTGAAGAAATAGAAGATGTCATCAAAAAGCTACCAACAAGGAAAAGTCCAGGACCTGATGGGTTTACAGCCAAATTCTACAAGACTTTTAAAGAAGAACTAATACCAATGCTCTTCAAACTATTTCAAGAAATAGAAAAAGAGGGAGCTCTTCCAGACTCTTTCTATGAGGCCAATATTACATTAATTCCAAAGCAAGGCAAAGATGCATCCAAAAAAGAAAACTTCAGGCCAATATCCTGAATGAACATAGATGCAAAAATCCTCAACAAAATTCTGGCAAATCGGATACAAAAACATATCAAAAAGATAGTGCACCATGATCAAGTGGGGTTTATTCCAGGGATGCAAGGCTGGTTCAACATTTAGAAATCAATACACATAATACATCACATCAATAGACTTAAAGATAAAAATCATATGATTATCTCAATAGATGCAGAAAAAGCACTTGTTAAAATACAGCACCCCTTTATGTTCAAAACACTGGAAAAACTAGGAATATCAGGAACATAGCTCAACATTATAAAAGCTATTTATGTAATTCCCAGAGATAACATTATCTTAAATGGAGAAAAATTGAAAGCATTCCCTCTAAAAACTGGAACAACACAGGGGTGCCCCCTTTCACCACTGCTATTTAACATAGTACTGGAAACTCTGGCCAGAGCAATTAGACAGAAGAAAGAAATTAAAGGGATCCAGATAGGAAAAGAAGAGCTCAAATTAGCACTATTTGCTGATGACATGATAATCTACCTAGAAGACCCAAAAAACTCTACCAGAAAGCTTTTACAATTAGTAAATGAATTTGGCAAAGTAGCAGGATACAAAATCAATACCCATAAGTCAAAGGCATTTTTGTACATCAGTGACAAAGCCTCTGAAAGGGAAATGATGAAAACTCCCCCATTTACAATAGCATCAAAAAAAAAAATACCTGGGAATCAACTTAACAAAAGAGGTGAAAGACCTCTATAAGGAAAATTATAGAACACTAAAGAAAGAAATCATAGAAGAACTCAGAAGATGGAAAGACCTACCTTGCTCTTGGATAGGTAGAGTCAATATTGTCAAAATGTCCATACTACCAAAAACATTATACAGATTTAATGCAATTCCAATCAAAATTCCAATGTCATTTTTCAAAGAAATAGAGAAAGCAGTCATAAAATTCATCTGGAAAAATAAGAGACCCAGAATAGCCAAAGCAATCCTGAGCAAGAAAAGTGAAGCAGGGGCATCACCATCCTGGACTTTAAATTATACTATAGAGCAATAGTAACTAAAACAGCATGGTATTGGCACCAAAACAGACTAGTGGACTAATGGCACAGAATTGAGGACACAGAGACTAATCCATATAATTTCAGCTATCTTATATTAGACAAAGGTGCCAAAAATGTACAGTGGAGAAAGGATAGCCTCTTCAACAAATGGTGCTGGGAAAACTGGAAATCTATATGCAACAAAATGAAATTAAACCCTTATCTCTCACCATGCACAAAACTCAATTCAAAGTGGATCAAGGACCTAGGAATTAGACCAGAGACAATATGCCTAATAGAAGAAAAAGTAAGCCCAATTTCCAACATGTCTGATTAGGCCCCAACTTCCTTAATAAGAATCCTGTAGCGCAAGAATTACTACCAAGAATTAATGAATGGGATAGATTTAAACTAAAAAGCTTCTTCTCAGCAAAAGAAACAATCAGTGAGGTGAATAGAGAGCCAACTAATTGGGAACAAATATTTAATACATGCACATCAGATAGAGCACTAATTTCTAGAATATATAAAGAACTCAAAAAACTTAACATCAAAAAGAAAAAAAAAAAAAAAAAAACCAAATAACCCAATCAATAAATGGGCTAAGGAATTGAAAAGACACTTCTCAGAAGAAGATATACATTGAATCAACAATTATATGAAAAAATGCTCAACATCGCTGGCAGTTAGAGAAATGCAAATCAAAACTACTCTAAGATTTCATTTCACTCCAGTCAGAATGGCAGCTATCAAGAACACAAACAACAATAAATGTTAGAGAGGATGTGGGGAAAAAGGCACACTCATACATTGCTGGTGGGACTGCAAAATGGTGCAACCGCTATGGAAAGCAGTATGGAGATTTCTTGGGAAAATGGGAATGGAACCACCCTATGACCCAGCCATCCCACTCCTGGGTCTTTTCCCAAAGGACTTAAAAACAGCATATTACAGTGACACAGCCATTTCAATGTTTATAGCAGCACAATTCACAATAGGTAGGTTGTGGAACCAACCTAGATGTCCCTCAGTAGATGAGTGGATAAAGAAAATGTGGTATATATACAAAATGGAATTTTATTCAGCAATAAGAGAGAATAAAATAATGGCATTTGCAGGTAAATGGATGAAGTTGGAGAATATAATGCTAAGTGAAATTAGTCAATCTCAAAAATGCAAATACCGAATGTTTTCTCTGATATAAGGAGGCTAGTTCACAGTGTTGTTGGATGGGGGTACATACGATTAGAGGAACACTAGAATGGTCAAAGGAAAGGGAGGGGAAGGGAGGGAGCAAGGGGGTTGGGGGGGAGGAAAAAATTGGTGGTTGAATGAGATACATATCATTATCCTAAATGCATGATTGAAGATCTGAATGGTACTTATATACTTTGTATACAAGCAGTTGTATGTAAAAAGATGCTATACTTGTGCATTATGAATAAGTAAATAAATAATTAAACAAACAATAAAACCAGATTCTTTTAAAATTAATTAATTAAAAAATAAACCCATTACATGTTAACATGAAGAGCATATTTTCACGAAATATAAACTACATTTCCAAAACAAAAAAACAAACAAACAAAAAAATGGGTGAAAAAAGAATTTTTCTCTATTTTTATTTTCAGTTGTGAAAATTAGCTCTCTAGTAGACTACCTTAGGAAAGTATTAAATTTGCTTGAGTATGATGAATGTTAATCAATGAGATTGGCAGTTGGAATTTATTAAGTTTTAATAATAACAAGTCATTTTAATATCAAGTAATTTTAATATAATTACTCAAATTTGTGACCAATTTTATAAAAATTGTCAGTATCAGTATATTGTTGATTATTATACTCTTGTTGTGTTATTGATTCAGAGAGAATAAAGTTTTAAAATACCATATCAAAATATACCTAGAACAACTCAAAACTGAACAGTATAGAAATAAGATCTCCAAACTGGCCTTACTTATTCAAGAAAATTTAGGAAAATGAATAGTGTAAAGATATATTTTAGATTCTTTCGTCTATGTCTACACTAAAGAGATAGTGATAAAATATTTTCCAGTTTCCAAACATTAACAATGTTCTGAAAAGTATAAAAATATATCTACACAGACAGGTGTCTCTTTATGTATGTATCTACATACCAAAATGCATTGTTTTCTTTATATAAGATAAATAAGATTATATATTAAAATATTTGTGTAACCTAGTCAGATTCTGTTTATTAGTTTTGCAATGCTAATTTTGCATAATATATTATTTTATATATGTACTATCTTTCATGATACTTATGAATAGTGTATGAAATGGTGCTGAGCAAAATCAGGAGTACCTGAAGAATGCTGTGACAGACCTCAAATGTAAATGTCAATATAATGATCTGTGACTCAGTTAAGAGGTAGCCAAAGTACATTGATTAGTTAAAAAAAAATAAACTTCTTATTTCATGTCTTTATAATTTCCACATTACATGCAGAAAGGCAGTTCCCTTTTATAGCTGACATCATCAATGAAGTCATTAACTCTAATTATAATTATTTGATCTTTTTACTGAAAAATAAACATACAATATATGTTTATATACTATTACAGATATGTGGTATGTATACATATTGATGTCTGTATGTATAAATACACACACAAGCACATATAATGTACAGCAAGACATACAGTTTCATGGGGAAAGGGCAGCAAGCTCAGATGCTAAGGTGACAGCCAGTGAGAAAATTAGAGGTGAGTCTCCACTTGGACACCCAGCCAATGCCCCCAGCCCCCTCTCTTTGTATAAACTGTTGAATATTTACACATTTGCTACTACTCTGTGTAATTTCTAACTATATGAAATCATACTATTTTGAAACTGGTGGCTTATGGAAAATTAATCCTGGAATTTTTGAATATATATTGAAAATATTTGTAGAGATTTTTTTTTTTCCCTCAAAACAAAAGCTTACATTGAAACCGGATAAGTATAAGAAACAAATTCTCCATTCTGTGGTTCAGAGGGGAGCAGGAGAACAGGAGGTATAAAAAAGGATAAGTGAGTTGACATTTAGCTGGTGTACATTTAGTGTGCTCCTACCTAACCTGGATGACTCTCGATGCTGTATGTGTGGCAGATGCCCAAATGTCAGCTCCCTAGTAGGGCCACGTTTGAGTTCTTTCAGGGAAAACTGCAAGGAATTCAAGACACAGTTCCTTAATGTGGGGAATTTGTTTTCACTCTAATTCTTCCCATTTCTCAGCTTGTGCATTGGTAGTCTACCCACATGATCCCTTGGGGCTGGTGCTCAAAGGCAGAGGACCAGAGAGACATCTCACAGCCAGCTGTTTTCACTACCACTGAACCCTTGGAAAACCAACAATGTGAACCTAAATAGTGACAGTGAGGATGGTGTTGTGCTTCTCTCTTTGTCCTCTGGCTTCCTCTTTACTCTCTTTAACCTTTAGTTAAAATAAATAGATCGAAGTATGTGGTATAACTGAAGCCAGAATTATACAGGCAGTCAGTATAGATAGGTAAATCGAGTCAGTTTGGATCAAGGCAGCCAATTTTGAGTGAGTCCTGGGAAGTTGGAGACTGTCCCCTGATGGATTGCAATGTTAATTCCTTCAGAGCCCTTTCTCCACCCTCATCAAGAAACTGCCCCTGCTCCAACCTGTTGCTAAGTTAACCTGTCCCAGGAATTGCCCCTCCCTACAGGGAGCTATAAAGTTGTTAATTTGTGTCCTGGACTGCACCATCCTGCCCTCCCCGCTTCAGCCCACCTGTTTTCCAACTTTTGGCCAGCCCACCAAGCATTCCTGGCCTCATCACACATGCAGGAAAAAGATAAGGGGAAGAGGGCAGGAGAACAAAGGAAGCCTAAGACATATAAAAAGAGCAGAACGCATTGCTTCTGGGGATACCAGGATACAATGACCTCTTTCTCCTGGGAGAAGTCTATGTTACCCCTTTTAAATAAACCCTTTTTTATATGCTTGCCTCAGTGTGCTTCTCTAATGTTCAAACTTCAATATTTCGGGGAACAGAACTCGACACCAGCAACCAGAGGTATCATAACCACATAGCAAATGGAAAATGAAATGCTTATATCTCTTGGTTGTAGACAACAAATTTTATTCTGTATATTTTTAAAAAATGTATTTTGGACATTCTGAGTTGGACCACTAGGGAAGATTAAGTCTTCCACTTTTAACATAGGAGAGAAAAGCTGTGGTACTGGCTTTGAATCTGTGGGCCATCATTCTTACTGGGCTTCTGAGGTTGGGAGCACTACCTGGGTATTTTAAATATGATTTGATTGTTTCTGTGTAAGTTCTTGAAGAAATGTCTGCTCCCTAAATTTGGATACCTAATGCCTTTTATTCCCCTTAATTCAGTGCTTGAGACTAATACACTGTATTTAGAAACTTTTTAAAATAAAACTATTTCCCTAATAGCCCACAATCATGGAAATCTATGCACTAATTTCATTTTTGATTGAGCCAAATGAGCACTTATGAAAGTAGATGTATTTTTTTCCCTAGGAATGAGCTCTATAATGGTTGTTAATGGTGGTGGCTATGTGTGTGAGTGTGTGTGTTTATTTTTAAAATTAAGTGTTTATTACAAAATAAATATTTAATTTATCAAAGATCACTCTGAAAAACAAACACTAATTTGCATGCCAATAATAAAGCATAATCATTCATAGTTTTTTTTCTAAAAATAATGTTTTTAGGTTTTACAGTTTTTTCACACTGTCTTGTAGCTTCTATATTTTCTATGTAGATGCAAAAATACATCTTATTTTCAAATGAATCCATGTAGATTTTTCTATCATGTTTTTTAATCACTATGACTGTTTTTTTAAACAAATAGCTCTTATTTAAGTGAGAATATGGTTATCAGTCTATAACTTCCAAGGATCAATAAGGCTACTTCTTTATTGTAAGGTTAGATGATAAGTCATAATCTAATAAAATATTTACCTGTTCTGAGAACATTAGCTCCATACATCTGTATATTATAGGAGCCATATTTTCTTAGAATATAATGAAGCATCATGGTAAGTGGTAAAACGAAGAACATTTTATGAAGAAATTCATGCTGCAAAAGAAAAAAAATGTAATTACCTAAAATGATGAATATCAGACAAAAGAAACAAATCACTATTGTTTTATAAATGACTCTAGTGGCCCCAAAGAAGAAAAATAATGCAAATTGGATGGAGGCTGGATGCTCGAGATGAGAAAATCTTATTTAAGTAAAGCAAAAATAATCTGAGAGGCTAGTATATAAAATGATTTTATGTAAAAACTCTTATATGTCACTTATTTTTGTTGTTGTTAAAATGAAAGTCAGACTATATTGAGACCATGCAGAAGAATATTTAGAGAAAAAGAGAATTCTCATTTACATTCATGTGAAAAGAGACCTTTTTCACAAACAGGATGTACAGTACCTAACTAGCAATTTTCTATCCTACGCTTTCTATTTTTGCCAACATCTATGTGGAAACAAAAGCTTCCTCCCCCACAAACCTCCTTTTCCTTTCACACTCAGCCAGAAGCAAAACATAATAAAACAGCTACCTTACTGGTTGCCTCTGGTAAACTGCAAAACCAAAATGTTCAATTATAGTGTCATTTTAAAGCTGTAGGAAAATTTCGAGAATATATAGTTTATCTGGTCTTCAGTTTATTCACTTATTATTTTCCTAAAATTACTTTCTAGGTTTATACATTTTCATTATAAAGAACAACTGGGGTTTGCTTCCATTACTGGGAATTTAGTGCATGTAGCCTCATTGTTTTCTTGATAGTCAAGAGAAATGTAGGGTTATTTTTTCCCCCTATCAAAGGCCTTTAGGATTGAATCTGTTTGAATTTCAACTATATCATTTTAAAAATGAAGAACAGAGTTTATTGTTAATAGAACTTCAACTGTATGTTTGGAAAAAATCCTACATTATCCTATGGTTACAAGCCATGTCTTCTTCACAGGAATTAGGCCACTTGAGCTATTCTCGATGTTGTAGAAAAAGTGTAAAATAAAAAAAAAAAAAAATTTCCATCTTATAATGCTTTGTTCAGTGAGTATTAAATCCAATCAACTGACCAATTTGTAAAGACTATCCTGTGGGCCAAATATAAATGAGAAGAATTGGACTTAATCTCCAGCAATGTTTGGCTTTATAGAAGTCATTTAGACCTCAAATATTTTTTTTTTCTGAAATATACATATAGTGTATAGATGATAGACAAGTTTTTAGAATAACACATTGAAAAACTTCTGTAATTCAATATACAAGTTGTGTTAGTCAGCTTTTTACTTCTGTGACCCACACTTTATTTTGGCTTGTGGTTTCATGGGATTCAGTCCATAGTTAACTGACTGGCTCCAGTGCTGTGGATCTGAAGTGAGGCAGTACAGCATCATGGAAGGACAAGGTGGAGGACAGCTGCTCAGATTATGGCAGATAGGGAAGGAGAGAGAAAGAGAAAGAGGGGGAGAGAGAGGGCAGGGCCAGGGGCAAGATGAGGTCCCCAAGGATACACCGCCCAGTGACTTACTTCCTCCAATCATGCCCTACCTGCCTACAGTTTCCACCACCTCCCAGTAGTCCATTCTAAGTTTTAATTCATTGAATGGATTAACCCACTGATGAGGTTAGAACCCTCATAATCCAATCATTTCCTAAAAGCCCTACCTCTGAACATTGTTGCACTGGGGACCAAACCTTCTACACATGAGTCACTGGGGAGTATTACAGATCAAACCATAATGCAAATATTAATATTTTATGGAAAAGCATCACATTAGACAGTACATTGAGATAACAATGGGTTTAATTAATATTGTTATTTTACAGCTCCTACAATTGGTGTGATAACATTTTATACTTTATTTCTTAATTTAAAAACTGGTGTCCCAGTATGTCATAGGAAGTGTTCTAGAACTGCAAAGACTGGCATGTTTTTTCTCTACCAATCTTTTTTTTATTTTTGACAATCTTGAAACTATTTGATTATTTATTATTTATTTATTTATTGGTACTGGGGATTGGATCCAGGGGGTGCTTTACCACTGTGCTACATTCCCAGTCCTTTTTAAATTTTTTTTTGTTTTGAGACAGGAGTTCTCTAAGTTGCTTTGGGCCTTGCTAAATTGCTGAGGCTGACATTGAACTTGCCATCCTCCTGCCTTGGCCTCCAGAGTCTTTGGGATTACAGAGGTGCACAACCATACCTGGCTACATTTTACTTTTCTAAAATGTTTCGATTGTAGATATTTAGAGTGCAGATTTGACTAGTTTGTCCTTCATCACAAAGCACCAGGAAACTACTGAAAATTTGAAGGAAAAATAGGTATGTGAATCAGTTAGGAAAATAGAAAAGAATCTCTGTGTTTTCCAACAGAAGTTTCAAAAAGGGAGACTGACATTAATAAATCTGTTAGAGAGTCTAAGGAACAAAATTCAGAAAGAAACACCACTAGTTTTCAGTTGACCTTCTCCAGCTGTTATACAGTTGTAAAAACATTTCTTTTTTTTTTTTTTTTTGGTACCGGGGATTGAGCTCAGAGGCACTGGACCACTGGGCCACATCCCCAGGCCTTTTTTGTATTTTTTTTTATTAGAGACAGGGTCTCACTGAGTTGCTAAGTGCCTTGCCATTGCTGAGGCTGGCTTTGAACTCTCCATCCTCCTGCCTCAGCCTCCCAAGTGCTGGGATTACAGGTGTGTGCCACCGCGCCCGGCTTAGAAACATTTCTATATAACACAGAGGATAGTGAACTTTAGGAATTGGATGTCATATCTCTTCTGTGACCCTAAGACAGGGAAATAAATTCTCTGACTAATCACCGCAAAAACTCAGACATGCCCAAGGCCATGTATTTATTGCCTTTGCATAAGAGAAGGTCCTCTCCTGCTCCACCTCTCTTGTCCAATAAGATTGCTTCATGCTTGCAAAATTTAAATGATTTCTGAAACCCTTATCACAAAGTCATCTGAGAAATTTGTTTTCAGTTTGCAGGCTCTGGGTGCATGTGAAAATGAGAAACAGCCAGCAGAATGGGAGAGAGAGTAGCATGATCAATTTACAGTTTAAAATGTTCACTCTGGTTGAATTGAAAAGACAAAAATGACAGTCAAGAAGTAAATATCAGTCTAAAAGATAAGTAAGGCAAGATAAATAGGTAGATAATTAAACCAAGTGGTAATATTGGAGGTGGACAAAATTGAAGAGTAACATCTGTTTAAAACACAAAATAAGCAGGTTTTAATGATGGATTGTTCTTCATGTTATAATTCTGTAGACTACAATTCCACGATTTCTGTGGATTCTCACTATCCTAATTTACTCTTCAATTAAACTTGACTAAACACAATGTTTTGAAGACAATTAACGTTCTAGAAATTATCAGAGAGTGTAAATGGTTTCTTTTGCAGTTTTATTACTTCCTGATATTTAAATATTACAATATGATTAAAAACCAAATCACAAAAAATGCCATGTTATTAACAATTTTATTAGCTTTAAAGAGCATAAATACTTGCATCTCATGCCTAGGAAGTGAGGAAAAATCATTTAGCTCTTTAGATTTAAATTGTGTGTCTACCATCTAATAAAAAAGAATTATATTTTTATATTTCCATTTTGCAAATAATCTATACACTACTGCCTAAAAACGTATTTTTACTGAGTAATGAAAAAATAAGTATTGTTGCATTAGAATTTTATTTTTATATCATTCAATAGCTTTTTCATTTATGTCTGAAAATTTCATATAAGCAACAGAATTTGAAGCCTCCATAAATGGTTCCTAGTAATGTAAATATATGAGAAAATGTGCAGATTCTTCACCAATCCAGCATTTTAATTTTATATATATTACATGACTTTGAAATTAAAGATTGAAAAATGAAGGCATCATTTTAATTTTAGAATAATAAAATCCTATTCTACATAATTTTACAAGTCCAAGCTGGTACTTTCTCTTCGTTATTTTCTATTTGTAGATTGTTTTCCTTTGTAGGTTGATATCAATGAGATTGGGTGGTGAGAAATATTCACTGGGATAAGGTCCAGAACAGGATACAACATACAACCTCCAGCTGACTTCCTTAGGCTTTCATGTCAGACTTTCAGTGGACAGAGCCTCCTTTCTATATGCTAATGATCTTAGATAATTTAAACACAGCTCAAGTCAAGCTCATTGGTGAAGAATTTTGAGAGAGGGAAGGACTTTACTCAGGGACGTAAGAGTGAGATGGAGTAGATGGGAGACCTCTGGTAGCAAAACCAAATATGCTGCACTTCACAATTTTATTCAGTGACATACTATCAGGCAGAGTGGTATGTCATGACTTTTCAGGAGTATTTTTAGCAGGAACAAGCTATAATGTGTTCATGTAGAACTGGCAGGTTGGTAGTTTGAGTGATAGGCAGACCACAGGGGCTAGACCTATAACCTAAACACAAACAATAAATAAACAACAAACTTTAATACCTCAACGGTTCATCACTACAAAGGGTTATTTCTCACTCATGCCACATGTGCAGGTCAGGTCCAACTACACCCCAAGCTTCTTCTCCATGCATACTAGCAACCAGGGTTTTTTTCAATCATGTGGTTTTTCCATTGTCTCATCATCTAACTAGAAAATCACTGTGGTGAAAGAAGGGAGAATGTGGAGAACTTCTATATCAACTCCAAAACATACATGAACTTTTATTCACAGCTCATTGGCCAGAACTACCCATATCAACCCCAAATAACCTCTCAAGAGAAGCTAAAAGTTTTAGCATTTCTATATTCCCAGGGAGAAGAAAATTTAAAAATTATTTGATAAAAGTAAAACTGGAACCAGTTATATGATTGGAGAAAATTTAGCCATTCACAAGGAGTGTGAAGTTCAGAGCATATGATGGTAGAAAATAGGTAATAATCAGTTCCATCCCTCAGTGACAAGGTGTGTCTTAGAGTATAATTAAAGAATAGTTAAGGGTATGTAGAAAGTACTCAGTATAAGTGATACAGGTTGATCCAGAAACACCTTCCACATCTGTAACAAGGGAAGGAAAATTACTGGGCAGGATGAAAATCAAATGTGGGGAATTAAAGGGGAAGAGGCATTCTCCCATCTTGAAAGGGAAAAAAAAAAAAGACAAATTCCTGAATTAAAATTGGAATATATGATTGAGACTTGGTATTAGGATCAGGAATTAAACCTACTCATGAGAATATAAAATCAAGACTCAAACAAAGATTGATTCAACAATTGGTTTGCCTAACATATTTGAGAGAAACATATTGAGGTTACCTTAAATTTAAAAAAAAATTTCTTTCATAATAAGATCTCATAACAAAAAAAAAAAAAATGAAGAAGAAGCAGCAAAACAAAGACAGACAATATGAACTACAGCATAGTCACAATTTGCCAAGACTGGATTTGGGAATCAGACTGCAGTCTGAACTCCCAACACCTCTGCTGCATGTGACCACTTTACATATTTTAATGCTTCAGCATTCAAAACAAAAGGACTTAGCTTCCTTGTACTATTCTTTCAACTTTTCCTTTACATCTAGAGTTCAACATCTCAAAGAAACAATCTGTTGCTTTTAGTCTAAGAACAGATACCGTGTACCATATTAGAATACTTAGAAAAGTGAAAATGATCACAATTACCAGGCTCATACTCTTAGAGACAATTCTGCAAGTAATTTATTCCTTCTTATAGAATAACTGGTTTTGAAGCCTATACTCTGACATAGGTAATTTTTCTATTTCTAACATTCACCCCCCAACACACACACACACACACACACACACACACACACACACACACACACACAGATTTGAAAATAAACATAAAACTGATCATGTGGTAGGGGGACGATATATTTTTTTCTAAATTTATAAAATAATAAGCTCCGGAATTCTCCAAACCATAATATTACAAATCATAATTGCTTTTTTAACAATGCTAGAGCACATGGCTTCACCCATGTGGACACATACAGTAGCCTAACTCAAAGAATCCTCCTGTATTTGGGGAAGAGTCCCAGAGTATTTCTTCATGTACCTTCCAAATACATCACCCCATTTCTCAACTATGTGACACTATGTCTTTCTGCTCTGCTTCATTTTTATGCCAAAGACCCTTGTGGGGTCAGACACTATGTTGGGCACAGCAGTACTCTGTAGCACAGGTGCTCCATCACTGACCTCTGCAATAGTATATTTCTTCTTTACTAATATGTCTGGAGAACGGTTCATACTCTCTTTATTTCTCACACTTCAATTGAATTCAGACCATAATTTTGTCATCTTTATTGAGGTATTCACCCTAACTACCCTAACTACAGAGTATTATGAATTTTTACAAACTTATACTATTCTATAATCACCAACCCAATCAAGATACAGAACAGTACACTTACACACCCTTCAGAATAATCTTTTATGCTTAATCATGTTTGATTCACCCTTTCCATCTCCAACCCCTGGTAACAATGTGTTTTCTGTCTTAATTATTTGTTATTTCCAAGATGCCATTGCTGTGATTTCGATTCAGGTCCCCTAAAGGTCCATTGGCTAAAAGCTGGGAACTCAGGGTGTCATTATAGGGAGGGGTGGAGCTTTTAAGATATGGGGACTACTGAAAGATCTTAAGGTCTTTGGGGGCATGCCCTCCAAAGAGATTGTGAACACCCAGTCTCTTCCTCTTCAGTGCTTGTACTTCTGGCCACGAAGTGAGCAAATCTGGTCCACCATATAATCCCACCATGATGTGCCACAAGCTCAAAGCAACAACTCACCAAGGACTGGTGCTAATGTCATATCCTAGAACTTATAACTCAACCTTATCTTAAAATTTTCTCTGTGCTCTCTTCTACACATTTTGTAGTTTTACACCTTATATTTAGCTCTATGATCTACTTTAAGTTAATACTTAATAAGGCATGGAGTTTGTGTCAAAGAGGTATTCTTATTGTTATTATTTTTATTACCTAATAATGTTTAATTGGTCCAGACCATTTGCTGAAGAGACTCCATGTTTTATTGACCTGCATTTGATTCATACTTTAATCAAAAACAAGTTTGGTGCATTTGTGTAGACCTATTCCTTTGGTTCCATATGCATTTGCATTGATCTATAACATAGTCTACAGCATGTTATCTTGCTTGCCATTGATAATATTGTCTCAAAATCAAATTCTGTAAGTTTTCTATATTAATTATTTTTAAACATTGTTTTGGTTATTCTAATTTATGTACCTTCTCCTATATATTTTAGGATAACATTATACTTCAAAACTATTTTGGATAGTAATTGTATTGGAATTGACTATTGTATGTGAACATTTATTTTACAATTAATACATCCAGCTATTTTCATAGCTTTTAAATAGTTTCCTTAGGATTTTGAAATAGAAAATCATATCATCTGCAGAGAAAGCCTTTGTTCTTACTTTGCAGTATACATGCATTTGATTTTGTCCCCCACCTTAATGTACTAGTTAAGATCTTCATTACTATGTTGAATAGGAGTGGTTAGAGCAGGAATTCTTGCTTTATCATTGACTTTGGAGATAAAGTACTTAGCCTTACTCTATAAAGTAGGATGTTAGCTGTATGTTTTTTGTAAATGTCATTTACTAGATTGAGAAAGTTTCCTTTAATGTTCAGTTTACTAAAAGTTATTATTTTTAGTCACGTTATAATTTTGAAGTTTTGTTTAGATATATTGTAGTAATCTGTGGGTTTCCTTCTAAAGTTCATTGATATAGTTAATTATATTAATTGATTTTCTAATGTAAAATCAACTTTTTCTTCTTTAGAATAAACCTTACTTATACACAAAACATAGATATGTGTTGCTAGATTCAGTATGATAGGATTTTACTAATTTTGTTCAGACAGATATTGATGTATAGTTTTCTTTTAATACTTTTATTTACTTTTGGTATGAAGGTAATTCTGAAATTGTAAAATAAGTGGCCAAGCATTTCTTTTTCTTATATTTTCTGTATGAATGTGTTTAGAATTGACAGAGTTTCCTCTTTAAATGTTTGGTAGAATTTACCAGTCAAGCTTGGGGTTTTCTTTGTGGGAAGGTTTTTAATTATAAATTTAATTTTTAATAGATACAGGACAATTCAGATCATCTAGCTTTATTTTTCCTGAAGGTTGCTAGTATATGACTTTCAATTTCCATTTTACTTAATTGTCAAAATCCTTATCATGTTTTTCTTTAATGTTTGAGATTCCTGGTTAGGAAGCCTGGTATTTTTAAATACTGGGTATTTGTTGACTCCTTCTTTTATTTGCAACCAGAATAGCTATAAGTTTATTGGCTTGTATTATCTTTTCAAAGAGACACCTTTGTTTCATTGATATTCCCTATTGCTTCTCTGTTTTCAATCTTATTGATATGTTAATAATCCTCACTGCTTGTTTTGTCTTGAGCTTACTCTACTTTTCTTAGTGTGGGGGCAAAAAGTCAGATCATTGATTGGAACCATATTTTCTCACACATGTGTTTGCTCAGACTTCCTTCTCATCATTTCTTTAGTAGGTCCCACAAATTTTGATATGTTGCTCTCATTTTCATTCAACTCAAAATATTTCCCTACTTTTCCCATTTGCTCCTTACATTCCATGATTTACTTGGAATTGTATGGCTTAGTTTACAAATATTTATTTCCAGATTTTGTTGTGGTTGTAGCAAATTTCTTCTTTAATTGCATTGTGGTCCAGAAAATATCTTTTGCATAGTTCAATTTTAAATACTTGAGGTTTTCTTAAAGGCTTCAAATAAATCCATCTTAAAGCCAGGCACGGTGGCGCACACCTGTAATCCCAGCACTTGGGAGGCTGAGGCAGGAGGATTTTGAGTTCAAAGCCAGCCTCAGCAATGGTGAGGCACTTAGCAACTCAGTGAGACCCTGTCTCTAATAAAATATTAAAAAGGGCTGGGGATGTGTCCCAGTGGTGGAGTGCCCCTGAGTTCAATCCCCAGTACCAAAAAATAAAAATAAAAATAAAAATAAAAATAAAAATAAAAAAATAAAAAAAAATCTATCTTGGTGAATAGTCAAATGCATTTGGGAAGAATGTACATTCTTCTGTTGTAGAGTGGAGTAGCCCTATATATCAATGAGCTCATGTGGTTAACAGTGTCCTTCAGGTCTTCTTACTGATTTTCTACTTTTCTTATCAGTTTCTGAGGAAAAAAGTATTGAGATCTCCAAATCAAATTTTGAATTGTCTATTTTTCCTTCCAGTTTAGGCAGACTTTGTTTTCTATATTGAGAAGCTCTACTAAGTATGTACACATTTGGGATTATTATGTCTTCTTGGTGGACTAAAACCTTTGTCATTAAGTAATGTTCCTTATCTTCCTTGAAATAGTTCTTGTTCTGAAATCTAATTTGTCTGACATGATATAGACATTCCTGATTTCTTTGTTTAGTGTCTATGTAGCATATCTTTTTTTAGATGTATTTTGTTTTAATTTTAATCTATATTATATATGAATTCGCTGAGAGAAATAAGTTCAGGATTTTAAAAAACAATTTGTTCACTTTTAATTGAAATACTTAGATCATTTATGCGTAATATGCATATTACTATGATTGAATTTAAACATGTTACATTGTTGGTTATTTGCACTTGTTCTGTTACATTTTTTGTTTCCCCCCTTTTACTGCTTTTTAGATTATTTTCTGAAATTCTATGCTATTTTCTCTCTTTCTAGTTTTTTAAAATTATAATCTATGCAAACTTAGCTTTTCCTATTTACTGTATGGTTCTTTGTATAACATTTCCAATTCCTCCTATTCTATACTTTTATTTACTTCTGTCATACTTGACACATTTTCTCATGTCATAAGTCTTACAATGTTAATATTTTTTTTCTTTAGATAAGGAGTTAAAATTAGAAAAATTAAAAATGATTTAAAAAATTGATTTGCTGTCATTTTACCAGTTCTGGAGCTCTTTTTTTGAGCAATTGCTCTACTTTGAGCAATTCCAGGCTTAGGTTTTGACTTATTTCTTCTGCACATAGAAATTTCTTGAAAATTTCTCAGTGTACAACTACTGACAAATTTTCAAATTTGTTTGTCTGACAAAGTCTTTATTTTACTCCCTTTTTCTTCTTGCTACAGAATTCTGGGAGAACTATATTTTCCGCCTGATTTTTTAAAGTCTTCTGACTGCCTTCAAGATTTTATATTTTGCCACTAGTTATTACTAGTTTGACTATGATGGGTCTGGATGTTCTTATTTATTTTCACTTGCAAGTATCACTTTAGAGTGTCCTCTGATTTGGGGGATATGTAATTTGATGTCTTTAATCACTTTTGGACAATTATCAGTTGTTATTCCTTCAAATGTTTTTTTTTTTTTTTTTTTTTTTCTCCTTTTGGGATTATAATTGCTCAAATATCAGATTGCCTTGTATTTTTCTAAACCTAATGGAAGTCCAGTTCTTATTATTTCCTCTCTAGTCTCTCTGTATTTCAATTTGCATCATTCATGCTTTCTTCAAGTTCTTACTCCTCTGCTGTATTAAGTCTATTGTTGACTCTAACAGTGGAATTATTCATCTCTGCTTTGTTATTTCTGGCATTTCTATTTGGTACTTTTCTATAGTTTCTGTATCTATCTATCTACCTATCTATCTATCATGATATCTCTATCTACACCTCTGGTCTTTTAAAAAAAAATATTTTGAAAAAGGTTCTTGTTAAGGTGCCCAGGGTATACGTGCAATATGAATTGTAATGCATTCTGCTGTCATATATAACAACTTAGAATAAAAGAAAAAAAAAAAAAGAAAAAGGTGCCCAGGGTGCCCTTGAATTTGAGATCCTCCTGCCTCAGCTTTGCAACTTGCTGGGATAACAGGTGTGAGCACCATATCTGGCTCCCACCACTATTTTAATTGCTTGTTTAAATCTCCTTACTATGCATGCATGCTATTCATTTTCCACTGAAGTCTTGAACATATCTACCACAGTTTGTTAGTTTTTCTAAGAATCACAACATGTGGGTCATCTCTGAGTGTATCCACTTGTTTTGTATCCTGACAATGGGTTTTCTTTTCTTGCAATTTTTCTCATACATTTTGATTGACTATTAAATATGATGTATAAAACAATGAAAGCAGTTATAAATAGTATAACTTTTTTTTTTTTTTTAGAACTGTCAGTGATTTCCTTTACCAATTGTTTATTTACTGAATGAGTTAGTTCCTTACATAAAGGAGAAATTGGCATTTGTATAGACATAAAATGAAAAAAAAAATTGAAGATGACTTTCATTTGCTATCATTACTTGGAAAAGTAGTCCAGCCTAAGGGAAACAAAGGCTGTGCCTTGACAGAAAATGGAAGTATATTAAAAAAAAAAAAAAAAGTCTGAACATGTGATTGTCTTTGCCCAGGACCTGTTACTGCAGATTTCCAAGGTTTTCAGACTCCAATATTGTCTGTCCCAATCTGGAGTGCCAAATACAGCTGCATTTTCCCCTGTTCTGCTCCCCATTATGCAGGAGACTGAGTGTAGGAGTTCTGAATTTGTCCAGTATCCAAAAGCACCTTTTTTTTTTTATAATTTTTAATATGTACAACTCATAGTGCATATATTTAGTATCTTTTTACATACAACTGTTTGCATACAAAGTATAATCGTACAATTCAGGTCTTCAATCATGCAATAAGGAAAATGATATCCGTCTCATTCAACCACCTTTTTTTTTTTCTTTTCTCCCCCTCCCTCCCCTCTTGCTCCCTCCCTTACCCTCCCTACCCTTGACCATTCTAGTGTTCCCCTAATCCTCCTATGTACCCCCATCCAACAATACTTTGAAATAGCCTCCTTATATAAGAGACAACATTTGGTACTTGGATTTTTGAGACTGACTAACTTCACTTAGCATTATGTCTTCCAACTTCATTCATTTACCTGCAAATGCCATTCATTTATTTTCTTTTATTGCTGAGTAAAATTCCATTTTGTATATATACCACATTTTCTTAATCCACTCATTTACTGAGGGACATCTAGGTTGGTTCCACAACCTAGCTATTGTGAATTGCGCAGCTACAAACATTGAGATAGCTGTGTCACTGTAATATGCTGTTTTTAAGTCCTTTGGGAATAGACCCAGGAGTGGGATGGCTGGGTCATAGGATGGTTCCATTCCCAGTTTTCCAAGAAATCTCCATACTGCTTTCCATAACGGTTGCACCATTTTGCAGTCCCACCAGCAATGTATGAGTATGCCTTTTCCCCCCACATCCTCTCCAACATTTATTGTTGCTTGTGTTCTTGATGGCTGCCATTCTGACTGGAGTGAAGTGAAATCTTAGAGTAGTTTTGATTTGCATTTCTCTAATTGCCAGAGATGTTGAACATTTTTTCATGTATTTGTTGATTAATCGTGTATCTTCTTCTGAGAGGTGTCTTCTCAATTCCTTAGCCCATTTATTGATTGGGTTATTTGTTTTTTTAGAGTAGAGTTTTTTGAGTTCTTTATATATTCTAGAGATTAGTGCTCTATCTGATGTGGATGTATTAAATATTTGTTCCCAATTAGTTGGCTCTCTATTCACCTCACTGATTGTTTCTTTTGCTGAGAAGAAGCTTTTTAGTTTAAATCTATCCCATTCATTAATTCTTGGTAGTAATTCTTGCACTACAGGATTCTTATTAAGGAACTTGGGGCCTAATCCAACATGTTGGAAATTGGAGCTTACTTTTTCTTCTATTAGGTGTATTGTCTCTGGTCTAATTCCTAGGTCCTTGATCCACTTTGAATTGAGTTTTGTGCATGGTGAGAGATAAAGGTTTAATTTCATTTTGTTGCATATGGATGTCTAGTTTTCCCAGCACCATTTGTTGAAGAGGCTATCCTTTCTCCACTGTACATTTTTGGCGCCTTTGTCTAATATAAGATAGCTGTAATTATATGTATTAGTCTCTGTATCCTCAATTCTGTACCATTGGTCCACCAGTCTGTTTTGGTGCCAATACCATGCTGTTTTTGTAACTA
Organism: Tamias sibiricus; assembly: GCA_025594165.1. Lineage (NCBI taxonomy): Eukaryota > Metazoa > Chordata > Mammalia > Rodentia > Sciuridae > Tamias > Tamias sibiricus. The sequence continues at coordinate 112,515,858 of CM046665.1, read as the reverse complement.
TTGCTCTATAGTATAATTTAAAGTCCAATATGGTGATGCTCCCTGCTTCACTTTTCTTGCTCAGGATTGCTTTGGCTATTCTGGGTCTCTTTAGCATCCCTGTCTTGTTCCAGTTTTTAGAGGGAATGCTTTCAATTTTTCTCCATTTAAGATAATGTTAGCTCGGGGCCTTGCATAAATAGCTTTTATAATGTTAAGATATGTTCCTGATATTCCTAGTTTTTCCAGTGTTTTGAACATAAAGGGGTGCTGTATTTTAACAAGTGCTTTTTCTGCGTCTATTGAGATAATCATATGATTTTTATCTTTAAGTCTATTGATGTGATGTATTATGTTTATTGATGTCTGAATGTTGAACCAGCCTTGCATCCCTGGAATAAACCCCACTTGATCATGGTGCACTATCTTTTTGATATGTTTTTGTATCCGATTTGCCAGGATTTTGTTGAGGATTTTTGCATCTATGTTCATTAAAGATATGGGCCTGAAGTTTTCTTTTTTGGATGTGTCTTTGCCTGGCTTTGGAATTAATGTGATATTGGCCTCATAGAAAGAGTCTGGAAGAGCTCCCTCTTTTTCTATTTCTTGAAATAGTTTGAAGAGCATTGGTATTAGTTCTTCTTTGAAAGTCTTGTAGAACTCGGCTGTAAACCCATCAGGTCCTGGACTTTTCCTTGTTGGTAGCTTTTTGATGACATCTTCTATTTCTTCGCTTGTAATTGATCTATTTAAATTGTGTATAGCCTCCACATCCAATTTAGGCAAATCATATGACTCTAGAAATCTGTCAATGCATTCAGTATTTTCTATTTTATTAGAGTACAAGTTTTCAAAGTAATTTCTAATTATATTCTGTATATCTGAGGTGTTTGTTGTGATATTCCCTTTTTCATCATGAATGTTAGTAATTTGAGTTTTTTCTCTTCTTCTTTTCGTTAGCATCGCTAAGGGTCTGTCAATTTTGTTTATTTTTTCAAAGAACCAACTTTTAGTCTTGTCAATTCTTTGAATGGTTTCGTTAGTCTCAATTTCATTAATTTCTGCTCTGATTTTAATTATTTCCTGTCTTCTACTGTTCTTGGTGTTGGTCTGTTCTTCTTTTTCTAATGCTTTGAGGTGTGATGTTAAGTCATTTATTTGTTGGGTTTTTTTCCTCTTAAGGAATGAACTCAGTGCAATGAATTTTCCTCTTACTACTGCCTTCATAGTGTCCCAGAGATTTCTATATGATGTATCTGTGTTCTCATTTACCTCTAGGAATTTTTTGATCTCCTCTTTGATGTCTTCTTCAACCCCTTGTTCATTCAGTAGCATGTTGTTTAGCTTCCAGTTGATGGAGTTGTTTTTCTTATTCCTTGTTTTGTCATTGATTTCCAATTTCATCCCTTTATGGTCCGATAGCATGCAGGGTAGTATCTCTATTTTTTTATATTTGCTGAGAGTTGCCTTGTGACATAATATATGGTCTATTTTGGAGAAGGAGCCATGTGCTGCTGAGAAAAATGTGTATTCATTTACTGAGGGATGAAATATTCTATATATGTCCGTTAGGTCTAAATTGTTAATTGTTTTGAGGAGGCTTAAAGTTTTTTTGTGTAGCTTTTGTTTGGATGATCTGTCCATTGGTGAGAGAGGTGTGTTGAAGTCCCCTAGAATAACTGTGTTGTGGTCTATTTTACTCTTGAACTTGAGAAGCGTTTGTTTGATGAATGTAGGTGCTCCATTATTTGGGGCATACAGATTTATGATTGTTATATCCTGTTGATGGATGGTTCCCTTAAGTAATAAGAAATATCCATCTTTGTCCCTCTTGATTAGTTTTGGTTTGAAGTCTACCTTATTTGATATGAGAATGGAAACCCCTGCTTGCTTCCGCTGGCCATGTGAGTGATAAGACTTTTCCCAGCCTTTCACCTTCAGTCTGTTGATGTCTTTTTCTATGAGGTGTGTTTCTTGGAGACAGCAAATTGTTGGGTCGTTTCTTTTAATCCATTCTGACAATCTGTGTCTTTTGATTGGCGAGTTTAGGCCATTAACATTCAGGCTTATTATTGAGATGTGATTTTTATTCCCATTCATTTTTATTTGAGTTATGTTCTTTAGCTTGATTTGGTTTCTCTTCCGGTTGGTATTTCCTTTAGTTTAATATCTCTCTTTGTTGATTTTCGTTATCATCTTTCTCTTCTTCTTCATGAAAAATGTTGCCCTGGATGCTCAGAAGTGCTGGCTTTCAAGTTGTGAAATCTTTTAACTTTTGCTTGTCGTGGAAGGTTTTTATTTCATCTTCGAATCTAAAGCTCAATTTTGCTGGATATAAGATTCTTGGTTGACATCCCTTTTCTTTCAGAGCTTGCAATATGCTATTCCAGGATCTTCTTGCTTTTAAGGTCTGGGTTGAAAAATCTGAACATAGTCTGATTGGTTTCCCCCTATATGTAATCTGCTTCCTTTCTCTTGTGGCTTTTAGTATTCTCTCTTTGCTCAGTGTATTAGGCATTTTCATTATAATGTGTCTAGGTGTGGATCTGTTGAGATTTTGTTTGTTTGGTGTTCGGTATGTCTCTTGAACTTGGTTCTCCCATTCATTCCTCATGTTTGGAAAATTTTTCTGTATTTCATTATTTCATTAAATAGATTACAAGTTTTGCTAATTATGGATGGTCTAAATTTTCTCTAGGATAAATATTTTGTCTTCATTGTCTGAGGTTCTTTCTTCCAAGTGGTCTATTCTGTTGGTGATGCTTTCAATTGAGCTTTTATTTTGGTTTATTGCTTCTTTCATTTCTGGAATTTCTGTTTGGATTCTCTTTAGAGCCTCTATTTCCCTATTGAAGTAATCTTTTACTTCCTGTATTTGTTTTTGGAGTTCTTTGTCAAAATGATCTTTTGCCTCCTGTACTTGCTCCCTCATCTCATTTTTTAGTTCATTCTTAAGTTCCATAAACATTTGGCATATGTAATTTCTAAATTCCATCTCTGGCATTTGACCAACTGTGCTTGCCATGACATCTACCGATGAGGTATCTTGATTTGTTTGTGTCATTTTCTTTCCTTGTTTTTTCATGTTGCTTGTGTGTCTATTCTTCCTGCACTGTGGGACCTTGACTATTTCGATTTTACCTTAAAGCCTTATGTTGTTCCTGTAGTACAATGCTATCAGATTACCTTATAATTCCTTTACACTTTTAAAACCTAACACTTTCTATTCAGAAAATCAAATCCAAGTTTGATTGCAATGTACAGATTTGGTTAACCCAGATATTATTTCCAATTTACTCTGTTCGCTTCTGATGGGGTTTTATAGTTTCAAGTATTGGATACAGAGGTGTTATGTTTAGGAAGAAGGAAGCGTCTTGAATTGTTCTTTCTTGGAAAATATGAAAAGAGATATCTATTGAAGTGGTTTAGTGGAAGTGGTTTAGTATCAGTAGACGAGGGAAGAAAGAGAATGGAGTTGACAATTAGGTGGAAAGACCAATTTATATATAAAGTAAGTTGGAAAAGAAAAAAAATGATAAAAGATTAGGAATTGGTGTAAGAGAGAGGAGAGATAGAATCAAGGAAATAGAGAGTAAACAATATATATCACCGCTTTGCTACCCAGTTCAATTGCGCTGGTTCTAGAAATCCCAAGTTCTGCGTATAACTTGTTTTTGCCTCTGTTTAGTATGCACTGGCAGGATGTAAACATGAAAGATGAAGGAGGAAGAAAAGATGCATGAGTGAGAAGGAAGAAAAGAAGGAAAGAAAAAAGGAGCGGAAGCAAACAAACACACTGACAATCAATGCGGAAGGAAAAAAAAAAAGCAGAACAAAACAAAGCCAAAGAAAGGAAAGAGAAAAATAAACAAACAAACAAACAAACAACAACAACAACAAAAACCTCCCTGCAATCCAACAAAACAAGCAAACCAACAGAAAAGAAAAAAAAAAGTCAAACCCCAAGTCTCAGACAAAACGGGCCCTGGGAAGCCCCCCTCTTTTTTCCTTTCCAGTTCAAACCAATTGTTATTGGATCACGTCTAGACAGTCTGTGATCCTGTTAGTGGAATCAAGGCTGCATCTTAGGCCAGTGGCCGAACGGCTCAGTGGAGGTGTGGCCCAGGTGGGTTTATGTGTCAGTAGATGAATGGCACCGGGAAGGGGACCCTCCAGAAGGCACCCCCTCCCCAAGCCCACCCACAGTTGCAGCTTCTTGTGGCCGCTGCGCTGGCCTCAGAAACGCCCTCCCCTGCTGGCCACCCGAGCCTCACCCAAGTGTGCGTTGTCTTCAGAGAGCTGGGGGGTCCCTGGATGGCTGCAGTCGACGCTCTCCGTCTCCTCCCCTTTGTCTGGGTCAGCCACTGCACCTTTCAAAGATGGCGGTGCTCCCCTTCCAGTCAACAGCAGCTCCGCAGACTCCTGTGTCCTTGCTGATCGATTTCAAAGCCGTTGGGTGGATGTCTCCCTGCCGAAGTGGCACCGGGAAGCCACAACTGTAACTGCAGCGCAGACAGCGCTGCTTCGGACTGTGGATTGCTCCGACTCTGCCCCTGCTTGCTGTTCACTGATCTCTGCGCCGCTCTGTCCGGGGCCCTACTGCTGAGGGTCGCGTCCGGCGGAGTGTGGATTCGAACTGGTGTTGTCGACCCGCGGTCTACTGTGGTCCCCCAGCACCAATTCCGCCAGCTGTTATCGCTGGTTTTTATCGCTGGTTTTTATCGCCGGTTTCACGCTGGTGTGCCGTGAGTTTGGCTGGGGTTGCCGTGGCAGCGCGGTCTCCCCACACTGACTTTGTTTCGCATGGCCTGTGCACCACCCAGGAGGTTTTGCAGAAGCCTCGTGGCTCTAGCCGCTGCAGACAGCTTCTCTCTTTCTCTCTCTGGTAGTGGTAATCAAACCATCCAGGAGATCGGTATTTTCAGCCTATATATATATGATGAAAGGCAATTTATCTGCTTTGTTGGATTCTTTCCACGGAGCTGCCCTGGTGTGCGGCTTCCTCTAATCCGCCATCGTGGATTCTCCCCAGTATATCTTCTTGGTAATTTGCATTATCCTTTTTCCCTTGGGTCATTAGCCAAAGAGTTAATTAAATATTGTCAGAGGTTCAACAGGATTTGGATTTGATGTTGCTATAGTTACCATCAATAACCCACAGTCTTCCAATTCTCTTAGGATTACCTTGTGTTTAAACTTGAGCCCCAGATGCTAGAGATTTTTCCTAGTATCATTGATCCTCTCTCAGATTCCAGCCATTCCTTTATACCTGTGCTACAGAGAAAAGTGCCCAGCACTCCCTGCGTTTATTTCCCCAGTTGTAGATTGCTAATACATGTCACTTTAATTTTGCTGGGCTGGTCGGGGAGGGCTTTTTATTAATTCAGGCCAATGCTGATCTTGGGCAACTCCTGTGTATCAAGGCTCTGTAGGTGAGGATTTCTTTTTCTTTTTTTTTTTTTTTTTTTTTTGGTACCGGGGATTGAACTCAGCGGCACTAGACCACTGGGCCACATCCCCAGCCCTTTTTTGTATTTTTATTAGAGACAGGGTCTCACTGAGTTGCTAAGTGCCTCGCCATTGCTGAGGCTGGCTTTGAACTCGCGATCCTCCTGCCTCAGCCTCCCAAAGTGCTGGGATTACAGGCGTGCGCCACCGCGCCCGGCTGTAGGTAAGGATTTCTTATGGCAGTCAAACTCTCTCTTGTGTCTGTGGTGAATCAGGAGAGAAGTTCCTGCCTCCAAACCAACACTAAAACAACACTAATGAGATCATGGGCTCAGTATTTCTACATCTCTCCTCTCCCAAAGATATTGTGTTTTGCTACTTCTATGCTTCCTCAGCCAAAATGGATCTTTACCTTGACCAGAAGGTGAGAGGCCTGGCTCTTCTTTCTACCCACAGTGGCCTGAAGCTTTAGATCTATGTTTGAGAATGGTGTAGGCCAAGGGACATGGCTTTATGCCTTCCTGCAGGCTTTTATCACTGAAGACAGTCCTCTTTAAATTCTACTCCATCCTCAGTCTTTCTCAGGGGCACAAAGTGAAGTTTTCTGGAAAAGAGCCAGCAACAAGAGCGCAGACTCCTATGAGGCACCTTGGGATCCCCTCCTGCTGTGATGGCCCACCCAGGGCCTCCAGCAAGACATGTAATTTTAGCTTTCTCTTCCTGGATGGTGGAGGGCACCTCCTGCTTCTATTCTCTGACACAGGTGACCTGATCTGCACATACTCTCACTTCTTGAAGGTGCTGGTCCATTCCTTAGACTTCTAGATACTTGGTCGTGTTACAATCTGTGATGGGATTTAAAAATGCTGTTATACTGTTAAAGTTATTCTGTCTTTTTCTCACTTTTCACAGAGGAGTAATGGAAGCTCTTTCTAGCTTTCTACTTTATGAGCAAAAGTGGAATTCTTCTCAGTAGTTAATTTTTAATTACACATTTATGAATCTTACTATGAATGTCATAAAAAGTTCAACACAGATTAGCATATAAGTCCTATTGTACTTGGCTACTCATAGTTTTCAGGGCAAAACCAAACCTTGAGACTCCTTGGAAAGCTTCCTGTCCTTTTATTGCCTGGCCTCCATATTACTGGAAACTTCCTACTTTCCTCTATTCCAGCTCCCTCTCTCATTCTTGCCCTTACCATGACTACCAAAGGAAATCCACAGCTGTGGGACGTCCGTGCATTCCTGATATGGTGTCCACTGAACCTGTAATCTGTGGAAAGAAGAAAAACAAACTCTTCCTGCTTAGAGAGAAACTTCTTCCCAGGGCCACTGACAGTGGGACTATCATCTACCTTAAGGGGCATTTTATTTCAGCAACAAGGCTGTCACCTACTCCTGTGACAGTAATCACAATACTGCAGAAATCCATTTCCCAAAGCCTGGCAGATTTATTTTTAAACCATGTCCCATTGTGAAAATCAAAGCTACTTTCTATTATCTTGCTTGAAGCACAATGGTCTCGTACTTTTCACAGTCCTTCGTCTGTCTAGAAGTAATGAGACAAGAGCACCTGCAAATGTTTCCAGCAGTAATACAGTCTAAACAACTAATCTATGAACTGCAATTGGTTCAATGGCAGACACACACACACACACACACACACACACACACACACACACACACACTGTACCACTCCCTTTAAAGTGAAAAAAGAATAATTTTCAGGTTATAGATATATAAATTCACATTAGTGAAAATAATCTAAAAAACTCTAGTTATACATATTTGAGTAAAGAGTAACATTTTATTTTAACAAAATCTCAAAACTTTGGTTAGGATTTTCTCTTTGCATTTTGTCACTTAATTTCCTTAATAACCTCATAGTTACATAATATAAGAGGTTCATGCTCACTGAAAGCAGTTTATACCACACCAATTGCCCATCCCCTGAGTTCCAAATTAAGGGCAAATTTACACAGTATTTAAAAAAATAAAAACTTTAAATCCTGCCTTAAGAGACAACTACATTATATTTCTGGTAAGGTTAAAATTGAAATGATTTTGATCTACTATTTAGAAAAAGGTAAACAATATTTGAAAATATTTTAGACCATTATGGAAAAACATGAGTTCCATAGAGTCTATTTTTCTTCAAAATTTCTTTGTGTTTGACACTTTTGAGTTGCAACCTATTCATGTAACCACCTTTTTTTAAATTTTCTCACATTGACACTTCTAAGAGTCGAACCATCTCTCTGTTCTCACACTTTGCATCACAAATTAGAGATAAGAAAGTTCTTTCATGGTGGGAATTCCCATACCAAGCTGAACTCTGGCATTTAACAGCCTGGAGAGAGTAAACTTCAAAATCTTATGTCAAGATTTTATAAAATAAGCTTCTTGGGAGACAGAAAAGCAGGACTATCCAGTATTCCATATTTATAGCATTCTATGAATGTTAATTCTAGGCAACAGTTGGAACAAAAACTAATTTTCTGAGAATTTTCATTACATAATATGATTGTAAATGTGAGGCTTTAGGGAAAATGCTGTAATGTATAATTTGTATGTCTTAATTATGGAATATTCCAAATATACAGAGAATACTATACATACACTTTGTACTTACAGGGAGGTTTCAGAAATGAGAAATTTTAAAAATGTTTGCTTAAAACTTTCTTTTTAATTTAAAAAATTAAATTTACAAAATCAGCATAAACTTTCTCCCAACATTTACTGACATCCAAATGTATTCCACATTTTTATATGTTTACCACATATGTAGATGTACATGAAAATGTAAATAAAATTATTTATCCTGACTACTTTTATATTAATGCTAACATGCAGTTTCTATACTTTTGTAAATTATTTTTGGTATCCAATGTTTTTATATTAATTTTATCTATAGTAGAATATTGCAACTATGAAAAAATAGTTTACTATTCATCTTCTAAGAAAAGGTTCTATTTCTCTTTTTCACTGTTACAATTTCTGCTAAGACAAAACCTTGTATATCAAGCATAAGAATGAGAGTGTCACAAAGGTAAACATTTTAAAGTAAAATTTCTAAGATATGCACATATTATGTATCACTAAAATCCTCTTTGAAATATGTTTACCAGCTTTCACTCTGACCAAGGATGCACAAGAATGTCTTTCTCATAGCTGTGACAGTGTTTAGTGAACCCAGATGTTAGTTTTGCTAGGCTAAGAATTAAAAGTCAGTGCCTTATTGCTGTTTTAATTAATTGGATTGAAAGAGAGATTAAACATTTTAAATCTTCATAGTTGCCTACCTATATCCTTTGCCTATTTTTAAAATTGGACTGCATCTTTATCTATTATTCATTGAAAGCAGTTTTTTTATATTTATACTTATTCTTGGTTATCAGAGTTGCAAAATTAGAATGTCAATGTTTTCCTTAATATAAAATGTAATCATGAAAAACAATGGTATATATTTCATGCATATACACATTCTTGGTAATCTTACAAAACCCCATGGCATTAATTTAGTCACCAACTTAAGGATAATTGTTATCTAGGAGTTGGGAAGAAGGTTGTGCAGACTAGTGCATTGTTGTTGTTTTTTTTTTTAATATAAAATAAACTAATGAAGCAGCATGAAAAATATTAACACCTTTTAAATATATAGTGCTCCTCTTTTGCTTTACTAGGTCTTTTCAGAAAAAATTTACTCTTTATATTATAATGTTTTTTCATATTGCCCTTTATTTTATATTTTCTGATTTATTTTATAAATCTCCTATTCTGAATCTTTAGAATCAAATTTTTTCAACACCATTTTGTAACTGTCGTTTCTTTGCCAAGCTTACTGCAAGACTTTTGGGTTTTGTTTTTTTTGGGGGGTTGTAGCTATTGTAAATGGAATTACTCTCATGACTTCTTTCTCAGGAGAATTGTTATTGATGTATCAAAGAGCTACTGATTTTGTATATTGGTTTTGTTTCCTACTATTTTACTGAATTTGTTCTATCAGTCTTTTGGTGGAGACTCTAGGTTTCTATATGTAAAATCATGTCATGTGTAAACAGGGACTTGACTTCCTTCCTTCATATTTGTATACCTTTTATTTATTTCTCCTGGCTAATGCTCTGGCTTATGCTTCTAATGCTATCATGAATAAATGTCATGAGAGTGGACATCCTTGTCTTGTTCCTGATCTTAAAGGATGCTTTCAGTGTTATTCAGGATAATGTTAACTGTGGCTTTGTTGTATATACCCTTTATTATATTGAAGTATGATTCTTCTATACCTAATTGTTCAGAGCCTTTATCATAAAAGGATTTTGAATTTTATCAAATGCTTTTTCTGAATGTATTAAGATGATCATATGGTTTTTATCTTTCATTTTTGTTAATATGAGGTATTATGCTTAATTGATTTGTATATATTGAACCATCTTTGCACTTATGGGTGAAGCCAACTTAATCATGGTGAATGGTGTTTTTGATGTGTTGTCCAATCTGATTTGCTTATATTTTGTTTAAAAATTTACATTTATGTTTACTGGGGATACTGGCTGATTTTTGTGTGTGTGTGTGTGTGTGTGTGTGTGTGTGTGTGTGTGTGTGGTAACCTTGCCTGGTTTTACCTCCTAGAATGGGTTTGAAATTCTATGAAATCGTTTGAGAAAAATGAACACTAATTCTTTCAAAGTTTGGTAAAATTCAGCATTGAAGCCATCTGGTGCTGGACTTCTGTTGTTGTTGTTGAAAGAATTTTCATTGCCCATTTACTCTTGTTATTGATTTAATCAGTTTTTTTTTTTAATAAACCATGCAGAAGATCAAAGACATGGATCACTATCTTTCAACCTTTACACAGATTAACTCACTATGAATCAAAGATCTATACAGGTAAGACCTAAAACTCTGAGACTACTAGAAGAAAACAGAGGAAACACTTCAAGAAATTGGAAAAGGCAATGATTTTCTGCATAGGACCCCCAAGCTAAAGAAAATAAGCAAATGGGATTGTATCAAACTACAAGAAACATGCTAAGCCAAAAAAAAAAAAAAAAAAAATCAAATCAGCAGAATGAAGAGTTACAGAATCAGAGAACATATTTGTCATATGTATAGGCAAATATTTTCAACTGACAGAGGATTAATATTCAGAATATGTAAGAATCTAAAAATGCTTCACATCCCCCAGCCATATTCAATATTCAATTAGAAAGCAAGCAAATGAACATAAAAAGACTAATTTTAAAAGAAAAATGCAAATGACCAGCATAAATATGAAAGGTGTTTGACATCATTTGCCATTTGGAAAATGAGATTCAAAATCATGATGAAATATTGTCTCACCCCAGTTAGAATGGCTATTATCAAAAAATAAAATATAACAAACACTGGTAAGAATGAAGAGGAGAAAGTTACTCTTATTTACTATTGGTAGGAATATAAGTAATCTATAGTCATTATGTAGAACACTATAGAATTTAATGTAAAAAATAAAAATAGATCCATCATAGGAACTAGCTATCAGTCTCCTGGGTATATACCCAAAGGAAATGAAATCAGCATTCCAAAGAGCTACCTGCACACCCATGTTCATTGCAGCACTCTTCACAATAGCTAATATATGGAATACATCAACGGATGAATCGATGAAGAAAACGTGATGCACACACACAATGCAATATTATTCAGCCTTACAAAATGAAATCCTGTTATTTGCAACAAAATGGATGGAACAGTAGGACATTAAGCTGAGTGAAATAAGCCAGATTCAGAAAGATGAGAACTACATATTTTATCTCATATGCAGATGCTAAATACTGTCAACCTGAAAGTAGAAAATTGTGATTACTAGATATTGGAAAAGGGGGCAATGTGGATGGGGAGGTAAATTTTATGAGTGTATGTTGTGTTTATGTATGAAACTATCACCCTGAACTCCATAAATGTGAACAATTAATGCATGTTAATAAAAAGAATTAACTTCATTTAAAAGACTTATAGCTTTGGTGGGAAGAGGAAGAAGAGAAGTTCAGTAGATTAGACAAAGGGGGATGAAAGGAAGTGGGGAATAGGAATAGAAAATACAATAGAATAAATCTAACATAATTTTTCTATGTAAACATATGAAAATACCTAAGTGAATCCCACCATTGTGTCCACCCACAAGAATGGGATCCTAATTAGAATAAGCTCTATTCCATGCTTGTACAATTTTATCAAAATGAAGTCTACTGTCATGTATAACTAAGAAGAACAAATACAAAGTAAAAATAAATTTAAAAAAAGAAAAGGCTTATAGAAATGCTTTTTGTACTTAGGGATTTGATCCTTATATAATATTAACATGTTATTAATAACATTCTATTGAAACAATTTCATACTTACAGAAGAATTACAAGAAGAGTATAAAGATCTCTCAGATTCTTCACCTATTAACATTTAGGCTATTTTCTGTATCAATTTTTGTGTCAGTCCATTTGGGAATGTTTCCTTTGCCCCTTATACTTCAATGTATATTTTCTAAGGGAAAGAGCAAAAAGTATCTTTTAAGTACAGTTCTTATTCTATATCCCAATAATATGCTTCATAGTATACTGGCAACAACTGTTCCAATAAATGTAACAGTAATATTTTTGTATATAGGATTCTTCCAATAATATACTAAGCTATGGTTCTCAGTTTGATTAACCTTCAGTGTAAATGTTTGTATTAGTCAGTATTAGTTTGTATTCTGTTACTGTAACAAGTATCTGAAATGATAGGCTTCTATAGATAAAAGGTTTATTTTAGCTCATTGTTTTAGAGGTTTAGGGTAGTTGGCCCTTTTGCTTTTGGTCCTACGGCTATACAGAATATTGTGGTGCATCCTGCATGTCGGAGAAAGCTGTTCACCTCATGGCAGCTACGAAGAAAGGGAGAGATAGGTAGGGCCCACAGTTCCCTTCAAGGGTGTAACTCCATTGACTTAAGTCTTCTCACTAGGCCCTACCTCTTAAAGGTATCACACGTACCCAAAGCACCAATCTAGGGACAAAGCCTTTACCACATGGACCTTTGAGGGACATTCCAGATCCAAACTATAGCAATTGTGAAGTTATTTTTTAGATGTGATTAATATTTAAGTCAGTGTACTGAGTAAAGCAGACCACTCTATATTGTGGGTGCACCACATGAAAACAGTTGAAGATCTTAAGAGAAAAGTCTGAGGTATTATAAAAGAAGAAAATGTCCTGCCTCCAGATTGCAGCATAGAAATTTTTTCTGAGTTTCCAACCTTGGGACACAAGACTGCAACATCAACCCTCTCTTGAAAATCCACTCTGCTTGCTTGTGTGAACGTCAGACTTGCCAGCTCCCAGAATTATATGAGCCATTTCTTAAAATAAATCTCTCTGTATGAATGAATGAATTTTAATTTAATAATAAATTAACACTTTATCTAATAGGTACATCATGAATTCTTACTCTAAACTTTTTTTTAAATTGGGCTTTCTATTGTATTACTTGGTGTTCACTCCCCAAAACCAACAATTTGAATTAGGAAATTAATGTCTTTTCATACATTCAGTAAAATTAATAAAGTATTTATGACTATAAATGTTCTTCTCACAGTTTTAATATAGCCTACAGTTTCTGATATGTAGTATTGTAGTAATTATTTTTAGAGATTATATAATTTGCATTTCTCCCTTCATGCAAGAGTTGTTTAATTAAAAATGTTGTAATGTTTTGTTGGAGGGCCTACTAAAATTTGTTTATGATTTCTATTGAGTCTATATTGTGTTGGGAAACTCTATTTGTAATATTTTTATAATTAATATATAATTATGTTATAAATATTCTATACAATGGAAAATTTTTGTATTTCAAATTATCAGAGTATATGTTCCTATATTTATTCAAAAGATTTAGCTTGTTGGTGGCATTGTGTAGATCTTCTATACCCATACTTGTTTTTTTCTATTTGATCTGTCTTTGAGAGTGGCACATTAAAGTCTAGTGTTAATGTGTTTCTAGCTACTTCTTGTACCTCTTGGCCAATTTCTGGTCATTGCAGTGCTTTTGGTATTATTTGGGGTATAGATATTTATAAATGTGATGTGCTTGTTATGAATTGTCTTTTTGTATTGCAAAGTGTCCTTTATCTCCTCTAAGACTTTTTGGCTTTAAACTTGTTTAATATCAAGATCACATGTTCTTAATTATACTTTCCATTTGATAGTTATAGCTTTGCCCATATGTTTGGTTTTATATTTCCTGAAAATGTTGTCTTAGGTGTGTTTTGTACATAATATATAAACAAGCCTTGTTTCTTGAGGCAGACAGAAAATCTTTTTTCTTATAACAGGGGAGTTAATACCATTTACAGTTTTAGTAAAATATTCTTCACATTGAAGAAATATATTTGCTAGATAGGGTTTCTTAATTGTGTTGCTCATATTGAATTTAAACTTATTAATTTTCATCATTTGAATTCACTACTCCAGTTTGGTGTGTATTTTATTAGATTTTTGTCCTTAAAGTTATTAAATAACCTTAAGTAAGTTCAGAACTATTGGATATTCCTAGACAGTTTTGTCCATTATATAATCATCCTCTTCATTTGTTCTTTAAAACTATTTTATTTTTGATGAACATGTATTAATTGTATAGATAAGTGGAGTTCAGTGTGTGTTATAGTAAATACCAATCCAATCCAACTTCCCTTCATCCACTCCACCATTCCCATCCTTTTTACTTCTAATAAGGCTATTTGCCTTGAAGTAAATTTTTATGGTTACTAAAATATTCCTATCAGCTTCTTTTTTCATATTTTTCTCATATATTTTTATTTCATTTTTTTCTTTTTAAATATTTTTAAATTTTTATTTTTAGATATATATGACTATTTCATTATTTTTAAGGTTTTTGAAATCTATACTTAGACATGTTGAGGAGTTAAATTTACATTATTTTTCCATACATAGTTTATAACTGATATACAATATTCCTCCTATTAATTTTATTATTTAAACTTCTACATACTATCCTTTAATTCATTTGAAGTATCTCATTTATTTTTTTCATATTAGAGTACAGGAGTTTTCCCTTTGCCAGTTATTAAGTAATCTGTCTTTTCTCCAAAGTCTGTTGTTCTCTTTTTCAATACCTGTACATGCAAAAGTCATTTTCATTCACATGAATGAAAATGTGATTTGGTCTGATTTGGTGTACTTTGTTTGCATATCTGTCTTATTATTTGTACTACACCCTTGTCATTCCTCTGGCTTTATAACACATCATAACAATTTTAAGGGTAAATATATCAGCATTGCTTCACATTTTGTTAGACAGAATTGTTATTTTTAGGTTCTTGTTTTACTTTTTTCAACAATTAGAACTGTTTGCACATGAAGAAACTTCATGTTATTTTATCTTACTTTTTTGTTATAATCAGACATCTGAAATGGATTATTTATTCATCCATATAATTATTTTAGAAGTTCTTGAACTAAGCTGAAAAACAAAGATCACTTTAAAAAAAAATTACATAGGTGTTAGAGAAAATCAGCATTCCAAATAATATGTCTTTGGAAATAGCACTATAAATCAAAATCACTTAAAAATGCATAAATCCTAAATAAAATATTAGCAAATGGAATCCATGTGTGTTATTAAAGACTAATATTCCATGACCAAATTGGATTTAGCTTAGCATGCAAGGGTGATTTCATATTAGGAAATTCATTTATGTAATTCATTATATTAATTAGTTAAAGAGAAAAATATATGATTACCTCAATAGAATCCAAAATGTCTTTTGAGAAAGTTCAACATCCTCTACTGATAAGAGACTTAAAAAATAGCAAAACACAATTGTCTGAAAATATTATAATAGACAAAATCATTTATGAAAATAAAAAATATTGTGTCTACTATCAAAATACTAAAAGTCACACTAATATCTGAAGAAAGATTGCATCTTAGAAGTATTGAGCCAGGTGTGGTAGTGCGCGCCTATAATCCCAGCAGCTGGGAAAGTTGAGGTAGTAGCATCACAAGTTCAAGGACAGTCTCAGCAAATTATGGAGTCCCTAAGCAACTTAGTGAGACCCTGTCTCAAAATTAAAAATAAAAAGGGCTAGGGATGTGATTCAGTGGTTAAGTACCCCTGGGTTCAAAAAAAAAAAAAAAAATACTTACAGTATTATAAAACAGCTTGTGAAGGATCTTATTGGTGCAAACAATGAAATGAAATTTGATATGTATCACAAATACTTTGCTTCCTTACACAGTAAACTCAAGTAAACAGCAACAACAAAGTGAAATAATGCAAATAACAGAGTTCAAAGAAATAGATAATTTTGAGATTAATATGCATAAAAATATAATGTATGTCAATACAAATTTATTGCAAATATGTGATAATTTTAAAGATAAATTAATACTATGTATCATTTGAAGTGTCTATTTAAATCATTTAGATATTAAGATGATTCTGAAAAAAGAAGCTGAAGAATAAATAAAGTGTCAATTCAGGAAGCAGAATTTAACATATGGTAAATAAGGTCTTCAAATTAGTGACCAAAAATAAATTAATCAACAAGTTTATTTGTATTTATATGGTGATCTTTCAAATAAAGCTAGATACTTTGTACACACAAAGAAACTTCTTATGTATTTAAACATAAAATATAACACACAAAACTTAAGAATAAGAGCATTTTTATATCATAAGATGGAAAATATTTTTTAACATCATGCCATTTATCCATAAAACTTACACTGGAAAAGAAATGCATGTGTTATGGTTTGGATCTGAAATGTACTTCAATAGCTTATTTATGGAAGATTTATTACCCTGGGAAGTGATGTTCAGAGGTGAGGTTCCCAGGAAATAATTAAATCATTAATCCTCTGACCTTATAGATGGATTAATTCATTGAGGGATTCATAGCTGAATGGGAGGTGGTGGAAACTTTAGGCAGAAGGAGGAAGTAGGGACTGGGAATGACTTGGAGGAATTTCTTTCTCTTTTTTTTTTTTTTTTTTTTGTGTGTGGTACCAGGGATTGAACTCAGGGGCACTCGACCTCTGGGCCACATCCCCCGCCCTTTTTTTGTATTTTTTTTTTAGAGACAGGGTCTCACTGAGTTGCTAAGTGCCTCGCCATTGCTGAGGCTGGCTTTGAACTCGTGATCCTCCTGCCTCAGCCTCCCAAAGTGCTGGGATTACAGGCGTGCGCCACCGCGCCCAGCTACTTGGAGGTATTTCTTGTCCCCAACCCCTTCCTTTGTCTCTGCTTCCCACCGGCAGTGGGAAATTATCTGAACAGCTTTTATATGCTGTACCCTTACACAATCATATTCTGCATCAGCTCAGGCTCAAAGCAATGAAGCCATAACATGTCCTGAAACCTCTGAAACCATGAGCCAAAATGAATCTTTCCTCTTCTAAGTCTTTATGTCAAGTATTTTGATTACAGTGATGAAAATCTAACAGCATGTGCATATGCATACAAAACCTTACAAAAACCATAAACAAAGTAAAAATGCAAATAAAACAAAAAGAAAATACCACTTATAAGCCCAATTAATATTGATATTAGCAAGAGTTTTTACAAATAAATAACAAAAAGTTTAGTAACATAATTGCTAATTAGTATATTTTCCTCATGGTGATTTTTTTCTCAAATCCTTTAATTTTTGCTATACCAAAAACTGAGAAATGATTTGAATATTTCCTCAATCCATACAAGAGTTCCAGTTATCTTATTCATAAAAGCAGGTGTATCTTTGAAATTCTATCCTACACTTGTATGAGTGTACTGGAGTGTTTGCATGGGGGTAATGTTATAAGCATTCAAATGGGTTAGTTGTTCAGGTAATTTATTTTTGTGTGTAGGCTCAATCCCCCTGGTAAACATCCAATCTGAAATCCACCTCTACTTCCCAAGATACAGCACCTTGTCTTGACTGTCTCTTGCATTGGATCTTCCACTTAGATGCTGGACTTAAAAGATCTGTTCTGGGGTCAAATTGCCAGGGTCTAAAACTCCTATATTTACTAATTGTTTTCTACAAGAATTTTGAAGCTTTGCAGGCTCTGCTGGCATCACTTCCAAACACCATGTGGAAAGAGGTTTGATCTATGCAGATTGTTTTGCTCGGAAAGTTGTTTCTAGGAATATAGCCTTGAAGAAAGTGCCTGTGCTACTGTTGATCCAAGACGCAAAGAAAAAACCACCACCTCCAAATTTAAATCAAATTAAAGCAAGCTTATATTGTGTACACAAAGAGAGCTGGCCAGCGGCTATCCCTCCCAAACACTGGGCTTGGGATCAACCCCTCTCTCCTGGAAGACAAGGTTTTTATAGCACAGAAAGTTACCAAAAAAAAAAAAAAAAAAAAAAAAAAAAAAAAATAGGGGGGAATGTCTTGGGAACTTACAGCTAACAGGGTTTTGGCAAATGTATTACAAAGGCAGATAGCAAGTGAATGATCTACATGGCTTAACATTTCAAGGTAGGGAGAATTAAGATTCCTGTTGGAATTTATAAGGCGCCACTAAGTTTTTAGGGAGGGTTGTTATCTGGTCAAGGAGAGCCAGGCCTGTGTGAGTTCAGAGCACGGGCAGGAATTCCAAACAAGATTTTCCCCAGAGTTTGGTCAGGCCAAATAAATATCTTAGTAAAACAGAAATGAACTTTTTTTTTTTTTTTAACTTTATGGCTCCCAATCTTAGTATAGAATTAGGTTGGGTTCATCACTACACCTATTGGGGTATTTACAAAGGACTATCCCAATGGACTCAGCGATTCTGAATACAATCTTTTAATTAATTACCCAGGATCCCTCCTTCTCTGGAAATTGCCTTTGTGTTTGATGTTCCCCCGATTCTGTCATAGAAAAGTTTTTACCTCACAAGTGGATTTATATTTCAAGTATTCTTGACTATAGTTTTCTCCATTTGGTTTCTTTTTCAGTCTAATTCAATGTTTCCTGTATTTTAGAAATTCTTCATAATTTCAAATAAACTGATAGAACATTATTGTATTTATAACATTGCTCTAAATATTTCAAATACATAGGACAAGGTGCTTGCTCATTTCATCCCTGTAGCTTTCTGATGGCTCTGTTCTGATTATTTTTCTTACTATTACTACATCTTATTTATTGTCTTACTTATTTATTGTCTCTGACCCCAACTACATTGTAAATTTTCTGAGAGCAGGGACTTTATCAGTCTTGCTTACCATAGTATTCCTTACACCTAAAACAATGTCAGGCACAGAAGATATGCAGTTTATATTTGTTACCAAAAATACGTGACTGGATTAATGATTAGTTTGGGAGAAAAGCGGGTATATATGGCTTACTTTCTCTTTGGCTGCTTATTTTACAGTGATAAGAACCACAGCTCTTCTGCTTAGTGGCCCCCAAAATTTTATAAACATACCAAGGAGTCTCTTCCTCAGATTCCATTCTGAGGCCTCCATTGGCGGAAGCTCGATTGAATGAACAAGTTTAATATCGGGAAAAATAAGTAGAAAGCTCCTCACTAGTTGCAACCTGAATCCTCAAATCTTTCCTTCTTGTTAATAAAACAGATATTTTGATCCTCATTTGACATTACATGTAAATTATATAATTTGGAACAGGAAAGAAAATTGCTATACATAATATGTTCTGGAAGAGGAAATCCTGTTGGAAAATGCTGAACAAATTTAACTTAGCCGGGAATGCCATGTTAGTGAAATAAAAGGGTTTATTGGTGCCACGTGGGGAAGGGTAGGGAAAGGAATGGAAGGGAAGAGGGGTAGGGAATGGGAAAGGGGAAGTACTAGAAGAGCACGGAACAAGGGAGAACAGGAAGGAAGGGCCGGTTTCAGTCTGGAGCAGGCTTAAATAGCGAACTGGTGGTCAGGGAGACCCCTGCAGCGAGTGTGTCCATAGGCTGCTGGAGTTCAGGAGGCAGTGGCGAGGGCACCTGCTGGCCAGGCTGAGATACCTGGGAAATGTAGTCTTTTCACAAAGTACCTGGGGAGATGTGGCCTTCTACCTGGGAGGCACAACCTCCCTGCCCAGAATCCAACAAACCCTACTTCAGAGTTAATGATTCTAGGAGGTTTTGTGATTGTGAAACGGTTTTTAGAAGAGTAGGTAAAGGGAAAGAAAAAATAATTTATACTGAGATAATAAGATATAAGTAGAGTTACAAAAACACTAAAACAAAACAAAAAAAACTAAGAAAGACTGAAGACTTTTCTACTATAAGAGAAGATAATGTTATTTATTATTGGCTATTTATTAAAATGCTTTGTTCTAGCTCATATGAATTAAGCATTGCAGTAAAAAGAATATTACATGTCACTGACTCCAATTCTCTAGCAGTTACAAGTTCTGTTCTACCCTTATTATCATTTAAAACAAATTAATTTTTACATAATTCTGATGTAACTGCTAAACAACTTTATATGACCATTTGTAATAAAATCAAAACTGAGAAGTAATTTCTGTCTTCTGCTAGCCCTGTCCATGTTAATTAAAATTGAAAAGACAATTTAGTTAAAAATTACTTAAACAAAGTGGTCTGACCAATTAGAATTGGGCTATTAAACTAACACAGCTTTCATTCAGTCTAAAGGATCAAAGTACCACTGAGAATTATCATGATGTACTTGCATTTGGATTGTAACATTTGTGGTAGACATTTTTACAGAAGAAAGAAATACTTTTGAACCAAATGGAATGATTATGCTCATTCCAATAAAAAAGAAAACATTAATAATTTGGACACTAATTTGGAGGAAAGAAGAAATTATCCTGGGTTCTTTTCTCTCCCTTGGGTTTTGTTTGTTTTTTATTTTGACACAGGCATCACTGGCCACAGAAATACAAATGTTTTCTTCTCTCTGAAAAACAAAACAAAACAAACAAACAAAAAAACAAATAACAACAAAAAAAAAACCAACCACAAACAAAAATTTAATTATAAGCAAAGAACTTGTTTAGATTTAACAAATCAAGATAGTTTGACATATTCAAGATTATAAAACTCAAAGGACATATTCAAGATTATAAAAATGATTAAAGGGACAGTCATAAAACTACAAAAGAAAAGATTAAAAGAAGCTGATTTTCTAAAGAACATAGGTCTGAATTTAAGGATTCTAGAAAAAGTAAATAATTTATAGGGACTTACTTACCTTCATCTTATACCATAACCAAAATTAGATAAAGGGAGCTCATGCATTGTATCTTGCCCTCTTAGAACACTGATGTTATATAGAGTCCCCAGCTTGCTGACTAGAGACAGAAGGCCCAATGCAAAACCAGCTGTGCAAAGGAAGCCATTTTAAACTCACACCCTTCATTCACCACCATATGGCTGCAGCCACCTCTGTGTCCCTGGTAGGAACAGCTCAAGTTGGTAAAATACAAGGCCCTTGATAGAAAATGTATTTGTAGTTTTCAGTTACATAATGTGGGGACTATTTTGTTTTGCAGCAACACATGACTGATGCACTAACTTACAGAGTTCATGAAAATTAAATAAGTGGACATTCCTGAAATGTTATAAAAGTTCTAGCACATTGCAAGCCTTTATCAACATTTGCTTATAGTGTTGTCATATTTTTTTTTCTTTTTTTTAGCTTGTGGTCTTCATGGATAATCTTAAGGGTTATAAATATGAATCTAATAATAGATTTATTCAGAATTTGGGAGAACAAAATGTAAGGGATGATGTAAACACAGAGAAATGAAATTTGATATCTAATACTAGCCCTGACATGTATTTTTGCAGTGACCTTGGGGAAATCAGTACCCATCTCGGACTCTTAATTTCCTCTTGTAGAGTAGAACATACTGAGGTATCTAAGCTCTTTTCTACATGTATATTCATGAATCTAAATTTTTTCAGATAATCAATGATTACTTTATAGAGGATTAAACATTTTTCTTTATATTACAAAGATTTTGTGGACAATGTATTAATATACTGTTTCTTCATCTTAAAGTATAATTAACAAGATGGAAAAATTACTGAATGATTTCTGATCACTATTAACATCTTCCAGATATGAAGATGAATATTTTTTGCAGAAGAAATTATTAAAAGTTATCAGACTATTTGTATCTACACAAAGCTGTAACATCTGAAATCTTCTGTTTTATTTTTTTAAAAATATTTTTTATAGATGGACACAATACCTTTGTTTTATTAATTTATTTTTATGTGTTGCTGAAGATTGAATCCAGTGCATCACGCATTCTAGGCAAGCACTAAGCACTCTCCCACTGAGCCACAATCCCAGCCCTGTCTGCTTGATTTTTGTAATGCTGTGTTTTTACCTATAAATCTTAAATTGTGATTGGCTTCTGTCCTTTTTCTAAGTATTTATGTTTTGTTTGTAGACTGAATAAAATTTAACCTGCTAGAAATATGTCAAAACGGAAAGTAAATATACACTAATCTAAAGCCTAAAGTTTCTTTCTTAATAACCAACAAACTCAGGGAAATGTATATACAGATAAACACATCAACTTATATAGAAACAAAGATATATAAATACAATCATTCTAATGAATCATAACAATGCATATGCAATCATATATATTTTTAAAAGTTAAACTTTATAATTAGTTTAAGAAGAGTACCATTTATGACCTTTTAAGCATGCCTATTTTTCTCCAAAAGTCCAAAAGTCTATGTACACATACACACAAATATATATAGCTACTCAGGAGAAATCGTTGTTGTACTATTTCACACAGATTTGCTGCATGATTCACTTCCCCAACCACCTGCACACACACACACACACACACACACACACACACACACACACACACTTGGTTAGTTTGGTCAAATTTTTGATCATGTATAAATGTTATTCTATTATATACACTCTTCTATAATTTGCTTCCTTTTAGCTGATATTTTTGTAAAATCCATTCAAATGTGGCATAAACTGTCGATCATTCACATTTGCTGAATTTGGTGCTCCATTTATTACTCCAGACCAACTTTATTTTCTCTCATATTAACAAATGTCTGGGCTGTAATCCACAAAGCCATCATGAGTATTGTATATGAGAATTTCCATAGGCTTACTATCTGGAAGAGAAATTGCTGAGTTTTAAAAATGAGCATTAACCTGTACACACACACTGGTTTCTCAACATCATTCTGCCTGTTTCCTTTTATCAACAGTCTATGGGATTTAAAATTTCTCCAAAGATTCAACCAATTCTTGGTAATGTCTGATTGGACAATCATGTCGATTGAACAAGTATATAGCAGTGTCTTATTGTGTTTGTAATTTTGTAATATCCTTGATCATTAATGAAACAGAAGTTTATCCCATGTTTATGGGCCACACGTGTATGCTTTTGTTCAGTGCCTCTCAATTTTGTTCCATTCATCTATTTGTCTCTTCTTCATAATATGCTGTCTGAATTATTATAAAGCACTTCTTTACAACTTGTTTTAATTCTTTAAGAGCACTAGCCCAATTTTTAGCATTGTGTCTTCCTGTTCAAACTGTTTTGAATTAACTTATGTTCCACTGGGGAGAAAACAAGCCTGCTGGAATTGACTAGGATTGTTCAGCATTGTCAATAAGTTGGATAGAGCTGATGTCTTTATAGAATTGTGATCCTTGACAAGATATACCTCTTAATTTATTAAGAATAATCTACTTTATCTCAATAAAATATTAAATTTCTTTTCTTTAAGGAATGCGAAATTTTCCTAGATTCACTTGTAGGCTGTTTCATGGTTTACATATTGATTTTATATGTAACAATACTAAATCTAATCTCTAACACTATTTACTTTTATACTTTCACTTTTGGGGGGCTGGGGGGCACTGAAGATTGAACTCAAGGTCACTCGACCACTGAACCACGTCCCCAGCCCCATAGTGTTACTGTTTTCTCTAGCACTATTCTACTTTTACCTTCTATGGCATTAACCATTTTGGCTTCCACATATGAGTGAGTTAATGCAGTATTTGATTTTTTAAGCCTGGCTTATATCAAAATTGGTCATTATAATGTATTAAAAATTTGCATATTTATAGATTCACTTTTCTAACATGTCTTTTACTGAGAGTGTTCTTAGAATTTTCCATTCTTGCATAATTATTGCTATCATAGAAAAGCCTACCTTTATAATATGTTAGGAAATGTTCTCTTATTGTTGCTGTATAACAATTTTTCTAGAATTGAAATGTTAGAACTCACCATCAAAGCAAAAAGAGCCTTAAATTCTCATGAAGAGTTTTGACTACTAAAACTACTTATTCTATTTTTTTTAGTCATTTTGTATGATTTGTTTTTCTTATAATTTTTCCATTTCATTAAAGTTATCGAAAGCATTACATAATTTTTACCACATTCTCCTATTAGTCCTTATGTTTCAGCCTTTAAAATAAAAGCATATTTTTCTTTTCTGAAAATGGATATTTGTGCCTTGATTATCTCTGTCCTGATGAACCAACACTGGTATAGTTAATTGTGGACATTTTCTAACTGAAACACAAATGAATGATACTTCTTAAACAACTCTTTCTGGTTTTCCACTACTAATAACCAATATTCCTTAAAGTTTTTTTTTTTTTTTTTTTTTGTCATTCAACTACACTATTTTCATTTACTTACAAATATCCATAAATAACTAGTGATGAATGAGTGATTATTTTATAGTATGGACCTACTAAATTCTAGAGCCTTGTCTAACTTACTTCTCTTACTGTCCACATTGATGCCTATCACGCCTTGGTAGAAATTGGGTAACTTGCCTATGGATATTAGATAAATAAGAAATACAACCAGAATTCAAGAAGCGGGTTTGCCTAAACTAACTTTGTAGATACCTACCACTATTCTGGATTGATTTTAACATGCACAAGGTGATTGTACCCTCCAAAATTCCACATGGAGCTATTAAATCACTCAAATATTGAATTGATATACTAGAGCAAAATCCAACAGTAAATTACACATTTTGATAAGAAAGTACATATGAAATATAAAACTTCACATTCTCATATTTTATAAACTCTATGTGAGTTTTCTATAAATACTGCAAAGTATGGCCATGTCAAACTTAGTATTCTCAGTATTTAATGGAATGGTAGTTGGTAAAAATTATAGTAATTTGTAGCCTAATAACTTCTTCACCATCATATTGGTGGGGAATTAAGTATACAATGTGTCAATTAATGATTTATAAATATAGATGGTTCCAGTGTCATTTAGTGAAATTATTTGTTTCCCAAATTGTTAATGAAGAAAAATCTCTGTGATGCTTTTATACAATGGTAGGCATGTCTGTTAACTCTTGCTCTCTATTGTTGCACAGTCTTTTGAGTTGGTAGACAAGAATCATGAAAGGAAGTAAGATAAAGGGATAAGAGAATCACTGCATCTAATGAGCACACATGGTGTTCTGTCATAACAGATTACCCCATGATGCTCATGATTAACTAAGCTGCCACTTGTTCTATGAGCTTACAGTACTATAAGCCAAGTAAGCATAATAGAAAACTGTCTACAAAATTAGAAGTCTGTTTTAATTTCATATTTATCACCATCTTGTCATCTGTGATAACACTTCATCATATGTGTGCTCTTGCCTGTAGTTATCAAAATTAAAATTTACTTACATAAAAGTGTTGTAGCTCAATGTCAGCCCAATGAAGCTATTTGGTGTGACAAACAATAAGGTGTACATGTTAGAATGAATTTGTTCCAGTGTTGAAATAAAAATATTATAATAATTCACAGGTTTCCCTTTCTTTAATGCTATCACATATTTCCATTAGGGGGATATACATACCATTAAGTCTATAGGTAGTGATGCACAAATGATAATCTTTGGGGTAACATTGTATGTTTTCATTACACGATTTCAGCCCATAATGATTTTAGAAAAAAGCAAGATGTTGTGAGGAGAGAATATTTACTGTCAAACCATGTACAATAAAAATGCAAATAAATAATGCAGAAGCAAGATGTATCACATAGCAATGCTTCAAATAACAACCAAGGAACGATCACAAAATAGCTATAAATTATGCTTTTCCTTCTTGTCCTACATAATAAACACAATTCTCCATTTTGATAACCATTTTTGACCAGGAATTTAAACTTTATTTCATTGCAATTAGGAAGGGGTTATCATCTCTTCAAGTCAACTATAGTCTTCCCTGATCATAAACTGTGATCCTATAATTTCTTCCCACCTGTAATATGCCTCCTTTTCCATCTATCTATGCTAATTTTATCTGTTACTTCCAAAATAGTATATAATATAATACTGCTCTTATTCAAACTGTTGCCCTATTTAATTTCTTTCTGCATTCATATTACCTCAGTCTTCATTTGTTTCACACATATTAGCTTTGTTTCTCCGAATTATAAGCTCTATGAATTACAGGAACTGTGGCATAGTACATTTTCCCCCATAGCATCGAGAGCAGTGATGAATGTATCATAAATTCTCTATATATTTTCATTTTCTAAAATGTTTTGTTCTAGAATTTAAGGAGCCTCAACATAAAGCACTCTCCTAATCACTCAACTTTTAAACTAATTAACCAGGGAAAAAAATCATCATACATAAGTCAAAACATCAATTAAATGTACATCTGAGAATGTAGTTTTAGTATAGTGACAACATGAATTTCCCAGTTTCAACTGAACCCCATTACTAGACAGTTTGGCCATGGTTAAAAGAGTTCCTACCTGTCTTTCCTTCTTATGGGTCTGTACTCAAGAGACATGCTTTCTGCCTGTGTGTCTTGTTTGTAGACCTTAGACAAAAGAAAAATAAGGAATTAAACTGTCACTGAGCAATTCCTCTTTTCAAATTCATTAGTGAAATAATAGATGAATGAGTAAGGGGATAGTGAAAGGCCAGGAAGTTTATTTTAATAGATAACCCTTGGTATGGGAGTTATATCCACTAAGGGCTCTGCCCCAGAACTGTCACTAACACAAATAGAAAAAGTTATTTAAGGCTATTATTGAGCCATTAAATTTTTTTTTTTTTTTTTTTTTTTTTTTTTTTTGGTACCAGGGATTGAACTCACGGGCACTGGACCACTGGGCCACATACCCAGCCCCCACCCCTTTTATTGTTTTTTGTATTTTATTAGAGACAGGGTCTCACTGAGTTGCTAAGTGCCTTGCCATTGCTGAGGCTGGCTTTGAATTCAAAATCCTCCTGCCTCAGCCTCCCAAGTTCTGGGATTACAGGTGTGTGCCACCATGCCCAGCTAAATATTTTTATTTTAATTCAAGAAAATATTTTTGTTCCCCCCCTCCAGGAACCAAACATGTTTGGTACACAGAAAATTTGAAAAAGCAACTCCAAAACTTAATTAAATCTCACTTAGATTTGTCATTTTTAATGTTACGAGTATGTTCAACCCTCTTTAGTACATATGATATGTGCATTTGCATAACATTAGATATGTAATTGAAAGTATATACAATTTGAGCAAAATCTTTCTACTAGCAAGAAAAATAATTACATTAACATGGGTGTTTGGTAGATAAAAGTAAAGTCAAATACTGTGTTCAGATTCTCTGTAACTTGACAACATAAAGTTTGAATGTGGCACTGGAGAAAAACTGTCATTCAAGTTATTCTGAATTGTCATTCATAAATTTCACTTGAAATTGTGATCGCCAAACCAAGTATTGTCCCCCACTTAATGTTGCTTTACATAGACGTTTCCAGTCTGAGGGGGTTAAGCTAAAGGTGTTAAGGGACTCCAGTATACTCAACGTGAAAGGAGCTTGGGGTCCATATGTCATTACTGCCTCTTTGAGAATTTTTATTGTTTTGAAATCTACTGACTGGTGGCCCCTCTCTCCATTTTCATATTCAAATACTGGCAGTTCCCAACGTATCTGTGAGTTACCCTCAAGAGCACATAAGCGCTCAGAAAGACTTTTTATTTCTATTTCTAGGGTATGCAAACGCCTAGTGATACCCTTCATATTTTCTGTAATAGATTCCACCCATGGGGGAGTGGAGGACATAGGTTCCTCCACTTGATGGTCCCTTATCTTGGTCTTCCTTAATTTCCTTTTGTTCATTTTTTCAGAATCACTTTTACTTAATTCCTCCTCACTACTACTACTCTCATTGGTCCTAACTGACTCAGTAACATCCTGAGAGGATTCAATTGAGAGCATGTATCCTTGAACTATCTCTAATAAATCTTGAATAGCTTTAGCAGCTCGGATCTTTGTCATTTTTGAGCCCGCACTGATACTATCCTTACTGGCCCTAACTGACTCAGCCGAGGCCAAGCTTTCATGATCACTTTCACTTTTTTCCAAATTCTCCTCACTAATAACTGACTCAGCTATATCAAAGAATCCATCAAGAGCCTTGTACACTTGGGTCTTAGTTATTTTCGAACCCATTTTAACCGCTCTGACTAGAGACTCCTGCGAGGTTCCTCAGTTCTTACCTGCCGTGTCGATTCCCCGTCCGGGCCACCACCTGTAGTCGTCATTCATAAATTTCAGTTATAAGAAAATGACTTAATTATTCGCTGACACCCTTTGTAATTAGGGTATTTTAAAACCATTTCAAATTATGGGCATTTAAAGAAATAGAATACAGGTAAATAATAGCAACTTATAAAAACTATAGAAACATTCTGCAATAGCAACAGAGTCTATTAAAAAAAAATCATAGGCTGCTTGTTTCCTCTGTCTTATCAGAAGTCCAAGCATGCTTTTATTTGACAGACTCTAATGAGAACACTTGAAGGTGCCACACATGTTGATTCCTTGTAGCCATAATCAGTCATGTCATACTTCAGATCTCATCACTATTTTTTTTATGATGTCAGTCTTCCAGACCCAATATGAAAATAATCCTGACTTTCCTCTGCAGATTTTGCTAACAATCTCCAAATCTACATTTGGATATTTCTTGGGAAATATATACTACATCTGTACTAGTATATCCCTAACATGATTAATACATAAAATACTGTCCTTAAACTCATGCTTCTCTCCTATTCTCTTCCTTCCATATTCCCAATCTCATTGGTATAATCCACACACCTACACAAGCAAGAAAACTGAGCACACTCATGTAGCCCTCCTTCTCCTCCACTCTATGTATCAAATTAGTTGCTTCCCTCTTAAAACAATGGAGAACAAAGTAAATCAAAACCCCTACTCCTCTTACAAATGTGTAATCTTGGGTTTCTCCGTTTTATATCTATTATTGAGTAGCATTAAGTATATTTTAAACCATCTATTCATTTCATCCTTTCTGCCACTCCTACAGTTAATGCCAGCTCACTTTCCTACTGTATCAACACAGTGTTTAGAATCCTCTCTTCTGTTTTCAGCTATAAATATTCTCTTTCTACTCTTTGAAATCCCTTACCTTTAAGGCTTTACACAGGTTTTTTTTTTTTTTCCTTTGCTTAAATCTACCTTCTCTTTTCATCCTAAATGTCTAGCACTTAATCATACTTGAGGTATAAATTAATGTCAATTTTCCTGAAAATTTTTGTCCCACAACCTCCTCTATCAAGAGGATTTCATATATTTATCATGAAGATATTCAAAAAAATTTTTGTCTTTCTGCCTTCATTTATATCCTTTCCAGTGGGTTCTGAGATTCTTGGGTTCTAGAACCTGTATCTGCCAGGTTGACTTGAATTTTTGGTTCTTAGCCTGATAATCATCACTTAGCTACTCAATAAACAGGGGTGTGTATTTTGTGTTTGTGTTTGTGTGTGTACGTGTGTGTGTGTGTATGTGTATGTGTGTACCTATTGAGTCTTCTTCCTACCTAAACAATGTACTTATTCATGACAAGTCATTAGAAATCTCAAGGAATCATAATTCTGCTTGTAAATTTTAGGATCTCCAGGCATCTCAAGTCCCCTCATTGGAAACTGTGAAAAGTTCTTTTGTTTGTTGTGTTTTTAATAACAGAGTTCCATAATTAACCACAGATCCCTCATATTATTTCTCAACTATTACTTTACTGCGGGATAGTAATTACTCTGTATACACATTAGGATTTAACAATGTTTCTTCAACAAATAATAGTTGTATCTATGCAGCAAAATCCCTCTTGAAGATTTTTGGAAAATATTTCCAATGAAATATATTCCCATTCACACCTTATAGAGGTTTAGAATGTGGTATGAATCCACCAAGTGAAATATGTGGCTTTGGAAGTCTACACATTGTAATGGCAAGCCTTCCATAGTACTTAAAAGTACTACAATACTCTTAAGTATTTTAGTGGTTTCCTAAAATAAACACCACAATGAAAGATTTTAATACTTTTGACTTCTATCTGACAGACCTGACAAAGATCTTAAATCTGTTCTCAAAAAGTAGTTGGATATTTAGATTCAAATTTGTAAAAACAACACTTGTTTCCGTGACCTAACATGCCTCCAAGAAGTTCTATCATTTATACTGGGAGAGCTAAAGAAACAATCTACATGTGGTGGCTGGAAAACTAGGTGAGAAAGATGATAAAGAAACTTGGAGAATTATCCTCTCTGTAGCTCTCACCCAGGATAAAAGGTATTTATTTTTCAGTTCAAGCTGGTTTCATTCCATATCCATGGTTCTTTTTTTCTTGCAGTTCTATTTCATCTTATTTAATGATCACCTCCTTGTAAGAAATCTCTCTGAAGATCATCCTTCCCATTTCCCCTTTGATTAGGCTTACATTTTCAGACCTGCTTTTATGTTTGTTTTCCCAAATGCATAACTTTAGGGTAACAACTTCTATGGGTAATTTTGTGTTATAAATTTAATTTTAATAGTTTTCCATATAAGGGATAAAACTTGCAAAAGAGCACTGTATGTCTTTTAAGAACCCTCTCTTAGTTCCTTCCTCAGGATCTACATCAAAATGATACAGGCACATTAGCGTTTATAGCAGTGCAATTCACAATAGCCAAGTTATGGAGCCATCCCAGGTGCTCATCAAGAGAATACACAATGAAAATATGGTATATATACCCAATGTAGTTTTATTCAGCCAAAAAGAAGAATGAATTTAAGGCATTTACTGGTAAATGGACAGAACTGGAGAACATCATCCTAAGTGAAATAAGCCAGACTTAGAAAGTCAAAGGTTGAATGCTTTCTCTCATATGTGGAATCTGGACAAAAATAAGAAAAAGAAGAAGGGGAAATTTCATAAAAACAGAAGGGAGATCAGAGGAAGAGAAGAAAATGGGGGTTGAGGCAGAGGGAAAAAAGATGGGTAAAAACAAGAATGGAATGCAATTAACAAATGTATGCAATATGAATATGCCACAGTGAATTTCACCTTTATGTATATCAACAAAGCAGTAATTAAAAAAAAAAAAAAAACTATAAAGAGAAGAAAGACCAGTAGAATAGAGGAAGAAGAAAAGGTGGAGGGAGGATGAGAGATAAAAGGAAAGTACTAAGAACTAAACTAGAAGAAAGTATTATCCATGTTTATAGGACTATGCCAAGATGAAACCTAATATTATGCACTAACAAAAACATTAAAAATCTTCATGTGATAGAATGCTTTAAAAAATCATTAGATTATTTGGGTCAACCATGAATTCAATAGTAATTTTGAAAATATATGTAAAAGTTCAGCCTCAAATATCTTTCCTCTTATAGAATCTTAATTATTTGATTTTATCTGCAAGGTATTGCCTGATCTATATGGGCAAAATCCAAAAAGACTACAAACCTTGTTTTAAATTCATATATTATTTTTCTTACATAACAATAATATTTGAAAAATGTAGGCAAATATCAAAAATAAAATAATCATTTTTTTAAAATATGATAGAAACTGTTGACTAGATTAATGTTCTCAAAAGTGTTCCTTAACAAAGAAGACCTCAGAAGATGTAAAGATATACCTTGCTGTTGGATAGGCAGAATTAATATCATCAAAATGATCATACTACCAAAAGCACTATACAGATTTAATGCAATTCCAATCAGAATCCCAATGGCATTCCTCATAGAAATAGAAAAGGCAGTCATGAATTTCATCTGGAAAAATAATAGACCCAGAATAGCTAAAGCAATCCTTAGCAAGAAAAGTGAAGAAGGTGGCATCATTATACCAGACCTTAAACTATATTACAGAGCAATAGTAACAAAAACAGCATGGTATTGGCACCAAAATAGATCAGTAGACCAAAGGTACAAAATAGAGGACACAGAGACTAACCCACAAAATTACAATTATCTTATATTAGACAAAGTTGCCAAAAAACATGCATTGGAGAAAAGATAGCCTCTTCAACAAAATGGTGCTGGAAAAACTGGAAATCCGTATGTAACAAAATGAAATTAAACCCCTATCTCTCACCATGCACAAAATTCAACTTAAAGTGGATGAAGGACCTAGGAATTAAACAAGAAACCCTGCTTCTAATAGAAGAAGAAGTAGGCCCTAATCTCCAACATGTCGGATTAGGCCACAACTTCCTTAATAAGACTCCTATAACACAAGAACTAAAATAAAAAATCAATAAATGGCATGGATTCAAACTAAAAGTTTCTTCTCAGCAAAAGAAACAATCAGTGAGGTGAATAGAGAGCCTACACCATGGGAGTAAATTTTTACCTCTCACACATCAGATAGAGCACTAATCTTGAGGGTAAACAAAGAACTCAAAAAGCTAAACACCAAAAACAAACAAACAAACAAACAAATAATTCAATCAATAAATGGGCCAAGGACCTGAACAGACACTTCTTAGAAGATGATATACAATCAATAAATATGTGAAAAATGTTCAACATCTCTAGCAATTAGAGAAATGCAAATCAAAACTACTCTAAGATTTCATCTCACTCCAGTCAGAATGGCAGCTATTAAGAATACATACAACAATAAATGTTGGCGAGGATGTGGGGGAAAAGGCACACTCATACATTGCTGGTGGAACTGCAAAATGGTGCAGCCAATCTGGAAAGCAGTATGGAGATTCCTTGGAAAACTGGGAACATAATCACCATTTGACCCAGCTATCCCACTCTTTGGTCTATACCCAAAGGAATTAAACACAGCAAACTACAGGGATACAGCCACATCAATGTTTATTGTGGCACAATTCACAATAGCTAAATTGTGGAACCAACCTAGATGCCCTTCAGTAGATGAATGGATAAAGAAAATGTGATATATATATGTACAATGTAATATTACTCAGCAATAAAAGAGAATAAAATCATGGCATTTGCAGGTAGATGGATGAAGTTGGAGAAAATAATGCTGAGTGAAGTCAGCCAATCCTAGAAAACCAAATGCCAAATGTCTTTTCTGATATAAGAAAGCTGATCCATAGTGGGGTAGGGAGGGGGAGCAAGAGAGGAACAGAGGAACTCTAGGCAGGGCAAAAGGGTGGGAGGGGAAAAGTAAGGGCAGAGAGTTAGAAATGATGGTGTACTCAGATGGACTTCATTATCCAAAGTACATGTATGAAGACATGAATGAAGTGAATATACTTCGTATACAACCAGAGATATGAAAAATCATGTCCTATATGTATAATATGAATTGTAATGCATTCTGCTATCATATATAACAAATTAGAATTTTAAAAAAGTGTTTTCCTTAAAACACTAACCTCTGTAATGTTTATAATAAAATATGTTTAGGAAACATACATATATATGTATATATAGAGAGACAGACATATTTATAATTATATATACACACAAATATATAAATATACATATATAATTTTTTTATTTTTTAAAGTTTTTAAAAATTATTTTGAGACAGGGTTTTTTAAGATGCAAAACTTAAAAATCTTATAAGATTCTGAAACTGTCTTCAAACTTTTGATTCTCCTCCCAAAGCCTCCTGAGTCACTGTAGCATTACAAAAGCCATGTGCCACCATGCCCTGCTTATCATTCACCTTCTTTTTTTATTTGTTGTTTTTAGATATAAATGACAGTAGAGTGTATTTTGACATATTTTACATACATGAAATGCAACTCATTCCAATTAGGATCCCATTCTTGTGGTTGTACACAAGAGAAAAGGAAAGTTATGTCTGATTCATTCTACTGTCTTTAGGAAATATATTTTGAAAGTATAATGTTTCTTTACTGTAAGACTTTTCAGAGCTCTGTAAATTGTGAGTCCAAGATAAGACTAGAAGCATTCACAAATTCATTTGCTGTTTGTATTCTCTCTGAAGAACTTATAGAATGTTTAATAGGAAAGACTGCTCTAAATATGGTGGTTCTCATTCAACATTTTAAAAATTATTTTCTAGTGTTTAATTAAATTAAGAAAATATTTTAGTAAATTATAGTAGGTATGGGAAATGTCCGTGGGTTTAATCAGAAACCCAGGTCACTTTCCATTTAAAATCCAGAATATTTACTGCTGAGTTTACTACTGTTATTTATTGTTACATGCTCCAAAGAATGCATAATGTTTAACCTTCCCCTAAATCTGTTGTTTGAATAAGTGTGCCTCAAAGTTCTTCATAAAGGGTTGGTCCCCAGCCTGTGAAGATATTGGGAAGTGCTAGAACCTTTAAGAATTGGGGCCTAGTAGGAGAAATTAAGGCTACTAGAGGCATGCCTCTGAAGAGCATATTGGGACCCTAGTATTTCCATTTCTTCTCTTTCACTTCCTTGCTATGAGGTGAATGGGTCTCCTCCACAATACTATCCCACCATGATGTGCAGAGCTATCACAGGCCCAAAGCAATGGGGGCAATCAAGCTCTGAATCAAAATAAACCTTTCCTCTTTCTAAACCTGATTGCCTCCACTGTTTGTTATAGTAATAGAAAGAATGGAAAGCTGAATAACACAAAATCCAAAGGAATTTTTCCATACTAGTCAATAATTGATTTATTGCCTTTAATCAGAAAGGAAATAAGATCTAGATTTATTCTATTTGACTTAATGCACTGATTTCCCCAATTCAACAACACTATATAGCAAGGACTGCTATAGAGTCTGTGAATTCCATGCTACAAGAAGCTATGTTCTTATGGAACTTTAGGCTAGGAAAGAGACAGGCAACCACTTGTGACCTTGTATAACATTGCTACATTGAAGGCATGGAATGGGATCATAGAGGAACAATCTAACTTCCTTCAGGTTGTAAAGACACCTGTTTTCTTAAAGAAGGCAATAGTTTTTGTGTTGGTTAGTTTGGTTTGGTTTGCTTTTTGGTACCAGGGATTCAACCCAGGGGCACATAACCACTAATCCATATTCCCAGCTCTTTTTTATTTTTATGTTTTTCATTGTGAGACAGGGTCTCATTAAGATGCTGAGGGTGGCTTTGAACTTGTGATCCTCCTGCCTCAGCTTCCCAAGTTACTGGGATTATAGGCATGCACCACCATGCCCAGCTGAGAAGGCAATTTTTGAGCTAACTTGAAAGAAAAGAGAAAGAGAGGCAAATACAGAGTTTCCAATAAGAGAAAGCATCACATCCAGGGGATCAAAAATAGCTCTGTTTTTCTGAAGGGTATAGTGTAAGGAAAGGAACTGCCTCTCACTGAAATTTTTACAGAATGGTTCTTAGCATATACTTTTGCTTTAGTCTCTTTCAAAGACAACATTTTAAAAACTTGAGCTTCTAACTTTCTGATTTCTTCTTCACAGAAGGTAAGTGCTGTGCTTCCTGGGCTGGATTTTTTAGTGCAATTTTGACTGTCTAAGATTAAGGTCATAGCTAATACATATGCTCAGAATATTATAGGGGAGAGTTATGTGAGCAAATGAATGTCATCTTTATTATCTTGGTATTAAATATAAGAGAAAATGGAATAAGAAAAGTGAAAAGTGGGAGTATATGGATAGAAGAGATAATAAGCTTTTAGAGAATAAACTGTATTCACTCTATTAAATACTGTAAAGGCATAGACTCTAATATTCAGCAAGTTTTAGCAAAGACTAAAACACACACATCTATGCATATTCACTATATGCTGAGTACCATTCTGAGCAAAAAAAAAAATAGGTAAATCTATCAATAGCATTATTAAGCATAACACATTCCTTTAGTTTAAAAGCAAAAGATGAGACAACTACCTAAATTCAAGTGATGCCAGAGCTGACAGAGCAAGTTTAAATTCTTCCCATCTGGATATCTTTCTTTTCACTTCTTTTTCTCACTTGCCTAAGATTTTCTCTTTTTTTAACACAAGCCATCCTCCATTGAAGTTTCACAAAACTAGAAAAAAGGGATTAAGGAAACCAATTTACTGAACCAAGTTGCAGGGTTTTGTGAAATTTTTTAAAGCCATATCATTGAAATGTAAGAGGATCTGGGACTTATAAAAGACAAAAAACGATGACATTAAAAGAATTGTTTTTATGAAAGGCACAAAGTCTGTGGACAGAGATTGAATGGAAATAATTGCTAACATTGTGACAGCTGTGTTCCTCTGAACCAAACAGTGTTCTCGGCACTACAAACATCCAATATTTCTATCCTTTAAGCAACTACGAGAGAATGATCCATCACTGTCCCTTCTTTAAAAATAAGATGTTCAATACAGTGGGATTAAATGCCTTGCGGTAGGAGACATAGCTAGTGATAGAGAATAAATCAACTCCATGGAATTAGACTCCATAATCTGCCATCTAAACACTTTTGTTAAATTTATTCTAAACACAAAATGACATTTTTGTATGTTGGACACATTTTATAAAATCTGTTATTTATTATTCCTTTAAAGACTAAATCTAGGTATGTAAAGATAACTTTCCTGGCCCAAACATTTATGCATATAGTTTGTTGTTCCTCATATATAAGACCATGCCTGAAAGTACTAGTCCTATCATTACATTGTTATTATATTGATCTTAACATTTTAAGCATTATTTTTGTTTTTATGATTCATTTGTTAATATACCTTTAGATGAAAAATTTACCAGATGACTGATTCTTAAAATTTTATCTGTATCCATGATTTAACAAAATAATCTAATAAAGCAGAGTACAGTTAAATGCTTACAATGTAAAATTAAATTAGTATAAAGTTAATAGACTATATAAGATCCATCTATTTGTTAGAAAATATTTACAAATTTTGTTCTGAGATACTTATCTGCATAAAAATAAAAGACAATTAATAACTTCTCAGAATAAACTTAGTAAAATTCCTATCATAGAGAAAAACAAATTTCTCTAATGTTTTCTGATAAAGAAAGCTTTTGCCTGTTCCAACTGTGTTCAACCTGTTTTTATATTAATCATTCAACAATTAATTATTGATATTTACTTATAATGTTTTTATAGTGAGCAGTGTCAATATATTATTTATTAATGATACTGGTTTGTAGAGGGAGAAGTGAAATGTAGACACTAGAATTTGTCAGAATTACATAGAACAGAACTTAAATCAGTCAGGTATTTTAACTAGTTGAGTCAGTACTTTAACATGAAAGTGGATTCATAAAAGCTTAAAATTCATAAGTCAATGTCAAAAAATTTAATATTGAATATTTCAAAGATTTTCACATTTTTGCAAAGATTTTATCTAGGGTTATTTGTATTTCATGAAATCAATAATATGTTTGCCAATTTCAATATCAACTAATTATGAACATTTTGATCACCAGAAAAATGTACACATGGAACCTATTCTATTAAAAGACAAAAATTAATGCAAATATGGATGTGTTTCTATAAAAGTTATATATATATAAACTAACATTTTCTACCTGACTCTTCATTCATTCATTCATTCATTCTAAAAACATTTTTAGTTCCCCACCATGTACCAGCTCTACAAAGTACCTCAGAATCAGCCAGGAGACCATGAGTCCATGCTTTTGAAAAGGTTCGTTCACAGAATGCATATGTATAATTTTATTTGCATTACATTGAATTATCTATTCCCAATCCCAAATATAGCACATTTTGCAACTCAGCTTACTTATGAGAATTTACAAAGAAATTACATTGCTTAAAGTTAGACATGTACAATGATCTTTTTGAAGTTTTAACTTGTAGGATGCAATATTTGAGACTATATTCAATGATCTAAGACCTTAGGACTTCACTGTCCTTGTACCTTAATGTTGTGGTCAAATAGAAATGTTTTTCAGACTTAGGCCAGAGTTAGACTCATAATTAAATGTTTCCTTATTCCACTTCCAACTGAAATTTGAATAGCTATATGCCACATGAGAAATTGTTCTGACTGTTTTGAACCTGTTTAAGGAAAGAACTTTCCACTAGAATCTCTACTTTTTATCCAAACCATAAAAGAGTGTATGTTTGTGTGTGTGTGAAATTTATATATATACATGTATGTGTATATATATGAGAAGAAATATAATGAAAGGTAAGATTCAAATTTATTTAAGTATGCATTATTGAATTCATAGGTCACAAATTATTTGAAGATCTGAAAATCAACTTATTAGCTCCTGCCTATTTAATATTAAATAATATAAAATGACCAAGATTCTCTAACATAGTAAGGGTTTATGTTATTTCATTGTACAGTTGCATATATGTGTATTACCTATACTGATACATATTTTACTATGATACATTAAGATCTTTTGTGTTAATCTAAACCATCATTGGATGGTGTGCCCAGACTCTATTATTCTGGCAACATATTCTTATCAAATTCTGCTCTGGAATATGGTCATCAGTCTACTACAAAGGCATTACAAGACAACAAAAGCTCTATGAAATTCCTTGTGTATTTAAAGACAATAGTAGCAGACACTCATTGCTTTGGACCATAGTCACTACTGGCTCAGATACATAAGCAAGCTGAGTCTAGTGAGCTGTGTTGCCTGTAACCTTGATAAACTCTTGTCACTCTAGAGTCTGCATCATTTTATCTTCCACTTCCCCAAGTCAATATCATGAGTGAATAATTTATTATTGGCATTATTCATTATGAAATACTAAAAATGAAAGTTAAAAAATGTAAAATGATTACAAAAAATGATCAGAATACAATTTCCTCTGGAATCAGCAATAGCATTTGGTGGTGATAGAAACATATCATTGTTTACAAGAAGACTATTAAGTTTATACATTGCTGTCTGTTAAAGATAGAAACATTATCTTGTAAGAGGTAAAGTTATATGATTTAAAAGAATGAACACTGTAGTCAAGATATTCCTTTTGTTCCTGGTGGAATTGCAAAATTAATGAAAGATTACTTTCTCATGCATAAGTATCAAAGGTAATATGTGAAAATAAAATTTGTAAAAGCAGCATTTTAAATTATATTGGCAATTCAAAACCCCCTCAAGACTGTTAGAGAAATCTAGATTGGTGCTAGGTTATTTATTCTAGTGCTTTTAGCTCAATTTTTATGCATTTACAATTTTTTGCATTTCAAATGAATATCTATCAAAAGGAAAGATATCTCTCTAAAAGTGTCAAAATAGTCTATCTATTTTTCTATTCCTTATTATGTTCTTTTAATTGTCAAATTACATGAATTTTATTGTACAGTGTAATATTTTGATGACTATATACATTGTGAATTGACTAAATTGAAATAATGTGTGCACTACCTCACATACTTATAATTTTTTGTGTGAGAACATTTAAAATCTATGAAGTGGCCTTGATGAAAATGCCTTGGTTGCACAGCTTTTGAAGTTTAGAAAATTAGCTTCTACCAGTTATTAGTAGATAGTAGACTGCTGTTTATTCCAATAAATCAGTTTGTTTAATCCAATATAGATGTTTTTTAAAAGGCTCTTGACATGTATATTTGCCACTTGAATATGTCAAGTCAAACTATAGTATTCTCCAAAATAAAAAAAAAATAGTTTAAAATACTATTTACAAATATAAATGAATGATTTTATATCTATACACCCGTATTGACTTCTTAGATATGTGAATAATACTATAATAGTTGTCCTCAAGAATGGGAGTGTATATATATCGCATTAACAGCCTTCCTGTTATCCATAGGACATTCTGTTCCCATTTGACATTTACTAATACTTTAAGAAACTGTGTTTTTCTTCTCACATTCATTTAAGAAGTTTTCAGAACGTCAATCTGTGAATAAAGCAAAAATTGCTGCTGAAAATCAATTAACACCATCTCTAGAACACTCAGACCTCACATAGGTGCCAAATGAAAGGTGTGATGACCCTCATAAACACCTTGTGTGAGTTAATAAGAGTGAAGGTTTATTTCCATAATGACTTCATATTTGCATCTGTTGCATACTCTCAGGGCACACCATAATGCAGGCTGCACATGGTACAGGTTGGTTAAAGTCAACTGTGAATCAGACAGGTTGTGATTCTCATCATTTTGGTAATAAAAATGACCATGCTGACATTCTTATCTGGCCTGGAGCCTAAGTAACAACCATTAAATTGGCTTAGCAGCCACACAGACTCTGAAGCACACCATCTGCTATTCATCTTTCTTGCTACTTCTGCCTCCTTGTGACTACATAAACATTAATTTAACATCAAGTACGCACCTCCAGAAGGTCCACCCAGAACATGGAGAAAAAGCAGTTTCTCTCACTATATTCTCTCAAAAGTATTTTCTGTGAAGATGGCAAAAGATAACATGGAACTATATACGAAAGAGTATATATCCCATTAACAGCCTTGTGTGAAGAGAAATAATGTAACTTTGGAGGCTCTGCGAGCAGAAAAATACAAACTATGGGCTGGAAAACCACTGGTTATATTCTTCAAACAATCACAGAGTTGAAGCAGAAGCAGAAGAGTAAAGCTCCATCTGTTAGATACATACAAAGAGAAGAAAACTGTTTATCCATCACTAGAGGTCAAATGCTTTCCTTTCGAATTGGAAAAAAAAGCTATGTAATTTTTTATGTATTTTTTCCCTCCATATTTGCCTTTAAGAGAGAAACTAATGTGAGAGCATTTAACAAAAGAAGAAAATTTAAGACGATGAAAAGAAATGAACATATGATTGATATTGATATATTCATGTGAAGACATCTGTAGTTTGGATTTTAAAGTTCATAGAGGACCATGTGTTAAAGACTTAGTTCCCAGCTTGACATTTCTTGGGAGTGGTAGAAACCTATATGAGGTAAGGTCTGGTTGGAGGTAGTAAGTCATCAGGGCATGTCCTTGAAGGAAATTTCAGGAACCTAGTGTCATCTTCTTTCTCTTTTTGTTCCTGGCCATTAGGGAAATGGCTTTGCTCCATCATATGCTCCTGTCATAATGTGTTGCCAAAGGCACAAAAGCAACAGGACCAATTGCTCATGGCCTGAAACTTCCTAAAGTATAAGCCAAAATAAACCTGTTCCTTCTATAAGTTAATTATTTAGGGTATTTGTTACAGTAATAGAAAGCTGACGAACATTAGGACTAAGCCGTAGAATTCCAACATATGCCTAAAGATATCAAATACTTCTAGAATCAAATGCTAAAAGCACAAGCAAAATGTCTAATTCTGTCTTTGTCCCATGCTGATTTGTATCCTGTAAGATCATTTAAGTGAAAAATTTGAAATATGCTTTAAAAAAAATGTCCCCTTAAGAAAAACTGACTGTGTGAACTCAGAAAATGTGAAAGTAAAAATTACACAGAAAAGGGAAAACATGGGGAAAGTAGTGAATAGGAACGATAAAAAATTCTAGCATATAATTCTTAAGGGCCTATAAAAAGGAGAAACCAAATAACCATTAGGCAGAATAGCCAATCACAGGCTTTTTTCTATAGGGTCAACCACCACACTGTCCTACTCAGAGACCCCATTTTAAGCTATGATTTTTATTCTTATTTCTATAATGATAGGTTTTACATCTGTAAGCTTATTCCTATTTTCCTATTCAATCTCCAGTCATTATCTTCAATTATCTTTCAGTCTTTTTAATCCATTTGAAAGTCAACATTGAGTGAAGCATCTTTTCTCCTCCAAAGAACCAAGGAAGCCATGGTGAGTCAGTTCTACATTTTCTTTGAAATCTCTTTGCATCTGTCCTTTCATTTTTATTTTACTGCCACTAGTACTATACTATACATTTTCAAGCCTAAATTGCTGAAATATTCATTTGATTGTCTCTCAAATTTTCTCTACACTTATTCTAAACTTGACTGCCTGACTAATCAACACAAATAAGGCTTGC
This sequence comes from Tamias sibiricus, assembly GCA_025594165.1. Taxonomy (NCBI): domain Eukaryota; kingdom Metazoa; phylum Chordata; class Mammalia; order Rodentia; family Sciuridae; genus Tamias; species Tamias sibiricus. Next base: position 112,474,327 of record CM046665.1, on the reverse strand, counting down.
AATTTTACAGCCTTTATATATAAATACATGTAGTCATTATTATTCAAATTATTATATTTCTCTATATTGTGCTAACTACCATGGTATGAAACATGCAATGGATATTCTGTAGATTCAATTTCACATATTAATGGAAGACTGGAAACTCAATCACAGGGTTTGGGTTTCCCAGTTCAGGTGAATGAATCCACAACTCACAATCAGCTGTAAGCCTTTAGAAAAGTGATAAAGGGTTTTTTTGTTTGTTTGTTTGTTTGTTTTTTGGTCCTTTACAAGTTGATGGGCAGAATACTCACACCTGTTTACAGGCAAACGAAGAACAAACAGATCTGTTATAAATAACACTGAAATAATTTAAAATGTATATTCAGTGGAATAAATACTTAGTATTGATGTCCAGTAGATAAAGCCACTACTATCCAAAGGGAAGTTTTAAAGATAAAAGAGTAAAAACATTCTGATCCCAAACTTCTCTAACAAACAGAAATACAAAGGTAATTCTGAATGAGAAAGAAGGATGTTTGGCTTATACCAAGAAATCAATTTGCAATTGTCAGAAGTTTAATGGTATGAAACTGTCAATACCAGATGATTACCCATCAAAAATATAAGAAGATACTTTTCTATCTAAGGAATTGGATTAATCAAATTATAGAACTATATCGAAGCTTTTTATTCTTGACTCCTGATTAATATATTCTGTGTGCCTGAAAATGTACAGGATAAAAACATAGTGTTTCAAAACATACAGCTTACATTCTGAACCCTGAATGCAGGTTAAATTCTCAAAGAGCTTTTAAAAACTACCAGTGTTTTGTTATAACTATAGTCTATAGTTAAATCAGAAACTCTAGGCATAAGATTCAGATAGATGATTGTATTATTGTAAATGCTTCCTAGGTGATTCCACTCTGCATGTAGGACTAAGGACTCTATCATAGAGCATGACTTGGGAATTGTGGAAGTTGAGAAGTAATTGTTGGCATGAGACATGGAAAACTGTCAAATACTACCTATCACGAATCTAAGTTTGACTAGAGCTATGTTACAACTGAATACTAGAGGATGAATTAGATTTTTAAAAAGTGGGAGTCAATCAAGCTGTACCCTAGTTTTACTTTTCTGTTACCAATAAGGAGGGGCACGGACAACTTACCTATTATTTCTGAGCCTCATTGGCCTAGTTATTCTCACAGGCATAAATTTACCAGAAGGCTTAAATTTTCCCATGAGCAGCGTTACTGCTGTTCAATGCTGCATTCAGATACGCACCATTTATTTGTCATGGGCACAGAATCTGCTGATGTCCAGGCCTCCAGTCCCTGATTGAGACACCAGGTATTTTTCAACCTTGGTGATGACTAGAGCCACAAATGTGCATGCCAGAATTACAGCGCCTTCACATCAGAAGAGACTATCAATAAATAGATCAAGAATTAAAAATTACCACATGTGAACAATTTCTACCTTTTTTGTATATTTTCTAGGCAATTCAAAATTATTATCCTTGACATAATAAATTAAGATAAGAATATGATAATTTCAATTTGATAGAAATTAAAATCTAAAAGTGAATAAAGGCAACTACTAATTTTTTTTCATTGCAAGTGACTTTAAAAATCACAAATATATTATAAATAACAACTTCCTGACCTCAGTGACAAAGGCTAAACAGAAAATACTTGTTCAAATGGTAAACTAAGTAATGCTATGGAATAAACAAAAAACAGTGTCTGCTGTGAATTTATCAAATAAATGTTGGCCTTTAAATGATTAGGCAATTATTGAAACTTGCTTAACACTGTTTTTGAGCTCATATGTTAAGTGGTAGAATTAAAAATACAAAGTATGCTGCTTGGTGCTATTGAGAATTGCCATTTCACAAACAGGATAAGAAAAACTTCAAATTCAGACTATTCCTGTGATAAGGTTTAACATTCTGTTCCAAAGAAACCCTAATGAATACCAACAGATTAATCTTCTTCCCATAAATTGAGAATACAGTTTTCTCCTTGAGATTTGCTTTTGGAAGTGTTGTTTTAAAGTCTGTCCTGACTGGAAGCTAGGGGAGTGACTTCCTGCCAAGTCCCTAGGAAAATGTAAGAAAACTGGACTCCGTACATTGGTTTATGACTATCAGTTATTTTTCTAGAATTTCTCAGCCTTTGTCAATTAGAGTATGCCATTTGGAGTTTGCTCACCAGTCTCACATAGTAATGTTGGTATGTTTTGTTTTACAGATTTGAAAAAGAAAGGGGGGGACTCTAATTCAACAAAAAGAAACAGTTATTCATAATTATATTGTTGTAGTTATGGAGAAGACCTTGTGAGATATATTAATTATTCTGAAGGAGAAGTCAGGCTTTGCTATTAGGTTATATTCTTTTACTCACTGTACCATTGCATTTAGCCAATGGCAGTAGAATGAATGAGTGGATTTGTACATGATCCTCATCAAAAGAATGGACTAAAACTGATGGGTTTTCTTTGATATTTACTGAAAACCATTGTTCCCTTTGAGTGACTCCCAGATTCTGAAGACTGACAACAAATTGACAATAAGTGTATCTTCTTCTCCTGTCTTATCTTGTTCTGAGAACTTTCAGTGCTATTTTTGGAACATCCTGCAGCGTTTTTGATTGATATCTTACTCCATTGCTACCTTTGTAGGGCAAGGAAGGGCAAAGAGGAGTAGAGATGTCTGTTTATTTTGTAATAAGAGCAAACATCATCCATCTCCTTCACCGCAGTAAGAATCTCAAAGTTACATTAAAAATAAACTATTTGACCTACTTTTTGTTTCTTGCCTGGCCAAATATTTTGGGAAAAAAATTCTTTTTGATTAAGTATGTGTGAGGAATGCACACACATAACTATACATGATGGAATATTATTCTGCCTTTAAAATAGGAGATACGGCCTTTTCTATGAACATGCATGAAATTGGAAGACATTATGCCAAGTGAAATAAATGAGATTCTCTATATATCTATATATGTGTTATCTAAAAAAACAAAACAAAAAAAAATAAACCTTGAATATATGGAAAAGAAGAGTTAGAACCTTACCAATACCAGAGAGTGTGGTAATGCAGAGTTATAAAAGAGTACAAAGTTGCAGTTATTTGGGATGAGTAAGACTAGAGATCTATTGTACAGATATGAAAATTATATTAAATAATGTTGTATATTGGAAATCTTCTAATAGACTTTAGGGGTTCTTGTACCCACACAAAGAAAGGTAACTATATAACATTGATTATATATATTAATTTGCTTGACTGTAGTAGATATTTTACTCTGTATATATATATATATATATATATATATATCATGTTGTAAAAATCATATATACATATACAATAAAATAAAATGGTAGAATATTTAAAATTAAAAATTAATAAAAATTAAAATAAATTACCTATTAGATCATAGCATATAGCCAGGAAACAGAATTAGCAAGCTATAAGAAAGAATTCAGTAGCTCAACATACACTACATAAAATTAAGAAAAAAGAAAGATATGAAAGAGAAATTAATAGACTTGGTATATAAAATAAGAAAATAATTGTATTAGTTATGGTCAATCAAGAAAGTGGGACTAATGCAAGATCTATGGAATAAAAAATTATTATAGTCATTCATCTTACACAGCTATGTAAACCAGGTACGTAGATTACATAAAGGAAAGTCACAAGAGAAAACCACAAAGGAAAGCTGATGAAAAAGTACATAAAAGGTTGCTTCCATTGAGTCTAGTAGTGACCTGGCATTGTTGTATGTCAACAGAACTGGTAGCGGACAGAAAAGGGGAAGCCGGGACAAACAGTACCCACAAGGGTAACCTGGAACCCATCAAGACAAGATGGAATCCAGTAGGAAAAATTAGAACCCATGAAGACAAACTAAAACTCAAGTTTTCTCCTACTGTACCAAATTTTAGTAACACAGGAGACATGCACAAGAAATTGGTATGTTTCACATTGTGCTTACCCTGGCTAAAGGAGGTGATCTGGTAAAGGCTGGAGAAACCAAGTACCCCAGGGCTGTGGCACTCCAAGAGAGTGCCAACAGATCAGCAACCACACAGAGATGCTGCAGTGGTACTTGAGAACGGGCACTGGCCTGCTGCTTCACTCTGCCTTCCAAGTCTCATGGAAACTCTCCTCGCAGCCAATGCTAACACAGAACTCTACCGAGAGTTCTGGGAAACTTAGCTCCAGCTTACCTACATTGACAAAGTACAAACACACCACAGTTCTGTATTTTGTAAATTCACCTCCATGAATCACTTTTTAGAACGCATTTAATTTATAAGCACACAGTTTTGCCTCAATCTACAGGAAAATCCTTTCTACAATAGAAAACAGCTAACTCTTAAATTAATACAAAGTCTCAAATGTCACTTTCTCCATCTTTTTTTAAAATATTTTTATTTATTTGCTTTATCTTGTACACAATGTGTTTTATCCAATGCGTTTTATTTGTACGTGGTGCTGAGGATCGAACCCGGGCCGCCCACGTGCTAGGTGAGCGTTCCACCGCTGAGCCACAATCCCAGCCCTACTTTCTCCATCTTTGATTGATGTTTATCCCTCCTCTAGCTGGATCTCAATCCCTGTTCAATATCTTTTAAGGTAATTCTGACAAAATTTTTATATACATAAGAGTATATATCTCAAATATTAACACATGTATACAAGTATTCTATTCTTTGAAATTTTATATCCAAACATATATTCATATACATATATACATAATAAAACATGTATATATAAATATATATTGTTTTATATTTTATTTATATACATATACATTCATAATATTCTTTTCAAAATAAGTATGAATAACTCATAACTGATGCAGCCCTTTTATTTCCCCACAACTAATCACATGATGGTAGCAGGCCTTTGGAAAGTCTTTCTCCATTAATTTCATATTATTTTTGCTTCCAAAAGACACTTCAGCTGGTTATGGCTGAAGTAACCCAATACTTCATTTATGAAGTGTCAGGGTTTGATGGGCTTGCTTTGATTGGTTTGTTGTTGTCTGTCATCAATTTTCATCATAGAATTATGAAGGTATTGGGGGTGCCTCATGAGGTGTTCTGAATACCAGAACACTCTCCTTACACTTGCAGTATATTAGCCATACATATTTTTCTTGCCTGTGAAATCAATCATCCCATCTGCTATGTTAACCCCTCTCTTTCCCTGTTGTTCATTGATCAGAATAACAGTCTTAAACTTCATTTGCTTGGTTTCCTGGTGAAAGTATTTGTTTGGGGGGATCTAATACTTGAAATCTAGCAAAGTACAAATGCATAAAGATAGGAAGCAAAAAATTTTGATTAACCTGTACCTTTGCTGTCTTTTATTCTGGGACCTGTTTATCTTGGCTATAGGAGAAATACTATTTTTTTCTTTCTCATGGATTTAAATTACACAATGCATCTTAACAAATATAAAGCAGACCCTACAAGTTGATGTCACCAAGCTGGTGAACCTTTAAAGTGAATCTTCAAAGTCCATTCCACCATCATTTTGTTATTGTTGTTCTACTTAGTTATACATGACAGTAGAATGTATTTTCACACATCATACATACATTTCACTATTCTTATTATTCAAGTACATCAGACCAATTGGGAACACAGTAAAACCATTAAATTCATGAACAATAGTTTATTACCATATTTAATTTGCTGTAAAATGAGTTCCTTGATCAGAAGCCATATGTACAACTGCAATAATAAATCATTCTATAAGGCCATGAGTGGCTGTTTTGAACACTGAAAGCAGGAAAGTCACACATGTATGTCCAAATAAGTGATAATAAAATATTTTTCCTTTCATGACAGATGAGGAACAGTGTAACCAACTTGCATCCAGGTCATTGCATGATTGTGGAGTCATATTGAGGGATCAGTATTGATCTCTGCAGTTGACATATGGGCCATTTAGCCACTTATGAAATCATATTTGCCTTGATAAATGAAATCTATAAGACTAACAGGCCTCCCCACAAAAGGAGACTGTCTAAACATTTGTGGACTAGGTAAATCCTCACCAAGGAGCAAAATCAAGAGAAGAATTTAACAATCTTGTGGATAAGATGACCATTCTGTAAAATCAGACAGTCTCTTCTCCTACAAGCCTATGTCCTTTATCAATAAGCTATTAGATAGAGTGGAAATGGATTCCAGGGGAGGAAATAAGAAAGGCATTTTACATCTATGGTAGTCACAATTACAATTACAAAAAAAAGTCAAAAATTTAAAACTTAGAACAATGAAATATTTATATTATACTTTTGATAAATACATATGCACATATAGAGAATAAAATATGCAGGGAAAAAATAGTATAATGTTGAGGATAATTTCTACCTATGGGGAAAATGAGAGACAAATGAAGGTAAATGATACTGTATCTTTAATATATTGTATGTGTATATAATGATATGAAGAAAAGATAACACATAAGATTTAAAAAAAATTTTATTTGTATATTTTAGAGTTTTTACAATAAAAATATAGACTATATCCAAAGATAACAATGAATTGGTTTTATCATTCATCAGGACTGCTTTTCCTGGCTTCAGAGTCACATCTAGCTCCAGCATTACAAAATCCTTGATCTGTAGACATGAAATCTGTATTATTTACCTCAGAAAAAGGGAATTATTTTGTGACAAATCAGGAACCACATGGGTTCCACATTGTACTATATGCTATAATATACAGAAGGATCCTGCTGACTGCAACTTGACTGATCAGGTGATCATTTTAGGATATCAAGAAAAAAGAAATGTCACTATTTTGGAAGGCAGTTAAGCCTTCTCACCAAAAAGAGCTACGAATGACATTAAGGAAGAAGGCAGAAAAGCGTGTCTGAAATCCAGGGAATCCACTAGGACATTTTGATGTCCCCATGTCACATTCAAATAGTGCAATTTTACTCAACTTTTCCTAGCAAATGCAAAATCATCAATGCATCAAAACCCTTGTGCTTGGGTCAAGGTATGCTTCTATTAATCAGGTACACAACAGCTCAACTGAAGTGATACCCAAAGGTGAGGAAAATATATAATGAGTGGTAAAAGAAGATAGGTTCAATTAATATTAAATTGACCTTAGAACTGATTAAGGCAACAAAAATTGTTTATTTCATAAACCCTTTGCACTGTGTGGAAAGTTCTTTTAGGGACTTCATTCATGCTGTGGATGAGTGGATTCAGGTGACACAAGAATGGACTATATGAGGGGCTGGGGCTATGGCTCAGCGGTAGAGCACTCGTCTCGCATGTGTGAGGCCCTGGGTTCAATCCTCAGCACCATATAAATAAAATAAAGGTATTATGTCCACCTACCACTAAAAAATATATATAAAAAAAAAAGAATGGACCATATGAGTCCTACTCCTAGTCTCTGATTGTAGTCACGGATATGATGAAAAATTCTGAAAAGGCTTCAACCTACTTCAGGATGCATAAAAATGGAATACTTGAAAAACACACTTGGCATTCATATATAAAAGCCATATTAATGTGGTGAGTTTATACTCCCTGGGTCAAATCTCAAGGAATAGGAGGATGGCATCGATGGATAAATCTTTCTCCTTATTGTAGCTCAGGCAGACGATACATAGCTGCTTCAAAAGCCCTGGTGGAGCCAAGCATCTGACACTCACAGGGATGGCCAATTCTGTAATGTATTTTATTTTGGCTTTCCTGCCTTCTTTTTTCATTCTTTACTCTTGATTCCCAAGTTTGGTTCCTTCATAAACTACATGCCCATAAACCTGTGTCCCAGGCCTTGCTTTCTAGAGGTACCATGTCATCCAAGCAAGTACCTGGATGTCTGTATGTCGGCTGTCCTCATCAGAAGATTTGGGTGGGAATAATACTACCTACCTCATAAAAATAAATGAGTTACCATCATAAACTATTTAGAAAAGTACCTAGCTCATAATAAGCACCTTGTAATCCATTGACAATTAAAAAGAGATAAATTTAAAATATTAAAAGATTAGACAAGAGCTGGGTGCAGTGGCCGGCTGTAATCCCAGCACTTGGGAGGCTGAGGCAGGAGAATCGTGAGTTCAAAGCCAGCCCCAGCAATGGCGAGGCATTTAGCAACTCAGTGACACCCTGTCTCTAATAAAATACAAAAAAGGGCTGGGGATGTGGCCCAAAGGTCAAATGCCCCTGAGTTCAATCCCTGGTACCAAATAAATAAAAAAGATTAGACAAGAATGACCTCAGATATGAGACAAAACGGCTACTCCCAACAAATTCATACTCCATTTTTCATGAAATACTGCACAGAAAAAAAATGAATTAGATGACTGATACGTCTAGGTTTGAATCCCAGATTTATCAATTAACTAACTGTTCACTTTATCTATACATTTCTCTAAATTTTATCTTCCTCATTGTAAAATGGGGTGATGGCACCCTTGCTTGTTTATTATAAGAATTAGAGAAAGTTATATCAAGCACCTAACATAGACCCAATTATGAAGCATTTCATAAATCACAATTATCAGTATTTTTCAAATTGTTTAAAAGACAAAACTGCATGCTTGAAATATTTGAAGAAGCAACAACATATCTTAAATACATAGAAGAAATACAATTTAGGAGGCCTGGGGATATAACTAAATGTTAGCGTATTGCTTGCTATATATGAGGGCCTGAGTTCAATCCCCAGCACTGCCAAAAATAAATAAATAAAATTTCACAGAACAATACTTAATTTCTTATTTGTACTGGCTTCAACTCCCAAGCTTTCCCCATTTCTATGCCATCAGAATTAATTGTATTGCAACTCTGTGTACTTACATAGTGGGTTTCTCATAATAATGCTTACCATAAGACCTCAGATTACCCAAATGTAAAAATGCTCCACTGAGATTCAAAATAGGAAAGAAATATTAGATGATATACTACTATTAATAAAATAATACACTCTAATTAATGTTAATAACCTATATAATATTCTATTATAACAATATTATAATAATGTTGTAGAATAATAGAATCCATGTACTGAACAAGTTGAAGACAATGCTGAAAAAAATATGAGCTTTATTTGTTCAAAATGATTAAGGCACAAAATATATTTTTAAAAATACTTTATTATGTATAAGTAAATGGCTGGATGGCTGGATAGATGATTGATAGATAAATAGATTTCTCCCTCCTGAGACTGGAGAAAGGAAAAAGATAACAGATAATAGTATTTCATGAATCTAAATTCTAGTGCTCCATTCCCTTTGGAGACTAGGAAGACTTGGAACACATTTTCTTAGGTCATTGACAAGCATCCTGCATTTATCTTCCTCCTGGGAAAGAACACTTGATCCACCTGCATAATCTGTACAGGCTTTCAAAGAGCCTTTAGTCTTGCTCAGCAACAATACTTCCAAGAACTCTTAGATTAAAAAAAAATGCGTCATTTTTCAAATATTCCATTAAATTTCTTTCCAAAATAAATAAGAATTACAGTTGTTCCTTAGTATCCTTAGGGATTCGGTTCCCTGTGGATACCAAAATCCACAATACCTAAATCTCATAGATAAAACAATGCACTAATTTCACATAGCCTAAATACATCTTCCTGTATACTTTCAATCATCTTTAGATTACTAATGATACCTACTATAATGCAATACAATGTAAAAGCTATGAAATAATTGTTATGGAATAATGATAAGAAATAAAATTCTTTATGTATTCAGTACACACACTTTTCTTTTTTTACTATTTTCAGTCCCCAGTTGGTTGGATCCATTTGCAGAATTCATGGACGTGGGGACTGACTGTTTTGTGCAATGCATTATTTTTATTCTGAAGAAAATAATTTTATGCTGAATTATAAAGTCAAATCATGTGTGACTGCCTATAAGAAATGGGTTGGTAATAGAGGAGATATCTGGATAAATAAAAGAAGTAGACTTAAAGATATTTTTCCTTAACACTTTGATTACTTAAAAGTATTGTTAAAATATATTCATTCAATTTCAATCTTGCTGCCATAAACATTTTTATCTCGCATGGAGACAGTCTTCGTGTTCATCTATCTCCCAGAGAAAGACATGACCAGCAAGTCTAGATAAGATTCTTTTTGCTTGATTACCCTGTGCATAATATATTGCCCCATCACCAATCATATTTTTGGAGAGTGAAAGGTTATTCCCAACTACGTACATAGTTATTCTTCAGAGAACAATGTTGACAATGTTAAATGTGTCTGCTTTGGATCTATTATTCAAATCATCTAGCTATCGCATAAATATATTATTATGCACAGAAAAAGACTGTATAATAGATGAGAAGTTCATTATTTTTATAGCACTTGTCAATCTGAGAGGGTTTTTAAAATATTTGCATGAAGTTTTGTTTTTAAAAAATGACATTTTTTTTTTTTTCTCAAAGAATCAACATTTCTTAGTGAGTAAAAAGAGGATATAGATTGCCAAGAATACAATGAAGGCATCTAGTCATACCTAAAGGTGAACAAAAGTCACATAGCTAGATACCATTTCATGCTGGGATATTGACCATTTTCACAATTTTTTTTTTTTTTAATATTGGGAAACCTGCCACTAAACCTTAAATGAAACTTCAATTTAAATGTGAAACGAAAACAATTCCAAATGCATAAATTTGGATTCCTCTCTAAATGACCTGAATTATTCATACACATTTGTCTAGAAAATTATGATGTCATATTAGTTGGAATAATAAGTGAATGAAAATGATGAATTTATGAACAAGCTTAGTTTCTCCCCCTGTTTCAGATAAGGTCTTAATAATTCATCTTCCCCAATTCTAAAGGAAAGGATGTTCTTCACATTTTCTTAAATTTGCATTGAGCTTCCCATCTATTTTACATATCAGAAAGCCAAAGAACAAACAGTCTTTACCAAACTCCCACCAACATCACATCTTCCTTTGTGGGCTATATTAGCACATGTGAAAAGGAAAGTATGAAATGATGGAATATATCAACCAGAAAACATGCAAGACAATGCTAACTTTTCTGATGCTACAGCTGGAAAGTTCTTATGTGTGGTCATGGGATGCCACGGAGTTCTACCAGAGAAGTTACAAAAGGAGTAAATCTTCCATTCTTATCATCAGTGAGTTTATATAAGAAAGAATTAAAAAAAACACCCTATAATGTCAAAAGGGATGATGGAGAGAACTCAGATCATGGGATTATTGTCCCCAATGCCTAATAAAATGAACATGAAGACACACACACACACACACACACACACACACACAAACACACCACCTACAAAATAATACAAAGAAGGAAAGAAGATGAATGGCTGAGCTGAGTGGTACAACCGTGAGAACTATCATTTTTGTACTTGAATCTGAAGAGAAATGTATTATGTTAATAAAGTGCACTCTGGGAAAAGTAATAATCCATTGAACCTTTTACATATGACACAAGGTTTCCATGGGAAAAAAGAGAAAAGTGTAAAATTTTGACATTTTTCCAGTGTTTCTTGCAGAAATGTGGAAGTTGTTGTAATAGAAGTGGGTATCTTAATTTCTGATACAGGACATTTGCCAGAAAGGTTCCATATCAGAAGATTCAATTGAGATTTTTCTACATTCTTAAACTACAAAGACAGGCTAATACAGTCCTCTAACTGTAGCCTAGTGGGAAGACAAACAGTTCTGAATAAATTGTGAATTACTTGAGATAACAAAAATTTACCCATAGGATACAACTAGGAGAAGGCTGGCCACCTAAAATATAAACAAATAGAAAGTGCAACACATTGTAGTTCATAAGAAAAATGGCAAAAAGAGAAATAAAGGAAGAAAAAGAGAAATTTAATATGCAAAAACAAATTAAACACTTTTTGGAACAAAACTTAAAGGGATCATCCGAAGAAAATTAAAAGACAAGAAAATCAGAGCACAAATTTTAAATGAAGGACCACAATAAAATTAGGGAATATCATCTAAAAAGGAACACACAAGGAAATAAAAATTGAAAAAGCCACATGAAAGAACTACATTACAGTCTTGTTATAGCACAAACAGATGAAAATCTTATCACTGTCCTGAAAGGAGAGTTTGTACTCATCAAAGTGAATACAGAAGAGGAAGACTAAGTGTTAAGTAATCAGAGTTCATAACTTTGACTCTGTAACCTCACAACCAGGTAAGAAGTACCAAGAACATATGAAAATCCAAACTATGCTCGGATTTCAAAATATGCTTCTAGGTTCATTTCCAAAACACCTTTAATCTCATTGCCTCTTCATCAATAGTTATTTGAGGTTAGATGGTCTAATTTTTCTCCTATTTCAAAAATAATTGAGGTACAGAGAGATTGACTTGTCATAGGAAGTTGAGATGAAAGGTAATAACTTAGGTGTTTTTGACTTGGAGCCTCAGGCTGCTCTGGGGAATGGACCTGGGGTGGCCAGCTAAGACCAAGAGCAACAGTGTGGGAATTGGTAACTGTGTACCCCTGAAGTCAGTATTAGCATATGTTTATTTATCTGTCACTTAGAAACTTCTTATATGAACCATCTCTCTCCAGGTTCACAAGCAACTTCATATATATTATTTTTAATGCTATCTCCAGATAATAACTGAAAATAACTTATAGTGAATGAAATATTGCAGCAGGTTCCTGTAGGGACCAATTACAAATAAATGGCCTCATTAAAGCTGTAATACTTATAAAGAACATCAGACTGGGAACATCCAACAGTGAGGCACAGGTGTACACAGCTACTACCAATATTTAGCGTAAGTTAAATTTAGAACATAATTTAAAGTAATTTATGGGGAAATGCAGACATCTAAGGATCTCCCAACTAAAGAGTGACAGAAGAAGCTGCTGTGCAGAATGGAAAGGTGAGCATAATGTTTCTCCAATTTACCTGTTTGCTTATTCTCACTCCCTCCTCCCCCAACCTCTCTCTTTCTATTAGCACTAGAATCTTTCTAGTGTGTTCTCTGTTTCACTGATTTGGTGAGCACCAGACTTCCTGTTTTGAAAGTTTCTCTATATCTATTCACATTCTCCTAATTTAGGTACCATTACATTTCTTCCAATTAATTTTTGAAATTAATTTGCTTTCTCATGACTAATAGGATATTTTATAAAGAGCAGATACTTTTAATAAAATTAATTCTGTAAAGAAAGGAAAAAAGTAACTAACAGTTATTTGAAGGTGGTGGTCAATATATATTTATACATGATTTTAAAGAAATGCTTAGATGTATAATTCTTAGTTGTGCATTTTAACTCCAGAAAATGGAATGTAGCATGTATGGTAATTCCTACAAGACAGTATACAAAATAAAATTTTCATCAAAAGGAGTTAATGAATTTTATATTGGGACTAACCTTCAATGCATTGAACAGAATTAATTCTAGTGGCTTCAAAGTCAGTGGTAAGTAACTCCATAAATAGGAATGATGTCTAGGAAAAGAAGTTATATTAGTCTCAAAATGAATTCACAAACTGAATTTATTAATTGTGATTTTTCTGTTTTCATTAGAGGGGAAAAGTTATCTTAGAATAAATTATTTGATTATCATTTTTCCTGCTTACACAGAACCTAGTTCAAGTTTACTTAAATGGTTGAAAAGTGAAAATATATGCAGTATTTGTTGACTTGGTCAAAATATTAACACACTAGGCTACAGTTTCCTTACCTAGAGGATAAGTGGAGGGCAGACTGAAAAACGTGCTCTTAATTTGGAAATGATCTTTTGTTATTTGTGGGGTTCAGTCTTCAGGACATCTTTGAATATTATGCAAATTATATGTGCATGGTTCTGGAGAGGAGATCAATACACTTCACAGATCCTATGCAAAGCAAATTGCATGTTTGTTTGCCTAATACTCCACTAATGTCATGATGGTTTATCAGTGGTTTACTAACTTTAGAACAGCAAGAATAATCCACAAAGGTGGTTGAAAATATGAATCATTGGAATATACTAAAAAAGTTTCTAAGGCATGATGGAGCCTGCATCAGGCTTGCTATATGCTACAGAACCAATTATATAGATATGAGCTCTCCAAAAAAAATTTTTAAGGTGGAAAATGTAATATTCTTTTATAGTCTTTGCTGGTTAGCACAATCAGTTGTCTTGTGAAAGGGGCCCTTTTTCTGCAGTGCTTTAATTTAGATTATCATAGTAAAGAAACTCTAAAAACAATCCTGTCACTGTGGAATCAAAGCCATTACTTTTAAATTTCCTTATTCCATTACTTTTCATCTCTATAAACTCATCTCCTCACTGACTATTTCAGAGAATTTTTAGAAGGTCATGAGACAACACTGGTTATATTTCTAAATATAACTGATAAGAAATGAAAGTATCTACTCTTCTGATGTGATCATTAGTTAAAAGCTAAGTAAAATAACTGAAATGCAATAGAAAATTCATCTAATTCACTTTTTAAACACTACTGCCAAGTTGAAAAATGAGGAATTTCCTAAACCATGAATGTTCTCATAAAGCCTGTTGTATTTAATTGCAGTGAATAACGACTTTTTCTTTAAGAAAAGGAAATAAGCAAACGGCTGGCTTCTACTACAGTCCTAGTAACTAATCATGTGCCAAATAAAAAACTAATCCAGACTTAATAAGGAAAGACTTTAAAGAATTAGTGCAAGGCACAAAACAGCAGCCATGACAACAACAAAAGCACTGCTATTTTGGGGTAGGGGATGAGGACTATAGCAATAGAGAGCTCTGATCAGCAAGCACTTCAGGGGCTACTCTTTTTTTTTTTTTTTTTTTTTTTTTTTTTGGTACTGGGGATTGAACTCAGGGGCACTCGACCACTGGGTCACATCCCCAGCCCTTTTTTGTATTTTATTTAGAGACAGGGTCTCACTGAGTTACTAAGTGCCTCGCCATTGCTGAGGCTGGCTTTGAACTCGCGATCCTCCTGCCTCAGCCTCCCAAAGTGCTGGGATTACAGGCGTGCGCCACCGCACCCGGCAGGGGCTAGTCTTTTAAAAAGTTTTTCTTTTTCAGGGAGTGACTAAGGCTGGCAAGAACTAGGTGCTGGGAGGTGGGATGGGTGCTGGGAGGTGGGATGGAAGGCTGGTGTGATAGCACATTATATCCACAGACTATCCACCTTCTGCTCAGACAGGACTCTTCCAAAGGGTTGTATGTTGGCTCAAGCAGAGTGGTAGAAACATGAGATTAAGGGAATAAATCTATAAAATGGGACCACTGTTCTGATCCCCATGTATGTTCTTTTTCAAGAAGCAATTTACCTGCAGCCCTGCCTAGCTTCAGTGGACAGGGTATGTTACTTTCCTCAGCAAACTACCTGCCATCTGCAGGAGAAAAGCAGGCCTAAAATAATTCTCATAAAGCCGGGTGCGGTGGTGCACGCCTGTAATCCCAGCACTTGGGAGGCTGAGGTAGGAGGATCACGAGTTCAAAGCCAGCCTCAGCAATGGCGAGGCACTTACCAACACAGTGAGACCCTGTGTCTAATAAAATACAAAAAAGTGTTGGGGATGTGGCCCAGTGGTCAAGTGCCCCTGAGTTCAATCCCCAGTACCAAATAAATAAATAAATAAATAAATAATTCTGATAAACTGGGTGCGGTGGCACATGCCTGTAATCCCAGCACTTGGGAGGCTGAGGCAGGAGGATTGCGAATTCAAAGCCAGCCTCAGCAATGGCGAGGCACTTAGCAACTGAGTGAGACCCTGTCTCTAAATAAAATACAAAAAACGGCTGGGGTTGTGGCTCAGTGGTGGAGTGACCCTGAGTTCAATCCCCAGTACCACAAAAAATAATAATAATAATAATAATAATTCTGATAAGAGGAACACAAGTTACCCTGAAAGAAAGACTTTTGCTATCCTTACATAGACCAGATACTGGAATTCAGGGAGACCAGTATCATTCCCTCTAACCATAAACTGTATAAACTGTTCTAATTGGAATAAATTAGAACCTGTCATTATGGACCAAAGTGACCTAGGGTGGTCATGGCAGTGGGAACTTGAAAGTCTGATGTCATCCTGTCAAAAGTCAGGAAGTGGACCTGGGCGAGGCTCTCTGGAGACTTTCCTGAGACCCCCAGTAAATGGATAAAGTGTGCTGTCCCTCTTCTTTCTGAGAGGACCTTGAGAATGTCCCCTTTCCCCCTTTCATATCACTTCTAATAAACTCATGCCTGTAACTCTGAGTGACTTGTCTGAAATCTTTCTGATTGATTGGCAAGACTTAGGATTTGAAGCGGGGTGGGAGTCTTGACACTGCCTGGGTTTCCCAGAAGGCTCCATCATGTAGCAAAACTGAGATCAAGGACATGGGATAAGGAGAAAAACTTAACTAACATTTAGTTAATAGTTGGTTAATTTTATCCAACAGAATGAGAATTTGGAGAATCTGACACTGGCCTTGTCACAGGCAAAGAAGGGGCACCTGTGAGTAGTATATAAGACATATGAGAAGGAGTGTTTCTTTGCAGTAAGCTGATTTCCTGGAACACAAAATAATGGAGAGATTTCTCAACCATCATTGTTTTCTAAATTTGCAGGGGTCTGATGAAGTTTAATGTTTTCATGGTAAACTGCCATATGCCATATGCATTTCATATTTCTATCTCATTGAAAAACTTTCATGGACAGAAACTGTTTCCTTATTGATGTAGACACACCATGCTCTTACAGGTGGAATTGGGTAGTATAATGGGAGGTCTACATGTGGTACATAAATGAACACTAGAAAGACAATTTGCCTTGCCAAGACAATGGATTGAGGGGAGTGGGAGAGGGATTCAGAGAAGAGTGATCATGAGGAGTCATACAGATATGTGTCCTGCTCCATCATTGAAACACACATTTTGCCATGGCCATTTAAAATAGAAATGGTTTCAGCCAGAAGATGTGGTAGAAACTCTGGCAGTCAATTTTAGATTTGTGGAATCTTATATCTGAACTATTATTTGAATTTAGAGAAATTCTTTATTTTTTTTTGAAAATAAATTGATATTGCTTATTATGTTCTAAGCACTGTATTGTACACTGGGTTGCCAGACACAAAGGCATTATTCATATCAAATTTCAAATGTTTGAGAGTAGCCAATCTGGATATAATCAAAGTTTATAAATTCCCTAATGCTTCTAAATTAAATTTCACATTCTTGGAAAATAGGTTCTTCAACATTTCCATTTAATAAACATCTAAATTCAATAATCATCTTAAACGTGTCCCTGGACCTTCTCCTACTCCCTTTTCTCATTGTCATTATCATTTAAAATATGAATTGCATAAGCTGTGGAGTAACTGGACCATTTCCACCAGCTATATAGCATATGTTCCTGCTCTTGTGTGGTAGTTTCTCTCTACTACTCTAGAGAAAACCTGATAAGCTACAAACAATAGATCCACATTCATCCACTGGTAGAAATGGAGTTTCTGTATCACACTACACAGAGTCATGGAGTTTTATAGGATAAGCAAATTGAAGATGGATTTAAGCAAGCTGCAGTGAGACCAAAACAGGTAGAATGCAGCTCTTTTGAGTATCAAGACTAAGTGGACTTTTACCTCTGGCTCAATCCCTTCAGAGTGTTCTATGATTTTTATGCCTGAAAAATACATAAGAAAAAAAATAGCTCCAACCACTAGTGCTAGTAAGATATATAAAACAATAAAATTTATTTTCATGGGTGCTATATGAAAATGAAAATGATATTAGCTGGGCGTGGCGGTGCATACCTGTTATCCCAGCGATTCAGTAGGCCAAGACAGAAGGATCACAAGTTCAAAGCCAGCCTCAGTAACTTAGTGAGGCCCTAGGTCACTTAGTGAGACCCTGTCTCAAAATAAAAAAAAAAAAATATAAAAGTCTGGGAATGTGGCTCAGTGGTTAAGCACCCCAGGGATCAATACACAGTACCCCCCCACACACACACAAAGAAAGATATTATTTTAATAATCATTATTTATGTAGTCACATATATTTTAAAATATGTTCTATAATTAACCATTACATTTAAAGCTGACATTTTGTGATACATTTTCTTAATCCAGAGTGTTCCTGTTGTCCTTTTAAACCTAAATTTTAGCCTATAGAAATATTGATGAAAGTGGAGAAGTTCTTAGTCTAAAATGAATGTGCCCAGGACACACAGCTCAGAGTTCGACAAGGTTTCATGATATAACAAAAGTTATATTAATTTTACATGTGTCTTCACATGTTATAGAGATATCTTTAGGATAACGAAGAGTTGTAAGTAGATGTTAATACCTGTTATTCATGCCAAAGAAATTTTAAAGTCCATACTTACAAATAAATAATGGTCCGTAGAATTGTCAAGGTTTATATATTTAAAATATACATAAACAGAAGTACATTCTATAGGTCAAAATGTAAACCAATATAATTCTTGATCAGATTGTAAGCAATTATGTACTAATTAGTATGTAGTTACTAATTAGTACATAGAAGGCAAGGATGTATCATACACATTCATCTCAAACAGGAGGACAAACTAGTTAAATGCACCAACTTTGGGAATCAATCTACGTGGGTTTGTTGTGCTTTGCCACTAACCTTAGAAAGGCTGCTTTGGGTAAGCTACTTTCTAGTTCATTTTCTCAATTGTACTGTGAATATTAAAACAGAATACTAAAATAGTTTTTCTAACAATAAAATGAACTAATTAATGGCCAATAAAGGTCTTAGAAAAATCAGTGACATTTTGAGCATGTTAGCTATGAACAGGGCATATGACTAATAGACACTCTATGTGTGTGTGCTCCAAATTAATTAATTCCATTGTTACATAGTCTTACCATATAACGGTTATTGCTAAGTTATTGAAATACAGACACTATAGTAAGCATTACACATATCTATACATAAAATTTTCATTCAATTTTTCCACCATCTAAGGATTTATAAGTATTATTATAATGTTCATAAAACCAAACAGAACACAGTGGCTCAGAGTTGCAAATAACTTCTCCAAGATCACAAACCTTTTCAAAAATGAGACAACATATACCCGTGTTATATTGACCCAATCCTAGATTCCCATTCAAGACATGTCATTCATTTGCTGCTCTAGCTGAAGAAAACTAATTAACATCTAGTGTTGTTTCCCCACCTATAAAATGGAAATAGCATGTCCTCTTTTCTTCTTCTCAGGTTAGTACAGAGAATCAAGGGATGTAATCATTGGAAAACACTCCATAGAGTAGCACAGGAAGAATGGAGGATTCCTCAGCCAACAGGAGGTTTGATACTTTGGCAGGTGCTTCAGATCCCAATGCTCCAGTACCACCTGCTGAATTAGCATGGTGCCTGGATTTCCTTTGATGCATGCTCCTAGTATTCCTTCCAGGAGTATCTGAATGAAAGTGAGATCTTCTCTATATTTTTAGCTGATACCTGACCACACAGGGGGTCTCGCCTCCTTGCCTGTGGTTACTATCTATCAGGAGATATATCTGATGTGGGTTGCAGCACACACATTTATGTATCTTGTTTGAAATGTTCGATTCCAATAAATTTCTCCTTCTTTGACCTGAAGATAAATTTGTTCTGCTTCTCAAAACTATTTGAGGATTCCAAGAATGGAGCTGCTGAGATCCTAATAACCCAATTGATCTTGTATAACACAACCATCTTCTCTAGATAGACTTTCAGGAACATTTTGAAAATTGGGAGTTTCAGGGATTTGAGGAACAGTTTCAGGGACTAAAGATAAACACCACCTCATGTTCTTATAGCAGGAGTCATTGAATCCTATAAAATGTCAGCTATGTATTCATTCTTTGCTCATCTGCCTAGAATTCTGCTTCTCAGTGGGTATCTATAACCTTGGTGTCCTGTTGTCTCTCTTTGGCCTATTTAGAAGATAACAGTTTATCAAACAAGTCAAACCTGTACAAAACTTTTATTATGGTAAAAATGTACCTTTAAATTTGGAGAAATGTATTTTAGAAAGTTGCCATTACAACCTTGATGCCAACTGAAACAAAAAAAAATACACATAATTATATCATGACCAGTAATGTGGTACCATAACTGTGGAGACATATATCTTATAATGGAAAAAAAAGCTAAAATAGATATGCAGACTATCAATCACTATACCAAAACATATGGAAAGCTATCTTTTAAGACTCTATCAGTAATTATTTAATAGATACATTGTATATATTTAATATTCTGAAAGAGAGTCAGTGTATTTTTAAACAGATAACTATTACCATATAATGGTTATTGCTAAGTTATTGAAATACAGACACTGTAGTAAGCAGTACACATATCTAGCATTAAAGCACTTGAATGTTCAATGGTAAGAGAGGACTAGCTTTCTATGAGCATGATAATAAGAGTAAATATTGACAAATGTGTAGGTTTAATTAACAAGAGTAAGAAAAAAAGAATTATAGACTATAGAAAGGACTACTTGAAGAAAAGGAAATTAAATTGGGATTTGCCATTCATTCATGGTATAAACACTTTGTAAAATGGGAACAGAAGGTAAATTTGTTAATCTCATAGAGGTTATTTACTACAAAAATCTACTTCATTCATCAAACTTAATGGTGAATGTTAAAAGCCTTTTTTCTAGACTCAAATATGACCTACGAATACTGGATATCACAGGGAGTCCACATTACAAGGACAACCCTAGCTATTGTGGCATTGGAAGAAAAAAAAAAACAAAAACATAAGCATAAAAGTCAAAGAAATGAAACTGTCATGATTAACTCACATAATTGCATGTATAGAAAATAGAAAATAAAATCTATATTAAATTACTATAATTAATAAATGAATTCAGATGGTTACCATCTTAAAATATAAAGGACAATGATGACAAAAAACAAATTTTCATTGGTAGTAAAAGAAGTAATTAAATTGTTGAATATTTATAGTCTATAAAATGCTATATGGAACAAAAAGATGCTAATAAAATATAACTCACAAATGGTTAATATTCCTTCCAAATAAAAGCTTCCTAAAAATACCATGCAGTATTATATGTTAAACAACAGTATAAATGAATTAATTATAGGAAAAATAAAAGAATCTTATAATTGTGATGCTGATTAAAAACTGCACACATACATACTATATAAATTAATTTATATGATTTTTTTAAAAGAAAATAAATTGTAATGCTATGAATGAAATTCTGTTAACTCCAAATTCATATGTCACAACCCTAACCTATAATGTGATGGTATCTGGAGTCATCATCTTTGGAAATAATTCTGTTTAGATGAGGTCATGAAGGTGGGGCCCTTGTGATGAGATTAGTGCCTTTCTAAAGATAGATCTCTCTTCTTTTTGAACACAGACCCCAAAAAGCCCATGTGAGAACATGAGGAGAACTTGGCTATCTGCAATCCAAAGAGAGGGTCTTGATCCTGTTAACTTCTTGATCTTGGACTTTCATTCTCCAGATTCATGAGTAAGCAAATGTCTGTTGGTTAAGCTACCTAGTTTATGGCATTTTGTTATGTTAGCCTGAGTATTTATGAGTATTTATGCAGTGAAGCCATTAAAGAATAATAAGAAAGCAAATAAGAGAAAAATCAGTCCAGTGCTCATATTTGAGGGGAAAGAGGCAGTAGTGATTGAGAATGATGTAATGAAGCCTCTGAGATGAGGCTAGAATTCAACATCATAAACTAGGTAGAAGTTACAGTGTGTTTCCTCTATGATGATCATTCATTGAGACATCCATTTGATTTTTGTGCACTTTTCTCTTACTGTACTTTTTAAATTTTAACAAAGAAAGAAAATAATATTTCCAATTATTTCTGGAGGATAGCATAAACTGGGTTATGACCTGTGAGGTGGGATTCTGTCATTTAATAGTACCACTTTTTACTAAAGCAAGAACCAGGTCCTGCTCAGATTCAGCTAACCTCATTGCTATTATTGAACAAAGAATGCTTAGCATGACTGAGCTCCTACTGACCCAGTGAGACCTCAGTCAGCCTGTCATTCATCTCTAATAGAACTGGATTGGTAGGCTGTAGGCAGATCATGGAGCTTTTGAAATGCCAGGTTAAGTTACAAATGTTATTTTGCTTGTCAGTATTTCTGTTTCTCAGATCCCAGACCACCTGAATTAAAAATATCTAGAATGTTTATCAAAAATTTAGGTCACTAATCAACTCAATTAGAATGTTGGAGGTAGAGACCCATGTAAATACATTTCTTAGCAGCCCATCTAATTTTTATACCCACAGAAGTTTGGCAGTGAGCAATGTGGTAACATGAAATGTATTTTGGTTGAGTGACATGTTCACAATTATAAGCCACATTGAAAACCCCAACATGTAGACACAATTATTTTTATATCTGTTTTACTTAAAGTGAAATTGAAGGTGACTTTGTTATGCAGAACGGTAATCAGTCAAGTTGGTTCCAGTGTCAAGCAATACTAAACAGATTGCCCACAAATTATTTGTAATTCAGAAATAATCTTGGTTGATACATGGGTAGCATTTTAGAAATACAGAGCTTGTGCTTCAACTCCCTGTCATCCCAAAATAGAAAGCCAGGTTTAAGATCCCTTGCTCTGTTCATGATGTGTTTTATAGTTAAATATATAGTAGGCCATCTGGTAACATTTTTATTTTAACCAATTGCACAATCATGGTCTGAGATGAGTTAAAATATAACTAGGTGTATAGGAAAAAGTAAATAAAAAATTAATAAAATAATACAGTTCTGAAATATTAAATTTAATCTTATTTTTGTAAACATAATTATGGACTTGTGATTTTAAATGTGTTTTCCAATTTGGTCATCCCAGTGGCCTTGCAGCAGTGGGTTCAACCTACTTACTCCCATAATCAAATATGTTTTTCAGCATTCAGTTTTGGAACTCACTAATAAAAAGGACTAAAGAAAAGTAAAGATAGAACATCTCCTTGCTTCCATAGGGCATGTATAATTTCAAAGAATGTCCATGATTGTGCTAAAAGAACAATGGAGCCAAATAAAAGAACTCTTATTAGGCATCTTATGACATAATCATCATCAAAATAAGAAAAATAATGATAGCCAATTACTACTTTTCTTATCTAGGGAAAATTATGCCCCTAAGAGAAACTGGCAATGTCTGAAGAGATCTTTGGTTGACACATATGAGAAATGTTTTCCTGATGATTGGATAGAGGCCAAACATGCAGTTAAACAATACTATAGTACACAGGTCAGCCCCACTACAACAAAGAAATTATAGTTAAAAAAATGAATGAGAAACTCTGCTTGACTGGAATGTATCCAGTCTCTAAAGATTCTCCAAAAGAGGAAAGACTAGATAAATGTGAAGAATATTAGTGGCATAAAACAAGAAAACTAAGTTTAAGGCATAAACTAGCTTTAATGTGTGAGTTGATTGGCATGTCTGAATGTGCCACTTTCAGTTTAATTTATTCTTTCAGAATATGCATGATAATGTACAGTTACAATTTGTTAGCTGTGTGATAAAATTGTGGGGACAGGAAGAGTCATGAGTAAACAAAGTTGAATCAGAAGACCAACAACTGTAATACAAACAACAACAAAAAAATGGCCAATAGAAGTTATTGCAGAAAATAATGAGGTAGAGATAGATTTTTTCAGTATATTTCAAGAAAGTAGTTTAACTATGTGTTCACAAGAGATCTGACAGTGCATAGGCAACCATTTTAGAAGAAGAAATCTTATTGCAATATAATAAGATAAATGACTCCCTGAGGTATTTGTGACCAAACTTATGGATAATAAAGCAAAAAGAAGAGATACAAGAAAAGTCATAGATTTATAAAGTCATGTTAAATAGCATACAACTCTGTTTCAAAAGTGGAGAACCACACCCACACATGGAGTCTTGGAATTGAATGTCCCTGGAATAAAACCAGTTCTTCTCTTCAGACCAAGAATCAGCTGGTTTGAGAGAATATTATTATTTGGGTGGTTCTGTTAAGGTTATGTTTCACAAAAGGATAATTAAATGCTAACTTTGTAAGTCCACAAATTCAGAGTGTCAATACTTTTATATGAGTTAAGTGTCTAAGTAACAATAAAATTCACATTAATTGAGATATTTGGTGCATTTTTTATTAATTTTAAGGTGTTGAAACATTTCAAAGATACTTTATATATATATGTACATACATATACATATATATACTTTATATTAGTTGACATTTATGGTAATATATTTATAAATATGTATTTTTAATCATTAAAAATCTAAGTATGTATATAGGTATGTTGGAAATTTGCTTAGTGATCTATAAGTTCAATAAATTGAATGGCAAACAAAGTGACAGTAGAGATGAGTGCTTCTCTCCATAAAACCTTCCTGACAGGAAATGGTGGAGTTCAGGTGTCAGTGAACTCTGGCCCACAGGTCACATCTTACCTGCTACCTGTACTGATGCAGCCCACAAGCTAAGAATGGTTATTAAATTTTTATGTGTTTGAAAAAAATCAAAACAAGAACAATTTTTTGTGACATGAAGTTTCTATGACCATCAAATTTCAGTGTCCATAGTATTTTATCCACCAAGCTCATTCATTTACATATTGTTTCAACTTGTATTTACACTATAATGGTAGAGTTAGCTAGTTATTGTGACAGAATCTAAAATGTTTACTCTATTGCCCTTGACAGAAAGTTGGCCAATGCCTAGGGAAACAGTTAAAATCTTGAGCTCTAGAACAAGATAGATTGAGTTTGAATGCCAAGTCTTCCCCCACTAGCCATGAAATTGGGAAATTTCTCAAACTCTGAGGATCCCAGTGTCTCCATCTATAAAATTAAATTTTAGTGACCACCTTATAGGGTTGGTGTAAATATTAAAATATTAATATATTTGAAGCATCCAAGAGACTATGTAGAAATAGGATCCCCTTCAATTTTATTTATTTACTTATTTTTAACTAGCACTGAATACTACTGGGCTCACTTGTTGCTACTTCTAGTGTTTTCTGGATGAATTCACATACTATCTACTTAGAAATAATATTTTAAAACCTGAACACTGATTACAAATCATGATTTAAGATTTGTATACCTTCTAAATATTAAAGCCCTGATGCTAAACCAGTCGGACATTCTTTGAACTTGCCTGGGCTCACAAGGAGTTGATAGCATACAGAAGAATCAGAGTGGGTTGGAATCACATGGACTCTGAAACCATCCAGGCTTGGGTTGAATTTAAGTCCCCTAGAGGGAATGGCTTAGAGCAACTCAATGTATGTTATGAACATGATTTTTCTTGACTACATCATTAAAAATATTATACCAAAATTGCAAATGCAAATACAGATGACTGGATCTGCTGACTCTCAAAGGAAGAGACCCAGATATTTGCAATTTTTAAAAAGCATAGCAGACAAGTCTGGTGTACCTGCAGACAGAGTTGAGAGTCACTAAATTAAAATGTTTACTGGAGGTTTAAATGAAATGAGTGTCAAGCTTCTACCAGAGGACCCATGATTACTAAGATCCCTAAACCTAATATTTTATAACATATCAACCATCCATTTAAGGCATCCAGGGTAATGGAGAAGTTGAAGCTGATTATTTGTCTTCATCCCAGTACTACAAGAACTTAGGAAGGATCTTTTTTGTGTACCAACAACAGGTAGTAATCAGATCTTGCATATAGTTGTATCAATCTCTGGATGAAAATATAATGTTTTTATCCAACACTCCAATTTCCCTTAAATTCTCTATGTTGGAGTATATGATTGCTCCCACAATCTTACCAAATCGTGGTAATGATTGATAGCATTACAAGTTTGAATATATAAAGCATATTTTCTTGAAGGGTGATATTTCTGTCAAAATTAGACCTTTTTCCGGGGAGCACTCTTGTGAGCTTATTAACACTTTGAAATCACTGGAGCACCTGTAAGGCAGTGCTTACACAGCCCTGCTCTACTCTAAATGGTTCAACATCAATACAAAGTCTCATTAACCTTATCACTTTCTAGTCCTTGAGCACAATGGAGTATGTCAGGCAGCTGCCACTGTCTGTGTGCTCTAATGCATAAACTTAATGTGCTCAGGGAACAAGATTTCCAGCAGTGCCGTGAGCTATTCAGAGGGACTTTTCAGCTAGCAAATATGTTATTTTAAACTGGCTATTATTGGAATGTATGGAGCCTTTAATTTTTGTGTAATGATGCTTTTGTAAAGGAGTTTTCAATGAAACTTAGGCTACATTTCAAAAGTCCTAGAAATATAAAAAGGATCCTCCTTTCCAATATAGTTCTACTGACATTAAACAATGCCATATGTTGGTGACCTCACCTTCCTAGTTACTACCTAACTAGTTTTAAAAGATAACTTCACCTTGTGGATGCAATTGTATAAGGTCTAAGGAGAGACTGCAAAATGAAATCAATTATCTTAGAATCATTTGTAAGACAAATAACATTTTTTAACTGGACTTAATTGGTGGAGGTATCTTGAAGTTCCTTTTGAGAATACAAAAAAGGAAACACAAGCCGGGCACCGTGGCGCATGCCTGTAATCCCAGCACTTTGGGAGGCTGAGGCAGGAGGATCATGAGTTCAAAGCCAGCCTCAGCAATGACAAGGCACTTAGCAACTCGGTGAGACCCTGTCTCTAAATAAAATACAAAAATGGGTTGGGGATGTGGCCCAGTGGTCAAGTGCCCCTGAGTTCAATCCCCGGTACAAGAAAAAAAGGAAACATGATATTGGACAAAGTATCTTTATACCTGAAAGCTGTGTGATCACTACCACCATCCCTACTCCATCCTACAATAAGCAAGAACAACCTAGCAAAATGATAGAATCAAAACTTTCTAAAAAACTATTCTTGTAGTTAAAATGGTCTTCAAGAAAAATAGAAAAATTTAGAGTGAATCTATAATATGAGGAAAGGTGTCCATTTTATTTAATTTGTTTGCTTATACTTTGGGGAAAAAAATTCTTTTGTGAAAAATACCATAATACATCTTGGTAGAAGGATTCAGACTGATGCAGCCTCAAAGTTATGAGCCAAGGAAAATCAAAGCCAGGGTCCCTCCTAGGCTGGTTAGTTGGTTTTGTGTACTCTGTTATGGACAAATCAGTGTAGAAATCCAAGAACCCTGCATCACCAAATAACATTTTCCTATTCACCAAGTTATAAATTGAGAAATGATTTGGTGGTCACTTAATTGGTCTCTTGCCCCCACATGCCCACCCACCAACATACCAACTTTATACCTCTCTACATCTCTTTGTATGTATTGTACTTCAAAGAAAATAATTTACCTTAAAGAGAGTTTTCGGAAATTTTCTCTTTCTGACTCTCTTATTCTATCTGTTACAAAGCCTTTATTTTAATTGTCCTCCTTATCATCTTGTGAATTATTTCTTCTGCATTCCCACCACCCTAGTACAAACATTTCTTCTTACCCAGACTATTAAAATATCCACTTAATCTCCAACTGCAGTCTCTCTGCAGTTTTCCTTAGTTACTGTTAAAGCTTTAAATCCACTTTGATCATTGCTCTGGGATATTCTGTCTGCCCCTTCCACACTCTTCCCTGTATCCAGCCAAATTCTGCAGACAGATCAACCAGTAATGATGCTCTTTGGCTTTCTTGAATTACCAACATATTAGGAGACAGGAGGGCAGGGATAGGAGCATCTCTCTTATTCTGACCACCAACCACCCTGTTGGGCTGTGGTTTGGTGGTAGCTGCATTTCTCTAATTTTTTTAAAATTTCATCCCTGATTTTTCCTGCTACCCATTGTTCATTCAATAACATATTATTTAGTCTCCAGACATTAGAGTAGCTTTTATTTTTTTATCATTGGTTTCTAATTTCACCTCAGTATGATCTATCAGAATGCAAGGTATTATCTCTATTTTTTTTTTATTTGCTGACTTGTTTTGTGGTATAAGATATGGTCTATTTTAGAGAAGGATCCACGTGCTACTGAGAGAA
This sequence comes from Tamias sibiricus, assembly GCA_025594165.1. Taxonomy (NCBI): domain Eukaryota; kingdom Metazoa; phylum Chordata; class Mammalia; order Rodentia; family Sciuridae; genus Tamias; species Tamias sibiricus. The sequence continues at coordinate 112,446,345 of CM046665.1, read as the reverse complement.
AAGTGTAATTGATCCTTGATGGATGAAGTACTAAGCACAGGATACAATTTCTAGAGGATGGCTGTCTGATGTCTTCAGCCCTGGTCAAGTTTTGTCACTCAGTTTTTCCTCTTGCTTCTTGGGGTCCAATATTGTTAGCGGGAAAGTGGTTTTCCCTTCATCCTGCCACCATCTTTATGGGAAGTCTCTTCATTTAATTCTTTTCCATCATTCCTTTTGTTTTTTTACCTGATAAGATTCCAACTGACAGAATAACATTACTTCCCAAACAGGTACTTCCAAATATCTTCTTATGCTTCTAATACAAATTCTACTTCCCTATACCAGATCTTTACACTAAACCTTAACTCTTACTGATTAGTTTCTATTGTTCAGTTACATAAACACTCTTTCTTTCTTTAACATACCCCATGCATTCCTACATCCCTGTCTTAATATGGGGACATAATCTAGCTTGACCAAGCACCCCTTTTCTCTGACATTTATATTCCATATCCTCAATTAAACTAGCCACAGGATTGTTTCTGCTATAGCATCTTCCTCTCTATTCATAAATGATTAGATGAAACATACCTACCAGACACAAGTTACTGCCCTATTCTCAGGAACTTGGAATTCTGTACAGAATTAATGTTACTAGATTATTTTTGTAGTGTAGCATTTTATAAAAGGCCCAGGATCATCCACCCTGGTCCTACCTTCATGAGATTTGATTGACATCTTTTGCTTATGTGAGCTAAATTTGATTTTTTTTTTTAAACCAGAAAGTAAAGGAACCATTTCTAACATTAGAACTTTCACATGTCTTGCTTTTTTAAAATGCTGTATGCTTCTCTCCACATCTTTAGAGCAATGGTCTCTAAAGTATGTTGCCAGCCTCAGCGGATAGACACATGATGAAGTTGGTGTGGAAAAAAGAAAAAAATGGAATATCTATTTTCTATCAAAGTGACTTAAAAATAAAGTTACATTAACATTCATATGCAGATAAACAGTGGTGCCCTCACTCAACCTGTAGGTCAGCAGGTATAGTGTCTTATTTAGAGTCCAAAGAATGCTGAGGGAAGAGGAGATTTTATCAGGTAGTGGACTGACAGCAGGATTCTCCCTTCTTTATTTGCTTTAGCAAAAATTAATGTTAATGTTATGCATATCTTGCTATACTGATTTAGGTGCGTTATGCATATCTTGCTATACTGATTTAGGTGCTAAGCTAAAGGCTAAAGTTTTTATAAAACACTGACAGGAGAAGGGATATGACCATGATTTATTTTTGTAACAACCAAAGGTTCACTTTTTATCTCATGGCAAAGTACTTAAAAGAGTTGTCAAGCTTAAAGATAAAGTAAGCATTTTTCTTTTGAAAAGATAAGAGTTCCAAAAATACTGAGTTTTTGGCAATAAAAAGCTGTTAGTAATATATTATCTAACAGATATGAAAAAACATTCAACCTTCACTGTTCCCTCAAGATAAAATGATATTTTAGTAAATATTAGAAAGGAAAGGATACTTTAATAAAAATTAGAAAGTGACTTCACTTTCAAAGAAACTCCTTCAAAATTGTGCATCTTTTAAAGTTTCTGTTAATACAAGATTTCATTGCAAAAAAATGCCATTTACACAAACTTTTACATCTGTATATTAAAACATGAAATTAGAAATTTCTGATCAGTTTTAAATTCTCCAGAGAATGTAATTTAGCTTTAAGCCATTTGCTTAAAATATAAAATGTTAGTAACAACTCCAAATTAATCAGAAACAACCCATCAACAACAGTTAGGTTAGAAATGTAATCACTAAATTTAAATTAAATACCTTTCATAGTTGGAATAGAAATATATATATTGTAATGATCAAATACAGCCAATTAAGAACTTCTCTAGTTCTATCTATATATCTTTTTCAACTATAAAAGCATAAGGGAAAAAATTTCATGATAATTTCAATAGATGCAGAAATAAGTATTCCTTTAAAATCAAATATGAAAATATGCTGAAATTGGAACCAGAACTTCAAATTATTATTCAAAAACAAAGAGTTAAAATCCATGTTTCAATATACTGAAGTATTTTCAACGTATTTAATAAGAGCAAAGATGTTTGAATTAAAATTACAATGAAAATAAATACAGTAATTTAAAATGTTATTTACTCACTTTCATCTTAATTTATCCCTCTTAGATATGTTGCAATATATATAAATGTATAAGTAGAGTAGTGCATTTGTCTGATTTACAAATTGATTATATAATTTTATAATATAGCATCTTTTACATATTATGTATTATTTTATATTTTAATATAATATATATACACAAATATATTTATTTATAAATATGCATTTTATATATTCATAACTTACATATAATCATGTACAATAAATTGTATGTATTATTACAAAAATTGATTATATATATGTTCATTTGTAAGCAGGTATTCTTCTTATAACTATTATCAAAATGGGATCAAATATTTAGGAAATCTCTGCATTGGTGAAGGGAAGCTGATATAGACAAGAATGGCCCTGCAAAGATGATTATTGCAACTGTCCTTGGGAATTTATTTTGTTATTTTCTCTGCTTTGGTGTACTTTTCAAATTTCCCAATGAAAAACTTCTTAAAGCAGGATTTTCCTGCTATTATTGTATAAGCCAAACTTACCAATGTAGAATTAATTTAAGGATTTTTTCAAACAAGGGGAAAATGTTTCAGGAAATGAGCCACATGTAAATCTAAATGAAGTCTGTTCTCCACCATGAAGGTTTTCTAAACTCAAACCTCAGGGTCTATCCTCTCCTGACTTCTTAAAAGTCATTGAATTGTTACTCTTAATATTTTGATATTTTTCATAAACAAATAAATCGTTAATTATTTTGAATCTTTTGCTGGTTCCTTGTGAGGAAATCATTCCATTTCATGGTTGTCTATATCCTAACTATAGGCCTTCTTTTCTTTATTTATTCACATTTGGCCCAAATACATCCTGGTTATATAAAGCTCTGTAACCCAATGGTAGAACATGGTTGGAAAGAAAGATTCACTGATTATCTGCTCATCATCTCACTATTGAATTCAAGATCATTGCTCTCAACTCAACTACCATGTATGTATTTCCTGGTACTTTTGAAACTGGTCTTGAAAATCAGGATCCTCCCATTCCCCAGGTGTTGAAGATTGAACACCCTACAAATACTGAGGCAAGTGCAAACGTTTTTATTTAAAGATTAGAATAGAGAGAGAGACTCCTTTGGAGAGGAGGGCATCCAGACACCCCAGGAAGTAGGGGTGTCTTGCCCCTTTTATAGATTTTAAGTTTCCTTTCTTCTCATGTCCCCTCCTCCTCTTATCTTGCCTATGTGACCAAAAGGGCAGGAAGAAAGCCTTCCAGGGGGTACCTCTCCCTATTTTCTGTATCTGCCAAGAAAGGCAAGAAGGGAGCCACCCGCTGGGTACTCATGAACAACTCCTTGTTGAGAGGAACAATTCCCTGGAGGCAGGTAACCTTGGCAACAGGTTGGAGAAGGCAATGTTAGCACTTTATTTTCTTTGAATCAGCCCCTATCTTCCTGATCATCTATACTGACTGTCCTTTTGGCCATCTCATATTCTCCTTCTGATGACTAATTTTTCTTGATACGTGGACATACATATCAGGTTAAAGAAACTAATAGGCTTTTAGCAATGGATAGGTAGGTGGTGGGGACTGTTAGTCAGCTTTCCATGGCTGTAACAAAGGATCTGAATAGTTAATGGAAAAGAAGAAAGATTTATTTAATCTCATGTTTTTGGAGGTTTTAATCCATGTTTAATTGACTCCTTTGTTTCTGGGCCTGTGATGAAACAGAACATTATGTTGGGGAGAATGTGGTGGAGCAAGGCTGATCATCTCATGGAGGCTGGGGTGGGGATGGAGAGAAAGTCAAGGTGCTTTTGTTTCCTTTAAGTGCACTCCCTCCATGACCTAACGTTCTTCCATTAGACCTCATCAGCTAAAGATTCTGCCATTTTCTGATACCACCAAAGAGTGGCAACCAAGTATTCCACCCAAAGGCCTCTGGGGGACTTTTAAGATCCAAAAGATAACAGGGACATTCTATAGGCCATGCTTAGGGCTTAGATTTCAGTGAGTCTAATCTATGGACTGTTAACTATGCACATGCTTCTCGGCCTTCTCCCTCCTTTAGGCAGAACAGCAAAGCTGTAAGGAGGCTGAAGTTGGACATTTTCTTTCATTCAGAATAGTTCAGCTCCAATAAAACCCCAGCAAGGGCTATGATTATAGAGTTTCTATTAAGAAGAAGATTCCTTTTTTCATCCTGTGCTGGAAACTGAAGAGGTTTTCCCCAAATATTCACTGTGAGAATGAGGTTAGGCTCCTGGAATTAAAACTAAAAAAAAAAAAAAAAAAAAAAAAAAAAAAAGAGGAGATCCTCCACCCTGCCACCCCTTCATGCCTTCATGGCTGGAGGTTTTGACTCTCCTCTCATACTTGTATACACTGAACCTCCAGAAACGCATCAATTTTTCTGCTTAGGTAGTCTTTGCATTCACCTGTCCCTACCCCTCAGTTTTGGGGACAATAGCTTGCCCCATTTCTTTTGTAAATCTAAGAAAAACTGTTGATTTTCAATTAGTTCAGTGATCTGTTTGTTAGGAGCAAATGGTGATTTAAAGGCTACTTACATGGCAAATCAGAAATTAGAAGTCTATTTCAGATCTTTTACAAAAAAAAAAAAAAAACGGTTCTGTTTTTAGGTAGAAATAATGTTTTTATTGTAAAAAGTTTTGACATTGAAAATGTTAAAGTAAATACACCTAAATCAAAAAATTTAGGAAGAGATAAAGAAAGAAAGAAAGAAATGGAGGAAGGGAAGGAGGGGGAAAGAAGGGGAGAAAGGAAAGGAAAGGGCAGGGTACCATACTCAGAAAACTATGAAACTTATAACTGCAGCTTTCAGCTTATGTCTGTAATATCTTTTCTTATATCCAACTGCCTACTCAATTTCTTCACTTGGATGCCAAATCAGTACCTTGAACTTTACAAATATAAAACTTTGCTTCTATTATTTTCCTCAGACATCACTTATCACAAGGCTCCCCATCTTGTTATATGGCAATTCCATTCTTCTCTTTCTCAAACCCAAAATCTTCAGTCTCTTTTTGTTTCACACTCTACCATTAGGTCTAGTCTCCAGAAAGCAGCTAGAGTGATCCTGTTGAAAACTGTCAGGTTATGTTACATCATGGCCAAAATCTCTCAGTCATATCCATTTTTTATAATTCTGTAATGCAATTTTAATTATAAAATCTATCAACAATACCATCTGAAAGGTTTTCTTTTTAGCATTTCTACTATCAAAAAGCAAACAAAAAAAAATACCAAATGCTGGCCCCTTAATGCTCTGCCAAAATTATCATCAGTGTGGCAAAGCTGAGATTATACATAATGCAATAAGAGAGAACATTGTCTTGAGAGAATTAAGAGCATCTCAGAAGAGTGAAAACAAAACTAGGATACTTATGACACTGGGGGATCTGATTTAAGCAGAGTCTTTCAATATGGGGATTTAATTGTAATGATAGAATTCAAAATAGTGAATGATTGGTGGACATAGCAAAGCAAAAATTTTGAGATGAGGGATTCATGAAGAGTCTCAGCAAATAAATAGTTGTTCAGTGCCTTCTGTATGTGTACCAGTTATTTTCCTGGGCAATTGTCTCTTGGAATAGAAGTTGCCATGATTTAGATATAAGGTGCCCCCAAAAGCTCATGTGTGAGATAACGCAAGAATTTTCAGAGATGAAATGATTACATTATGACAAGTAATACATATTCAGTGGAGATGGATTAATATTGCAGAATCTGTAGGCAGGTAGGGAGTGGCCGGAGTAAATAAGTCACTGGGGGCATGATTTGGAGTTTATGTTTTTGTCTGTTTAACTGAGCTTTCTCTCTGCTTCTTGGCAACAATGTCCTAAGTTATTTTCCTTTATACATCCTTCTGCCATGATATTCTGCCTCAGCACAGGCCCAAAGCTGTAGAGTTGGTCAACCGTGGACTGAACCTCTGAAACTATAAGCCAAAATAAACTTCCTCATCAAGTTGTTCTTGTCAGGTGTTTTGGTCACATAACTGAAAAGCTGACTACATCAGTCATGTTGATGATAATAGTGACAAATCAAGATTTTTTATATGAGGATATTCAAACAGCAAAGTCATATGAATGAAGACAATAATCAACATGATTGTGTTCATCAGCTTTCCACAGTTATGACCAAAATATCTGAGATAATTAACTTCTGAGATAATTAACTTCTAAAAGGAAAAGATTTATTTTGACTTCTATCCTTAACCAGAAGATGAATAGTTTTTAGGCCTCTGGTGGGGATACCAAATGGCAATTGTGGGTAGCACATGGCAGAGCAAAAAATTTATCTCATGGCCATGAAGCAAAAGAGAACAAGGAGAGGGCCAGTATTCCCAATTCCCTTCAAGAGCATACTCCCAAATGACCTAAAGACTTCCTGTTAGGTTCCACCTCTTAAGGGTTCCACCACCTCTCAAGAGCGCCCCCTGGGGAACAAGTCTGTACTACATGGGCCTTTGGGAGACATTTAGGGTCCAAACCACTGAAATAGGTATAGATGGTTTTGAATATCAACAAATGCCTTCCTTTTCCTCCCAGTTATCCATGCCGCTCATCCAAAGTTAGAAAATTAAAGTCTTCCTATAAATGCAAGGAACAAAACAAATACGGAGCATTAGATTAATTTCACACCACACTAGCAACCCAGCTTTGTCATCAAAAGTACTCAAATCTCTAAATGATAATGATTGACAGTGTTTATTGACTTAATTAGATAAACTAATGCTCTATTTATATACCAGAGAAACTTAATTAAAAATTAATAGCTAAAATATGTTCTGGGTGCAACATCTGCTTACAATTTGCAATGCTACCACCCTGGCCCAAAGTACCAAAATCTCTTATCATCATAATTGCAATAGCCTTCCTTCTCTACTTGCTTCTTCCTCTTCAGTCTATCCTCTACAGAGCAGCTAAAGTGATCCTGACGAAAGATGTAAACTAACAAGTAACTATTAGTAGTTTTCTACTTTTCTCAAAATAAAAGTAAAATTCTTTATCATGGCCTATAAAGCCCTCTCCAATATGGCTACCCAGTAGCTCTCTGATTAATCTTCTATTGCTCTTAATTCCTCTGCCTCAAGCACATTGGTCTCTTTGTTGTTTCTGCTCTGTGTTGGGGCAAACTTGTTCCTATCTCAGAACCTTTGTTTATGCTTATCCCTTTGCCTGGAATGCAATTCCTCATGTATATATATATATATATATATATATATATATATATAAACATTCCTTAGCTTCTTTCCCTATTTTATTTTTCCCCATAGCATTTAGCATGATTTCATACTTTAGATATCTATTTATCTGATTTATCATCTTCTTTCACTTAAATAAGGTTCTACGAGGACAGAATTGAAAACTACTTTTATATATAATGAATGGTTTATAATATCAGACTACCCAAGAGAGGACACTTTCTTTTAATTTTTATATATATATATGTATATATATACATATATATATAAATTTATAGTTGGACACAATACCTTTATTTTATTTGTTTTTATGTGGTGCTTAGAATCGAACCCAAGGCCTCGCACATGCTAGACAAGAGCTCTACCCATGAGCCACAACCCCAGCCCCTGAGAGGACACTTTAAGCCTTGCCTGTATTATTTCAAAATGCTACATAAATATTATAAAAATGCAATTTTGTATGTTATCATGATCTCTTAATGCCTCTTTTATACAATCCTCATTGCATTCCTTAGAGGAGTAGTGTTCATATTTATCTTTCTAACTCAAATTATCTATCTCTGAAAGTAAAGCCACACTTTATTCACATTTGCATGGCCAGATCCAAGCATATATAGTGCTTGGCTATCCTAAGTAAATTGTATTGGAGTTGGACACCTTTTTTGTGACTTCATTTTTATATGTGGGAAAAATAGGTATTAAAAGCAAATGTGAAGAGCTCCCCAACACCATGCAGTACAAGAAAGCCAAATGAAGTCAAGCTTATGGTGCTGTGCTGATTACACACTCCACTGAGTGAAGAGATTGTTTCTTCATTTTTCCCCATGTGTCCTGCATCTCACAGTTTCTCTGTGGATGAGTTTTATTTCATATCATTTCTTGTATTCAAAGATAAACAGAAAAGATGAAGAAATGAGAGAAACACAGAGATGGAAAAAGAGAGAAAGGCAATAGGAATGAAGTAAAGAAATTGAGATAAAGGGAGAGGAGCCCAGGACAGAGGAGGGAAAATGGAAAATGGCAATGAAGGGCTGTGAGACATTTGCACGCACATTCACATCCAGGTGTCACTGCAGTCAGCACCTAGAGGCCTACATTTTGGTGTATGCAGCTCGAAACTGGAGCAACTGAACTGTGATGGATAGAATAAAATAGTCACAGAGGTAGATTTTTGTTTTTCCTTGTTTGCATGTTAATTAGTTCTATTTCAAAATATTTATGCTTATAAATGTCTACAACTGTCTTTTGTTTGATCATTGTTGTATTTGGGAAGAGGTCCAAGGGGTACAAAAAGCTTTGTTTTAAGTATGATCATTCTGTGCATTAGTATTATACTTGTCCTATTTTGATACATGAAACTTTTTTACATTGAACATTTTACCAGTGACCCCAAAATAAGGCCAAGCTCCAACCTAAATGCCAGCTGAAAGAAATGCTACTTTATTGTGAAAATTTTGCTTTTGAATTTTAAGTGTGAGAATGTTCTTTCTTTTTTAAAATATTCCATTCTCTTTCACCTTTATTATCACTATAACCTTTAGTATTTCAAACAATGAATTTTCAGTCATTTGTATTAGTCAAATTCAGACAAAGAGATCTTATAAATATTGATCATTAAAATTTTACCATCTCACCAATGCTAAAGTAGTTTCTAGAATTAATTCTATGACATTGAACAAACCTTCCAGATGCACCTTTTGTTTCTTTACCTTATATTCGTTCTTTGGAATTATTATTTTTTTCAATATTGTTTTCATAAAAGAACCATTAATTTGGTGCTACAGGGAATGATTTGGATTAAGAGCAAAAATCTAGATTTTTAAAAGTTTCTTAAATTGGTAGGAATAGAATAGAAAGAACGTTAATTAAAAATTTTATAGATATGTGAAACAAAGGAATGTGGCCATAAGGTATTTTTAAATCAGATTTATCATAATTAATTAGTTACAATTCTTGTTTTTTTGTGTGTGTGGTACCGGGGATTGAACTCAGGGGCACTCGACCACTGGGCCACATCCCCAGCCCTTTTTTTGTATTTTATTTAGAGACAGAGCCTCACTGAGTTGCTAAGTGCCTCACCATTGCTGAGGCTGGCTTTGAACTCGCAATCCTCCTGCCTCAGCCTCCCAAAGTGCTGGGACTACAGGCTACAATTCTTGGTTTTCATTAAAAAAAAAAAAGGACAATTCCCCTGCTAAAATATGAAAAGGCAAAGAGGTTTCACGTGAGTTGCTCTTGAGTGTTGTAACTAAGCAATATTAGTTTCCATTAGGCACCTGGAACATGTAAGTCTATAATTGTTTTGTAAATATGCCAAATAATTTTATTGTAATGCGAAAGAATCAAAAAGCACAGGAAAAATAAAACAACCTTAAATAGACCTTGACTATAACTATAGATATGCTGAGAGTTCATACTGTCAGATAATATGCTAAGTATTTTACATGCATTATCTTCTTTAAAGATCATAATCTTGTTGATCTGGAATTCAAATTCAAGTTTAGACCACAGAGTATAAGGTGGTATTATTTGTTTAAAATATTTGCTGTTTCTCTCACAGGTCCCTTCCCACCTCATTGACTTCAGGTTTGATCATGACATTAGTTTTGGCAAATGGACCATGAATATTAACACGTGCCATTTCTAAACAGGAGATTTTCAAGCCATTATGCAGTTCACCACCTTTTCTTTTACTCTTTCTTTCTTTTTTGTTGGGGGCGGGGGAGGCAGTACCACAGGCACTTCACCACTGAGCCACATCCCCAGCCTCCCCCGGCCTTTTTTTTTTTTTTTTTTTTTTGAAGCAGGATTTTGTGGAGTTGCTAAAGTTCTCACTAAGTAACTGAGCTGGCTTTGAACTCATGATCCTCCTGTCTCAGCTTCACAAGCAGCTGCGATTACAGGCGTGCATCACTACGCCCATTGTTGCTGTTGTTGTTTTTAATTTTTATTTTTACCCCCTTTGCTTTGTGCCTAGCAGTGTACCCAGTGAGGCTTTTTCCTACCATCTAGTCTCAGGTAGTGTGACAGTGAGCAGGGACCCAGACAGTAAGGAGAATGCAATGCTAAGTGTCCGTTGTTATGTGCCAGTGAGATTGGAGGTCATTTTTTGTTCTGCATAGTGAAGACTACCTCAGCCAATACCTATACTATATTGTCTGTACCTCTATTTGCTTATTCCTCCCCATATGTAGAGAAATTTATTTGTAATGTAATTTTTTTGTGTACTGCAAATAAACTAGAACAAATCAAAATTTCCTACCCTGCAAAACATTCTGAGTACACCATAAAATCCTTTGGTAAGCTCTGTAAATATACAACATAATTAAATTAGGAAGGCATGAGAATTATAAAATGCCTAGTCTGGTTGGATGCTGCACAAAGTGCATATCAAGTAGAAAAGCAAATACTTTTCAGAGATTATTTTCCATTATCCATTGTTAATAACACCTCTCTTGGTACTGGCTAAACCATTTAAACTCAGTCGGCAAGCACATTTTAAAACAGCTTCTGTTGACAGGTGCAGCTCTGAGGACTGCTTCATCTTCAGTGAAATTACACTGCTCTCCCACTCACACTTCTTCCTTTGAAACTGTGCTACACCCACTGCCGCCCCGATGCTTTTATTGTAGAGTGATTCATCTAGTTTTTAATCTCTTGGCCTTTTTAGTAGGATGGTAGAATCACAGGAATTAGGATAAAAATGATCAATTGCTTTTGCATTTACATTTTTATACTCAAAAGTTTGCAGCTTCCCCACAATGTAGATGAATATGGAAGGATAGCCCCAAACCCTGTGCTGAAGATAATCAACTACCTACGGACCTAAGGGCAGGTGTGCGCTTTATTTAGAAAGATTGCCTAGGAGATGTCACTATCATTTTTTATATGTTAAATTCAGTCTCCTTTGGTTCATCATATATCCACTGGTTGTATTTTTGATGAAAATCTATTTTAAAAAGACGAGATAAAGATTCATGAATTTCTCATTTGCCACCATTTCTGTGTATGGCAAGTAAGTTATTGATCTTCTAATTGAAGAGTCATTGCTCACTCTTTATCAGACATGCCCTGCTATTTACCACTGTCCCAGCTCTGACCTGAAGTCAGGCTGTGAGCAAGTTTGCAGACAAGGGCACTGCTTCCGTAGTTAGAGAAGCCATATATCAATTGTCTGTGCCCAGACTAAATGGAAACTTCAGGCACAATGTAAATAGATTTAAAATTATTGCTATACCTCTTCTTCAGGGGCCAGACCTAGAAAAATCAGTTTTTCACCTCCTGAGCTATGGTTTGAGGCTCCATACCAATCTTTTGGCAGATGTTGTTAATATAATTTGAAACCAATAAGAGGATAGTCTTGGTAATATAGAAACATCTGAAAGGCCTATATCTCCTTCATATCACCAGATTTGGATATTTCTCAGTAGTTACTTCATGGTTAAAGACAGTGGAAATAATTCTGGGAAATTCCACTAGAAAGAAGATAAATTGCAGCAATTAAAAAGAAGGTCAAGAATTACCACTAATCCTATACTTCTTCTTTTATATGATAGAATATGAAGTATATTATGGGTAATGCCATTCAAATATCCCCCCTACTATGCTATTTATCTTACTTAGTGCTGTAAAAAAATCTACATAGAATAGAATTATCCAACAGAGCTGTCTATAATGATAGAAATGTTCTATAATCCTGCAAAGTCCCATATCTCACCACTAACCACAGTGCCTAATGAACAGTTGAAATTTGGCCAATGCAACTGATTTTTAAATTATATTTAATTTTAATTAACTTCCACATCTACACATAGCTAGTTGTTACTCTATGTGGTACTGTTACTGTTGGGGAGGTTTTCTCGCATTAGGTATAGAAAGATTCTGCAGGCAACTATCATAGCTTGCTTTACCTATCATTTCAGGTAAGTTCAGAGTCCAGTAGATTCTGGGTTTCTTGCTACCTAAACCTCAAACTGTTTTTGTGAACCATAAATTTCATTTAAAACCTTTTAAAATAATGTTATTAAAGTGGTGAATGATGAGCAGAATGCTACAAGTCATTTGAAATAACATTGACTGCCCTTAGAATTCACACAGACGAAACTGCAAAAAGAAAACGAGGATGGATGTGAGTGTACATTTTGGAAGAAAATTAAAACAGAGAGTAATACTTCCCAGAAACATTAGGAATAGTGTTTGTTCTTAGAACTCAAACCTTGTTTATCTTTGTCTCTTCGGTCCTAGGAAAATTGATTCCAATTTGGTAGATGATCAATAAATATGATATGGACTTATTGAACTAAAGTTGCATTAAGGAAGCTGAATGGCATTTCAATGAGTGGTATCATGCTCAGGACTGGAGAGTTTATTATCTCACAGTTTTTTTTTATTCTGACTTTATACTGAGATCCCCTGGGAAACTGAAAAAAAAATGTTCATCTTCAATCCAGGGGTTAGGAGGACCAAGTTATCAGTATCTGCTCAAAACTTCCCAGGTGACTCTAATAAGCACTAAAGGTAAAAAACACTGATTTATTGAGTAAATCATGGTAAAATTAAGATGTGATTCAGAGTCAAGATCAAGTTTGACTCAAAGGAATTTATTACCTTTGGATATACCAAATAAAATTATAGCTGAAACACATCACATCATTACTAAAACAAAAACACATCATTACTAAAAATAGGAATACAAAACTCTATTAAATTTTAAAACAAGCATGCAAAAGACAAGGGCAGGGACGGGGTTGTGGCTCAGTGATGGAGTGCTTGCCTAGCATGTGTGAGGCACTGGGTTCGATCCTCAGTACCACATAAAAACAAATAAATAAAATAAAGGTATTGAGTCCATCTACAACATATATGTAAACAAAGACAAGGGCCAAATCAGTGGATTCTATTCTCATCAGGGCTTCATGCATGGATATGCAGACTGAAATACTGCAAAGCCCCACATGTCAGATCAAATTTTAATGACAAAGAGTATGACTCCTGAGAGAGAAATCTCTCCTGAAAATGAAGCAAGGAAAAGGCTCTAAAGAATTGGATCTCACAGCAGAAGGAAGAAAAAAAAGCACACACATGAATGTAGCTGGTATTTGAATAACAATCATACTTGTCCATATTAGTGTCCCATGCAAGACATGTACTAGGCACACACTACTTCAAATTCCACAAAGACCTTTTCCTTCTCACGTCATTAGGAATTGCTGAGCCACATTAGTGTTGGGATGGAAAAGGACTAGATGGGCATGAGATTCAGCAAGAATCTCTTCCATCAAGAGCTCAACTTTGGAGATGGTAGTGGAGCTTAAAATAGTTTGCTTAACTGAGATTCCTTCCTCCAGAACCTTCTTATCAAACTCCTTTCTACCCATGCAGGCTAATTTTGGAAAACAAAAATGAAAAGACCTCAAATATGTTAATAAAGCTTTAGTTAAAATTTTAAATTTAAAAACAGGGGCCACGATTTCCAAAACTAGTTAATGAGAATATTTGAGCAAAATAATTGTTGATAATAACTGAAGAGCATGAATATAGCCATTAGTCTTTATTTGCAAATTAAACAGAATTTGGAGAATATCAACTTACAAAAAAATTAAAGAGTATATTTATGTTCTATTTGTTTCATAATTGAGTTTCTGGATTAGTCTCTTTTCCAAAAGAAAATAGATTTTCTGTAATTTACAGAGATGTGTATTAAAAGCCCCACACCCTAAATTCTTCACTTATTGCTTTGAGGTTATTTTTCATAGAATATATTCATGGCATAATATTGTATTCATTTAAGTAAGTAGATCCCCAAAGTCTAAAGTCTTGAATATATACATCATCACATAAACTAAACGCTTGATGATTAGTTTAGATGGGAAATAAAGAAGACATTATAAGGAAGTTGAGATTTGCGATAGCTTGATAGCTCAGGGAAATCTGAGGTAAACAGGGGAAATTGTATGTACATATATTGTCATGTAAGCTGCCTGGTACCGTAACCCGGGAGGAAAAACTCTCGGAGGCAGAGTTAAGCTTTTACTACTTTTACTTCTACTTTCTTAGAGCTTAGAGAGGGAAAGAAAGATTTTTCTTCTTAGCTTAGAGTAGAGTAGCTTATAGAAAGATAGAGCTTAGCTTAGAGAAAGACTAGAGCTTCTTTCTTCTCTCTTCTTTCTTCCTTCTTCTGTCTTCTGTCTTCTGTCTTCCTCGGGAGCCTCGGCCTTACTCTGACCAGTCATTACTTCTTCTATCTGGTTTCTCTTCTGTAACCGCTCTGCCTACGTTCTGGCCGCTCTGATTCTTCTGACCGACCGAGTGACTGCCCGGCTGACTGAATTCTCCGTTCTCCTAACTCGGACCGCTTTCACCCGGTTATATACCTTCAGGTTTGCGGGTGCCTACAGGTGCGTCACATACATATCAGGTGGAACCCATGGCTTCCAGCTAGCTACAACAGCCCTTCCCAATTAGGGCTCCTTCATTGTCATGGGTTTTGGATTCAAAAGCATTCTTAATTTTGGAATAAGAAATCACATAGGTGAGATACAGTAGCCCCTTAGCAGCTTCACTCTGCATTTTCAGTTACCTAATGTCAAATTGTATGCTATTCTCCTGTAATGGCACACAGAACATGGTGGAATCTCGCACTATTCCACTCTGTCCTCCCCAAAATGTCTCTCATGTGATATTTTAAGCAAAGGGGAGGGGGCAAGAGAGACCATATTCAGGCAACATTTTTTAAGTTTGTGTTAGTCAGCTTTCTGTCACCATAATAAATACTTGCGATAATCAATTTATAAAGAGAAAAGTTTTATTTAAGCTCAGAGTTTTGGAGTTTCCAGTCTATAAGCAATAGGAAGGCCCTGTTATTTTTAATCTGTGGTGAGGTAACACATCAACAGCAGAAGCATTAGACCAAGTAAAATCACTTACTTTACAGCCAAGAAGCAAAAGAGAAGGGAGCCAGATCTCCCATCCCCTTTGTAGGCATACCCCCAAGGACCTAAAGACCACTCACTAGACCCCACTTCTTAGTAGCTCCACCAGCACCCAAAAGTGCCACTTGGCAACAGAATCTTTAAGACATGGATGGGGCTTTGGGTGACATTCACATTTCAAATCATAGCACAGTGTATTGCTATAGTTGTTATATTTTATTATTAGCTATTGTTTATCTCTTACTGTATCTAATTTATAAATTAAACTATATCATAGGCATATATGTATAGGAAAAACATGTCATATATAGGGTGTGGCATTATCTGCATTTTCAGACATCCACTTGGAATATATCCCTTATGGAAAAAGGGAGAATACTATGTGATTGCTTTTCTAGGTCCATTTTGAAGAAAGTAAACAAATACAGAACAAAAATCATACAACATATGATCTATACTGAAACTTTTTTATGAAACCAGTCAGTAGGAAAAATGATGGGAATTTATCAGATATAGACCTGAATATTCTGAAAGTAAAAATAAAGGTTAAAATTGTTATTCACAATCACTAATCTTTTCATCATTTATAAAACAAAAAACTCCTTCTCACATATGGTCAATCAGCTTCCTTTCTGTCAGACTCTGCAGGCGTTGGCACCAGTTCTAATGATATACAAGAAATAGAAACTCCATTTCCTTAGGTGGAGAAGGAAATTTGATGAACAATTTTGAAAACTCTGCAGTGAGTTACTCTATTCTCCAGATATAGGAAACAAATTTGATAACATTTCAAGTACATGCATATGATTCTAATTTTAGAATTTTTTATTCAGGCCTTTATTCAGGCCTGTAAAATTCTGCCTTTGTATTTTTTTCAAATAAAACAGTAAAAAGTATAAAAGGAAACAAAAGTTGCATTCTCTATACATGAAAAAAATAGATTAGAAATCACAAGGGTTTATTTAAAGCCCTATTTGCATTTTGGACTAAAGATGCAAAAGGATATATGTTTGCCTAAGATTTTCCAAAGAATAAATGAAGAACCAAGAATAAAACATCTTTTGTTTGTGGTTCCAAATCTCTTTCTTCCTCTGCTTATCAAGATGATGGCATCCTTCTACAGAAAATCATACTCTAATTATGTAACCATCATTGATTCAAAGAAGCAATGAGCTAAGAATGCATATACACTACAAATTAAAAGTAGCACTGTTTCAAAACCTGTATTCTTCATTTAAAAAAAAAAATAATCTACCGAAAAAGTCACAGAAAATCAAAATCACAGAAAATTCACAGAAAATCATTCAGACTTTTCTGAATAGCCAAATGATTCCAGATGCATAACCACAGTCTTGATTAAAGAGCATACCCGAACTTCAAACTTTCATTGCTTTTAAATAACCTTCCTGGCAATAAACATTATGCAAATATAGGCAATGAGGGAAAACCACTTCTGAAAACTGCTATGTGCATTTAAGTAAACAGCCATTGAATACAAAAATGTGCTATTCTGATTCTACTAAATGATGTCTGTCTAGAAACTTCAAAGTCAGGATGCTGAAAGACTTAAGGACATTGATTGCAATTCAAAGTAAACTAAGGTAACAAGTGGAATTTTTGTTCAGATTGGCACAGATTATAATCAATAATTCACTAACATGTCAAAATATAACCTTAGGATGAGGCTCACTTTTTAAACAGAGTTTGTAATTCTAGACAACAAGCTTGTTACTCCCGTGCTGAACCTCTGTGTGAACTTTCCTTTCTCATCAGGGGAGAAAAGGTAGATCCCACATCAGAACAGCTGTTCTGAAAGCTGATGCCCTGTGGGAAGAATTTCCGGTGTTAACCTTTAAAATCATACAAGAGTTGGTCCTGCCAAATAAATGACCATCCATGTGTGTGCCTACTCCTTTATCCTACAGTCTTGGCTCAAGAAGTTGTGTTTGGCTTTTGAGTGGGTGCCCTACCAAGAAAAATCTTGTCTAAAAAGATACATTCCTTTCCTTCTTTTTGAGAGTAGAGAAATTCACAGTCCCCTTAGAATGCAATGACTCATTTCTGTGTTCCAACAGGGCAAGACAAATTCCTGAATAACCCAGGTAAAGAAAATATCAAAAGTAAAGAGGTATAATTCATTTGTAGTGGTGATTACTGAGATGATGCAGTAATTTTTACTGTGGGAATAGTTGAAAATTTTCAATAAGTATATTAACTATTGAAAATCTTAAGTGATGTAAGTAGATATAAGTAGAAGTTCTATTTTTTTTTCTCCAAATCCCATTTTATTTCTCCCATTTTGAAAAATTCTGCTCTAAATTTTCTAATCAGGCTAAATATGTTACATCTGACTCCTGATACATAAACCAAACTGTTTTTGGTGGCTCCACAAGGATACATGAAGCTTATATAAACATTTTTAAGTATGGGTTAGATACAAGTATCTAGAAAAGATATCTATTTTTATCTCACCCAAACTCCAGGATTTTTAATTAGTCTATCATTGATGGTAGACACTGTAACCATATACTCTAACCTCTCCCTCTCCTCTCTCCTCTCTCTCTCTCTCTCTCTCTCTGTCATTCATTTTATCTCATTCTTTTACCTTTTTCCTTTGCATTATTTTATGGCTGAAGGGAAAATCATGATGGCTAAATTTGCATTTTTTCTATATGGTGTTTGACTATGGGAAGTAAATATATACTGCTCCTTACATTTTACATGGTATAAACACAGATTTAGGTTTTATGATCTTGTTTGTAAAATGTAGATTTCATATTTATTTTACTAAAAATAATGCCTAAATCTTTGATATATTAAAACATGTATGCTGAGAAAATAGTCCAGAAAACTTGTTTATGTCCTTTTAAAAAAAAATTTCACCCAATTCTTTTGAATAATATTTTATGGACAATAAAATGCACACATCTTATGTGTACAGATTGATGAGTTTTGACACTGAATGCACAAAAATCATGATACAGAACATTTGCCTTGTGCCCTTTTGCAGTAAAAATACCTGCATATCAGCCCTGGCTCCAGGTAAGCTCTGCTCTTCTTTCTGTCACTATAGATTAGATTGAATATTATAGAGATTCATATAAATGTAACTTTGTAGTATGTATTCATTTGTGTCAGGCTTCATTCTCTCAGCAAAATTTTTAGAGATCATTCATTTTGCTATATCAGAAGTTTCTTCTAGGAGGTTTTTCTAATTTTTCATTTTTTTTCAGTTGTAGATGGACACAATACCTTTATTTATTTTTATGTGGTGCTTAGGATTGAACCCAGTGCCCCACATGTGCAAGGCACATGCTCTACCACTGAGCTACAACCAAGATGGCTGAATAGAAACTCCCGCCCTTACCTCCTCTTCCACAAGGAAAAACCCAAGTAACACAGGTGTATTTGCATTTTAAGGTAGTAACCACAGGAGGACCCTGAAAATTAGTAAGAAAGAGACTAGAAATCTGTAAGATTTGGAAACATGGGATAATACTATGGTAAGAGAAACAAAATACCCCAGCACATGCCACTCCAGTTCCATTGGGTAGGAAGATTCTCCCCTTTTCTGGGTAGGAGTGAAAGGGAAAGTACCAGCAACTCTGCCAGGGTAGATGCTGACAAACCTAGATATTGAAAATATTTCATAATCTTCACAGGCTTTCAACCCAGTTACATAAGTACTTATCTTTGCCTCACCTCTGGGTGCAGATAATAAGGGGGATGGAAAGCAACTTCATCTCTGGGCATATCCCTCTCTCTCTTGGTCTTGAGTTAGTAGTAAAGCTGAAGGACTCCGAGACAGAAAAGCTCCAATTGTCAACCCACCCCTGCATGCCCATCACCAAAGGTGTCCCAGGAGGAATTTTTCTAGCTCCAACTGTGGTTACACTGAGAGAGTGCTGTCACCAAATCAGTAAAAAACACCACAGTTCTTTTTGCCAACACATTTACACAGTTCCTACTATTCGACTCCTGCACTAGATCTGCTTTCAGGACTCAGTTTGAGGGTCACAGAGGATGAGATACAGTTCCTGTCATCAACACTCCCTGTGCAACTTCAGGAATTACATCCGATTGTTTGGCGATCTAGTACTTCAAATCCTTCACTACTACTGAGGCTGTGAGTGCCAGAGACCCTTGCAAATAGTAAACTTGGCATCAACAACTTGACATCAACAATATCTAAGGAAACTGTATCTCCCAAACAGAGATCAACAGTTCCATTGTAGGAGTAGCCATACAGTGAGACCCCACACCCACTGCTGTCTACAACACACCTGCATGAATTGCTAGAGGGTCCACGCTTTGGCAGAGCTTACAGAAACAGAAGGTATCTACAGCTCCACCATATATATATATATATATATATATATATATATATATATATATATATATATATGTGTGTGTGTGTGTGTGTGTGTGTGTGTATCTGTGTGTGTTTATAACTGATAGGATACATACTCTTTGCATAGGTGGAATTCTTCACATTAATGAATATACTCTTTTACATGACAACTACAATCACTCTGTTTTGATACTCACCTAAAGATTGGAGATAAGAGAAATGGAGATAAGGGAACAGAATGTTCCATTGTATTCATTATCACATTCTTTAGAGTCCTTCTTATCTCATTGCAAGCTTTCCTGGGCACTGATTACTGTTTTTCCCAATGGTCACTAATCAGTCAAAGAAGCTATAAGGAGACTACAGTGTGGACAATAACTAGAATCAAAGCCAATGTTGCATAACAAATTGATTTTTCAAGATACATATTGAGGAG